>JBAMNC010000763.1:1855000-2412360 GCA_037902135.1 Cetoscarus ocellatus
TAACATCACACACAGGAGAAAACAGCTCAGTGTGACGATGTGGGCTCAAAGTGCCATTTCCCTTGTCCACCCCAAACATTCCATCCAATTCAATTCATTCATTCATTTTCTTTTTTTTTTTTTTTTTTTTTTTAACTTTTTATTTAGAACAATGGGGCATGACATCCAAGCATATACAAAAAAAAAAAAACGATCTGGTGCAATAAGAAAATAAATGCATGTATATATATATATATCTATATACACATCATACACGTCCATATAAAATAATAAATAACAATAACAAATGCACATTAAGTAACCCTCAATTAACAAAACTCAATATATAATTTGAAGTGCAGTAAGAAATTGTAATTCAAAAACAAAAAGTAGATATAACACCATATGATCACAACATAAATATAGGCCCCATATCCCCCCCCCCCCAACCAGAAAAGAAAAAGAGAAAAAAAAAACAAAACAAAACAAAAAAAAAACCCAAACACACCCACGCACACACACAGAGACAAACATTGTGCCTCACTATGAAGGGGAAAGTACCATAAAGGAGTGAATACAGAGAATAAATCCATAACAATCAATTCTAAAAAGGCGGTGGTTTAAATCAGTCAGAAGGCATGCGGTGCATGGCATTGAAATGAGATATGAAGGGTTGCCATACTTCAAAAAATGCCTCCCTGGAACCTCTGACAGTATACTTTATTTTCTCCAATTTAAGAAAAAACATAATTTCCCTAAGGCATTGGGAGAAGGATGGACTCTTAGGAGAATTCCAGTGTAACAGTATTGTACGTCGAGCTATGAGAGATGTAAATGCGATTATTTGTTTCTGCTTTGCATTTAAAGCATTTAGAATTGTTTCAGTGGGGACACCAAAGATAGCTACTTGAAAACATGGCAACAAATTGAAACTAAGCACTGTAGACATAGTTTTGAAGTATCCATTCCAGTAGCTATGCAGTTCTGGACATGAGAAAAACATATGACTGAGATTACAGGGAGTATTGTGGCACCTACTGCAGATATCTGAGACATTTGAATATATAACTGAAAGCCTAGATTTGGAGAGATGAGCTCTGTGCAATACTTTCAGTTGTATTAAGCTAAGCCTTGCACAAGAGGTGGTCGATTGGATTCTATCAATGGCTGCGTCCCTACATCTCACACTTATCTCTGTTCCCAGCTCCTGTTCCCACTTGGCTTTGGCCTTGATGATCCCATTGTCTTTAAATGAAACAAGGTGGTTATAAATTTTAGAAATTAATGCCTTTTGACTTAACTTCAAAGAAAGCACATCAGTCCATGGAGGTTTTGGAGGAAGAGAAGGAAACTTAGGAAAAGTGGTCGATGCAAAATGCCTGATTTGAAAATATCTGAAAAGGTGTGACTGGGGTAACCCATATGAGGATGCCAAAGAGGAAAAAGTAGAGAATACTCCATCCATGTATAAATCTTGAAAATTCTTAATACCTTTTCTGTACCACTGCAAGAAAGTTGAGTCTAATGATGAAGGGGGAAATAAATGATTATTATATATTGGAGCCAGAACTGGTGGTGATAAAAACTTAAAATGACATCTAAATTGCTGCCAAATTTTTAAAGTGTTAAAGACTACTGGGTTATCTGTATAATAGCTAATTTTTAATGGCATGGAGGACATCAACAGAGCAGAAAGGGAAGATGAGTGACATGAGTGTGCCTCTAGCTTGCACCAAGGACTATTAAAGGACTCAAGCCAGTAAAGAGCCTTGTGAATATGGGCAGCCCAGTAGTAGATACGAAAATTGGGCAATGCTACACCCCCACTAATTTTGCACTTCTGCAATAAAGTTCTAGAAATTCTTAGAGCTTTCCCTCCCCAGATGAAGGAGCTTATTAACTGATCAAGTTCTTTAAAAAACTTGGGGGGAAGTAAAAGTGGAATATTTTGAAACAAAAAAAGGAATTTTGGTAAAATATTCATTTTTACTGCACTTACTCTACCAATCAATGAAAGTGGCAAACTATTCCATTTTTCAAAATCATTCTTGGTCTTAAAGACAAGAGGCTCAAAGTTAGCTGTAAATAGGCTGGGTAGTGTGCGGGTAACATTTATCCCAAGATATTTAAAACCAGCTTCACTGAATTTAAAGGGCATATCTGTGTACTGAAGATGGAGAGCAGGCATATTAATAGGGTAACTTACACTCTTCAGAAGATTTAATTTGTAACCCGAAAAAGAGCCAAAATTGTCCAGAACAGATAAAATAGTCGGTATACTAGATGCAGGATCAGTTACAAACAATAACAAGTCATCAGCATACAAAAGAAGCTTATGTTCAACATCTTTACGTACAACCCCAGTGAACTTAATTGAGAGCGGTTCCATCCCCAGGGCAAATAGTAGGGGAGAGAGGGGACAACCTTGGCGCGTTCCACGCGATAGGGGAAAATAGTCTGACCGTTTATCATTTGTGTGTACACTTGCTTGTGGGGCTGAATTTAAACGACGAATCCACGATATAAATTTATTCCCAAAACCAAATTTTCCTAACATGGCAAAAAGATAATCCCATTCAACCCTGTCGAACGCTTTCTCAGCATCAAGCGAGAGAGCAATCTCAGGGAGTTCAGAGTGATTCTTAGAATAAATGACATCAAATAGAGTCCGAGTGTTAAAAAAAAGGTGCCTTCCCTTTATAAACCCATTCTGTTCTTCTGATATTATCTTTGGAAGTACCCTTTCCAGACGGGAAGCAAGCAGTTTTGCCAACACTTTAACATCTACATTTAAAAGTGACAAGGGTCTATAAGAACTACAGGATGTAGGATCCTTGTCCTTTTTCAGAAGCAATATTATTGAAGCTTGAGTTAAAGTAGGAGGTAAAGTGCCACCTGCAAGCGACTCATTAAACACAGAAAGAAGGATTGGAGCCATTTTGTCATGAAATTTTCTGTAGAATTCGACCGAATATCCATCTGGGCCTGGAGCGTTATTTGTCTGCATTGCTTTAATCGCACACTTTATTTCAGAAACTGTAAGAGGAGAGTCAAGATCTTGTACACTTGAGGGATCAACCTTCGGAGTCTCAATCTCATCCAAAAAGTTTATCATATTTGAAGTGTTGGAAGGGAATTCAGATTTGTAAAGGGACGCATAAAAGGATTCAAAAATATTGTTAATTTGTAAGGAATCAGAGACTAGATTGTCAGATGAATCTGTAATATGTGGGATCAAGCGGGACGCTGCACCTTGTTTTAATTGGTGAGCTAATAATCGCCCTGGCTTATCACCATGCTCGTAGTAAGAGCTACGCGATTTCATAATTGTTTGCTCTGCGTCACGAGTGGATATTAGGTCAAATTCAGACTGTAAATCCAGTCGCTGTTTAAACAATTCAGGGGAGGGGTCCAGAGAATATTTTTGATCAAGTTGGAGTATCTTAGATGTTAATTCATTAAGCTTAGCTTTATGTACTTTATTTGAGTGTGTTGAATATGAGATTATTTGCCCTCTAAGATAAGCTTTCAATGACTCCCATATTAAGGAAGAAGAAGTAGACTCATTTTGATTTAAAGCAAGAAAATCGTCAATAGAATCAGAGATAAATTTACAGAAATCACTATCAGATAGGAGGAGCTGGTTAAATCTCCATAGTGGAGGGTTTCTAATATTGGAGGCAAATTTAATATCTAACGATAAAGGGGCATGATCTGATATAACAATGCTTAAGTATTCAGAGGAAGATACACATGGATTTAGGAAATGGTCAATGAAAAAATAATCAATTCTGGAATAAGAATGGTGAACATGGGAGAAAAAAGAAAATTCTTTACCTGTAGGATTGCGAAATCGCCAAGGATCAATAAACCCATTCTCATTCATAAAGTCAGAAAAAGATTTAGCCATATTAGACTGATTAACCCTATGTGGACTGGAACGATCTAAAGTGGGATTAATAGTGCAATTTAAATCACCTCCAAATATTAATAAATGAGTATTTAAATAGGGGAGCTTGCTTAGAATAGTGTGGGCAAAATTGCTGTCATCAAAATTAGGACATACATTAACTAGCAACACAGGGGTTAAATATAGAACACCAACTACAATAATATACCAGCCATTTTTGTCAGAAATAATTTCAGTGGGGGAGAACTGAACTTTGTTTTTAATTAGAACTGCAACGCCTCTGGACTTAGAATTAAATTCTGAATGAAAAACCTGACTGATCCATGGACACTGAAGCCTGTAATGATCTTTGTTTTTTAAGTGTGTTTCTTGTAAAAAAATAATGTCTGCACACAGTCTTTTTAAATGTGTGAAGACTTTTGACCTCTTTATTGGGCTACCCATACCTTTAATGTTCCAAGTCAAAAACCTAATTGGCTCACCTGTACTGACACTGTTTTGATTATATAAGTGACCTACCATTTAATAGTATTAACTACTTGTAATATACAATAAAATAAGAGCAAATAAAATAGTCAGGATTAGGAGACACAAGCCTTTTTTCATCAACATAAGAGGAGGCACATTCACACAAACACTGACACACACACTTCCCCAAAATCCCCAACATGTTTCCCAGAACTAACCCTCCCACAGAACTATAATATCCCTTGCCCAGCAGAGAGGCCTGCTGAGTATGTCCCATAGGAAGTCGTTCACATACAAAAGGTGTGAACGTCTTGAGACCAAGGTGAGCTAGTGAGGACCCACAGATCATAATATATGAAATGAATTGCACATAGGTACAAATAACCAGCTTAAGAACAACCTAACATGTCTGGTATAAAACCGAGGGAAACAATGAAATGAAATGATTATGAATTATTTAGAATACTAAGAAATCCCTCTCTAGCATCTTCATCAAAGAAATCAACGCACACTAAACTAGTTTTAATAAGGAGTAGTATGCAGATTTCCCATGACAAAATAAATAAATAAATAAATGAACAAAAATAAAAAAATTAAAAAAAAAAAAATAATAATAATAATAATAAACAAATAAATAAAAAAATAATAAAAAATAAATAATCTTAATCACATTGTGCAATTTAGAGATAAAGTGCATTAAGCACAGTATTAGATGTTCAGAATAAATGCAATAAGCCACATATAAATCGTTTAAAACTTAAACTACTGGAAAGGCCAATATCTTAAAAAAAAAAAAAAGGAAATTTAAACACAATCCATAGCAGCATGAATTGCACATAGGTACAAATAACCAGCTTAAGAACAACCTAACATGTCTGGTATAAAACCGAGGGAAACAATGAAATGAAATGATTATGAATTATTTAGAATACTAAGAAATCCCTCTCTAGCATCTTCATCAAAGAAATCAACGCACACTAAACTAGTTTTAATAAGGAGTAGTATGCAGATTTCCCATGACAAAATAAATAAATAAATAAATGAACAAAAAAAAAAAAATTAAAAAAAAAAAAAAAATAATAATAATAATAAACAAATAAATAAAAAAATAATAAAAAATAAATAATCTTAATCACATTGTGCAATTTAGAGATAAAGTGCATTAAGCACAGTATTAGATGTTCAGAATAAATGCAATAAGCCACATATAAATCGTTTAAAACTTAAACTACTGGAAAGGCCAATATCTTAAAAAAAAAAAAAAGGAAATTTAAACACAATCCATAGCAGCATGAATTGCACATAGGTACAAATAACCAGCTTAAGAACAACCTAACATGTCTGGTATAAAACCGAGGGAAACAATGAAATGAAATGATTATGAATTATTTAGAATACTAAGAAATCCCTCTCTAGCATCTTCATCAAAGAAATCAACGCACACTAAACTAGTTTTAATAAGGAGTAGTATGCAGATTTCCCATGACAAAATAAATAAATAAATAAATGAACAAAAAAAAAAAAAAAAAAAAAATAATAATAATAATAATAATAAACAAATAAATAAAAAAATAATAAAAAATAAATAATCTTAATCACATTGTGCAATTTAGAGATAAAGTGCATTAAGCACAGTATTAGATGTTCAGAATAAATGCAATAAGCCACATATAAATCGTTTAAAACTTAAACTACTGGAAAGGCCAATATCTTAAAAAAAAAAAAAAGGAAATTTAAACACAATCCATAGCAGCATGAATTGCACATAGGTACAAATAACCAGCTTAAGAACAACCTAACATGTCTGGTATAAAACCGAGGGAAACAATGAAATGAAATGATTATGAATTATTTAGAATACTAAGAAATCCCTCTCTAGCATCTTCATCAAAGAAATCAACGCACACTAAACTAGTTTTAATAAGGAGTAGTATGCAGATTTCCCATGACAAAATAAATAAATAAATAAATGAACAAAAAAAAAAAAAAAAAAAATAATAATAATAATAATAATAAACAAATAAAAAAAAAAATAATAAAAAATAAATAATCTTAATCACATTGTGCAATTTAGAGATAAAGTACATTAAGCACAGTATTAGATGTTCAGAATAAATGCAATAAGCCACATATAAATCGTTTAAAACTTAAACTACTGGAAAGGCCAATATCTTAAAAAAAAAAAAAAGGAAATTTAAACATAATCCATAGCAGTGCCATTAGTGAAAAAGGGATAAAGAAATAAAATCAAAGAGACAGAGGCCGCATAATATAAAACACAAAAAGTAACTTAAAAAATAAGTGTATTATTAAACACACTACATACATATGATCCAAATACACATAAAATGGTCCCTTTTCAGGTGTTACCAGCATTTGCTCCACTGAGTATCTTCTTGATGAAAACTTGGGCCTCTTCAGGTGACTGGAACACCTTCTCTACTCCATTGTATGATACTCGCAGACGAGCCGGGTGGATCAGTCCATATCTCACGCCCTCCATCCCACGTAGCAGCCGCCGTACATCATTGAATGCGGCTCGTGCCCGCGCTATCTTTGCTGTATGATCTGGGAAAATGGAGATGTCCATATTCCTGATGTTGATCCTGCCATGTTCCCTCGCTCGCCGCAGAATGTCAACACAGTCAGAGTGATAATGAAGCCGTGCTACGATAGCGCGTGGCCGCTCACTGGCTCGAGGTTTGGGCTGAAGGGTCCTGTGGCACCTGTCCAGTAGGGGCTCCTTGTCCAGGCTAAGGGCTTCTTTAAGTAAAGCCGCGATAAAGACGGCGGAATTATTACCCACTTCCTCGGGCACCCCCACAATCCTGATGTTATTACGGCGCGATCTAGCCTCCAGATCCTCGCATTTGTTTTCCAGTTTAATCATGTCAGCAGAGAGGGTAGCAATCTTATCTTGTAGCACGACTATATCATCAGTGCAGGTGGACAAACTCAGCTCCATCTCCTGTACAGTACCTTTCAGCTTTCCCAGCTCCGCGTCTGTTGCAGCTCTGTCGGCGGTTAACTGCGTCTTTACTGCTTGCAGTTCAGATTTGATTGTAGATAAATCCTCACCGAGAGCGGCACGTAGTTCAGTTTTGAAAATGTCTGCTATTTCCTTACGCATCTCGGCAAGGAGCTCGAGTTTCAGGGCTGCGGTATCCGTAGGTTCTTGGGGCGGAGCAGCGCAGCGCTCTAAGCGGGGAGGGCTATTAAACGGGGGCGAGGTCACAGCCTGGGGACAAGGCCGGAGCACAGTCTGAGTAGCCTGATGTCCAGCTTTGCCTTTAGTTGCCATTTTAAAGTTTCTCCAAGACGGTAAAACACAACAAAACGTGAATACTGGCCGAGAATCACAGTTTAACACATATAAAATGCAAATAAAATACTTTTTGAAACGAAGTCTGCGGGAACCTCTTCCGCAACGTCTACTCCATAACTAGCTCAACCGGAAGTCCATTCATTCATTTTCTATACCGCTTATCCCTTTTGGGGTCACGGACGGGCTGGAGCCTATCCCAGCTGTCATTGGGCGAGAGGTGGGGTACGCCCTGAACCGGTCGCCAGCCGATTGCAGGGCGACATAGAGAGACGGACAACCATTCATGCTCACACTCATACCTAAGGGTAATTTAGAGTGACCAATTAACCTAATGAGCATGTTTTTGGTCTGTGGGAGGAAGCCCGAGTGCCCAGAGAGAACCCAGGCATGCACGGGAAGAAAATGCAAACTTCACACAGAAAGGCCCTGCCGACCCGGGAATCGAACCAGCAACCTTCTTGCTGTGAGGCACGTGCACTACCTGCTGCACCACATGCTGCCCCAATTCAATTCAATTCAATTCAATTCAATTCAATTATTTATTGTCATCGTCATAAGAATATAACAACGAGATTATGTTCGGAGCAATCATACAATGCATAGCAAAAAGATATGAAAGTGCAAAAACCCCATCTCCCAATCCCTCGCCCTCCACTGTGCAAAAAGAGCATACAATACCCAGTTAAATACATAAATAAATAATTCATTGCTGGCACAGATGAAATAGTCAGTAGCAGCATAAGCAGGGAAAAATTCACACACTGAGGGGAGTGATGTTTCAGTACTGCAGCAATGCAAAGACCAGTTCACAGCTATTGTAACGATGGGATATGGTTAGTGTTCCTGGGTGGGGCAGGGAAAGGAGGGGGGTAACTGTTCAGCACTCTCACTGCATGGGAATACAGGCTATGGGCCAGTCTGGTGGTTTGGGCTCGTATGGACCTGGACCTCCTACCCGATGGCAGCAGGTGGAAGAGGCGGTGCGCCGGGTGGTGTTGATCCCGCATGATGTTGTGCACTCTCCTAGGACAGCGGGTGGTATAGATGGCACTGATCTCTGGAAGAGTAGTCCCAATGGTCCTCCCCGCTGTTTTTACCACCCGCTGGAGTGCCTGCTGATCGGCGTTAGTGTAGCTGGAAAACCACACTAAAAAACCATACGTCAAAACACTGCTGATGGCACAGTTGTAAAAGTTCACCATCAGCTGCTTTGGGATCCAGGCGTTCCTCAACTTCCTTAGGTAGTACAGGCATTGCTGGGCTTTCCCCACAGCTGAAGAGATGTTACTGCTCTAGGTCAGGTCCTCCGAAATGTTTACCCCCAGGTAAACATCCATGCATTATCTATTTCCTTTCTCCCTTTCAGGGTCGCAGGGGGGGCTTGGGCATCAGCTGTCCCAGCTGATGTTGGGCAAGGGGTGAGGTACACACTTTACCAGTTGCCAGGCGATTTTGCAGGGCCACATTGAGACAGACAGACATTCACGCTCACAGCCATATAAGGGCAATTTGGAGTCACCAATTAACCTAATGATCATGTTTTTGGTCTATGGGAGGAAGCTGGAGTGCCCAGAGAGAACCCATGCATGCACACGGATACCATGCAAACTCCACACAGAAGGGCCCTGACTGACCTGGGGATCAAACCAGCGACCTTCTTGCTGTGAGGTACGTGCCACCCATGTGATTAGTCACATAAAAAATGTCTTTTTGGATGACCCTATTGTTTGAGTGCATGCCTCAGTAGAAGGATTGCTGGTTGAGGCGGTGGATTATGGACTATGATTCCGGTTAGAGAATCAAGGCACTTGGAGAGAGTGATCCTTTTTTTCTTCCTTTAATGAAGGTTGTTGGACTTTACATAGTACAAAACATGGAGAGTATATGTGGGTGTATGTGTGTGTATGTGGTCTGAAAACAAAGAAAGGAAAAATGTATTACAGAAAATGCTCAGCATGTCATTAAACAGTTAAATCAATAAAGATTACTAAATTATCTGCCATATGAGGAAAAACAAATGAAATACTAATCATTAAGCCCTCACAAACAGTCAAATTTAGTTGCAGTGCTAGCAAGAGGCAGAGATAGCAACAACTGTGAACCCAGGCCACTTAACTTGTTCAAACTCACACAAAGGCTTTCTATGTATCACACAAACTGGAATAACAATCAAATTGTCCATAACTAAGGAGAGAAAAGCACTTACATTTCCTCAACAACGCACAGAATATGAAGAACACACAGAAAGTCCACCCAGCTTCATCCGGTCTGCTCACTGACTGGTCTGCTACTCGTCTGCTGCTTGTCCGTGTGGCTGAACATGTCCGGATGTGTTCAGTCTGCATATGTGCCTCTTACCAGTAGATGGTGCTGTTGGACCTTCAACTGTAGGGCTTTCTCACACCTATGTTTCAAAAGTTATGCAGTATTATGATATATATGATAATTTCCACTGCACCTTATCTATAAAGAGCATTTCTTACCCGCGTGACTGCACCTGCAGGTCACCCTGGTGAAGAAGACATCATTGTAATTCATGCCGCAATGCTGTGCTGTGTTCAGTCTTGTGTGTAATGGGACACATTGCTTTTTTAGGCATGGGTGTTAAACTTAACAATCTGGCATATTATGTTTTTGGACGTATATCAATAATTACCAAGAGTCATGGCAGAGTGAGTGGCACTAGAATTGCTTGCAAAAGATATCTTTGTCCTTAGCATCACTTTATTTATATAAAGAGAATAAAGTGTAGAGACCGTGTTGGGTCATATCTATCAAAGTGCCCACATTTCCTGAAGGCAACATCATTTTTGGATGCTTTACTATGCTGTCACTCACAATCCCACACCCTTCTCAGTTGATGCCACGCCCCCCATGCCAGAAGAAATGAAAAATCCCATGTTAAAATATATTTCAGAGCAAAAAATGAATATAAAATCTTTTATAAGAATAATTACAGAGCTGAACATAAAGTATATTTAAGCTGAAAAAAAAATCTCTTACACTTATTTTTAATTCAATTTAGTGTTTTAATTTTTTTTGAATAATTCAAGAACAAATGTTGAATTTTAATTTCAAATTTTATTTTTTATTTTCAAATTACTTACCAAACACTTTTGGCCTGGATTCAACCCCATACTAGCCTGGCATGTAAACTACATCATTTGGTTGTTTTAGTGGGTGACTCCCGGTGTCCGGTGGCTGTCATCAAAGGTTATAGTCTGAATGTGAAACTTTTCTGATAACAGAAACAAAAAACAGTCCCTTCGTCTGTGGATTGTTGTTGTGTTAAAAAGACTTAGTTGAAAAAAAAATGGTAGAATGTTGCATTTTTCCATTGGATCACCTCATGTTCACACTGCAGTATTGTGAAGTTGTTTGTGCACACACAAACAGTGCCATCCTTATGTATTTGTGCTGTGCACGAAACTTGCAAAATGCCCTGGACACACACCGTTGGCGCATTGCAGGCGCGGCGCACCTGCCCTGGTCTACGAAATTAGAGCCCTTAAACGTCAACGTCAAAACACCTACAAATGAAGAGTTAACGCTGCTGGTGGTGCAGACGAGTCGTCAGAAATGATAAATGATGAAGTGCCAACAGAGCATGTTCTGACAAACCTGACCTGAATAAATTAAAAAAAATGTTTGATTTAATTACTAGTTGATTTTTTTTCTTCATAAAATACAGATTTTGAAAATTACAGGGCAGCTACCTAAAGGGATAATATTCAGAATATCCTCTCTTAGTAAAACAGGATTTTTAGTTATTTTAAACCTTTAAAGAAAAAAAATCCACTTTTAAAGCAAGCTGGTGTAACTTCAAATGTTAACTTTACCACAAAACATTATTCAGGGAGTGGACAAGCTGTCGTATTACATTTTGATAAGACTGTTTGGAAAGGTAAAAGTGGTAATTCATTAAATGAAAAAAAAAGAGTTAAGTAAATGAAAAGAAATAGACAAAAATAACCTGAGGCTCATCCAGATATCCTCAGGCCCTCCCATTAATAATATTCTGTATCCACCACTGGTCCAAAGTTATTTCAAAAAGAGAATCTTAGTATGAACGGTGAGGGAGATGTATGTTCACAAAAACAAAAGATTAGATCAAACGTAAAACAAAGATATGTTTCAGTGTCTGGAGTTAATGTAAATGGAATGAAAGATTGAAGCATATACAACAAAATGAGAAACATACAAACATAATTATTAAATTAAAGACAGTAGAAAAAATGCAATGATGTACATGAATTGATACTGGAATTTTTGGGTTATTGAACTACACATAGCAGAGACTTTTTTAAGTATATTTTCTGCTCTTGTCTTAATTGTGTAAATGTAAAGGAAGCTGTTACCAAAAATAAATAAATAAATAAATAAATAAATAAATAAAAATAAAAAGGGGTAGATGTTATGGGCTAAAGCTTTGGCCTACACCTTTTCATTTCTGTTTGTTTCTTTTTTATAATTTAGATGCTAATGTTGATGTATTGTTTGTTTGTTTTCAATATACCATTGCATTGCACTCTTACACAATGGTCAATAACTAAAATAGATTAAACTAAATTGTGGGCATTTATTTTCATTGGTGTTTTTTCTACAACATCCCACAGTTATTGTAAATAGCTACGTGCACACTGGCACACAAACATAAAAATCCTCACAGTCATGCCGATGCTGTGTGGCACTCAATCTTAGCCAAACCCTTGTCTTCAAGCTTCCATCCACTGACAGCACATAAACTGTAATTTTGAGCTAAACTAGGATGATACAAACCACAGAAACAGAAAGAAAACATATTCAAAGCAGCAGTCAGTTTGTGGCGTGATGCTGTGCCATGCCACTTTAACTCAGAAATAACTCAAATGCTTGATTTAGACAAATTGTTTGTTTTTGTCTTGTTTTCTTTTGTTTGTACTCAGTGGAGGCCAGGAGGAGAAATGCAGCATTTGAATAGATGGAGGAATTTTTAAGCAACCTCAATTTCAACAGAGATACATGTTGAGAACTCTCTTCAGAATTAAATTAAAAAGTGACGGTTAAAAGTTTTCTGTCAACAAGAAGGTAAATTAATTTTCATTCAAACCAGAGGGTCACATAAACAACATGTCATTCAGCCTGGTTCAATGGGTTTAATCATGCAGCAAGCACATTTATTCAAGGGGCTCCTTTTTGATATTTCTAAAGATCTTTTGATGCATGTATTTTCAAAGATAAAGTATGAACTACTTTGAAAGATGAAGTTTAATTGAATATTTTAATTCACATTGCTCAAAGAAATTAAACAAAAAATCATCTGTAAAATTCTGCAGCACTGGCCTCACATAAAATCTACAATAGAATTCAATATTACTGAGCTTTTAATTGTCCAGCACCAACACGTCTTACAGCTCGGTGTGCTTTACTACCCCTCTGAAACTTTAGGCTCCCATGCAGGCCTGCTCTGTACCTACAGTAACATGGGAGGTTAACCCTTCAGCTATCAAGCCCATCTTCTTTGGTATCATTCACCAGCACAGTTTGGGAGGCATACACTCTCACCTGACTGTTAAACTTAAAACTTTCCTTTTGATAAAGTTTAGACTTATGGCTGACTCAGGCTTATAAGCTTAGGTTGCTTTCACACCTCAAGTTTGGTCCAGACTGAGCAAACTCTCACTTTTTTTGTGAAGTTTTGCTCTATTGGAACGATGTAAAAGCTTACATGAACTCAGGTGTGGACCAAAAACAAGCTTTGGTCTGGGGTTTTGGTTTGTTTCTAACTGGACCAGAGTTCAGTTCATGGTGGGTGTGAAAGTGAACATGTACAAATCCAGTGTATGGTTATACATTGCTATACATACATCAATATGCAAGTGCCACCTGGTACAGTCTAAATGCAGCATTATCTTTATTTTATGGCACACAAAACTTTAGGAGTGCTTTAAGCTAAACGTAATTACCCCAATTACGTGTTTTTATTTTTTTGCCTGATTGCAGGAAGGAGGACTACAGCCCCAATTAGTGGCTAGATTACGTATCATTTGACAGGCTCCGTTCCGCCTGACAAACAGCAGTGTGAAAGAAAACCAAAACAAGTGAAAAATGAAACAAAGCTGCAACTTCACCGTTGAGCAAAACTGAATCTGCCAAACGATCTAAAGAACCGAACTTTGCTTCTCTTGAAAATGGGGATCTTGATTTGTTTCCAAGTGAACCAGAGTTTGGTTCACAAAGTGTGTGAAAGCTTTTTGGTTGAGGGATGTCAACCAAAAAGCAGTATATTGTGGCTGAATACAATAACAGTAAGCAAACTATCATAGTGTTAATAGACTATATCAAACTGTTATATTTTAGTTTGGTAAACAAAAAACGTCAAAATGCCTTTAAAGCAATGTAATTACCTCCGCCAAGGAGGTAATGTTTTTGGGAAGGTTTGTTTGTCTGTCTGTCTGTTAGTTAGTTATATAGCAACATTACTCAAAAAGCTATGGACGGATATTGATGAAATTTTCCAGTAATGTCCGGATTGGGATAAGGAACAAATGATTAGATTTTGGAAGCGATCTGATCCAGAAGAAAACCGCCATTACTGAAAATGCGATTTTCGTGAATAACTGCTGAACTAATGTTGATATCATTATGAATTCAGTTGCCAATGGTATGTTTTCATGGTCAAGTGATCTAAAAATGTAGTCAAAATAAATGTGGGACTAAGATTTCTGGTGCAAATGACAAATAGGGCGAACTGTGGCGCTTGGCGGAGGTCTGCACTCTCCGAGTGCTTTCTAGTTTTACAAGTATTTCAGTAGGCTGTAGCTGAAAATCCACAAAGAAAATTGTGAAAAGGAAGCTTTAAATTTGGAAGTCACAAAATTTTCAGTTAAAACTATAGTACAGTTAGAAATGCCTCAGACTGAAGACATTCACACACATCTTCAGTACTAGAGTAAAAGTATAGATGCTTCCAGTCAAATATGATTCTAGTACAAGTCAAGTCAAAGTTCCTCAATCAAATTATTACTTGTAAAAACGTAGTTAATACTTCCTTTAAAATGTTTTGGTATTATTTAGATCATTTTTCAAAGTCAGATGCTTCAGTTTTTCAGACACTGGTTTAGCTACTTTACTTTTCACATAACGTATGGTTATATCGTAAGGAAATGAAGGCCAGTGGCAATATATACTTGTAAATGACACATAAATTATCCCTTAGTATAGCTGCTCCTACTATACTATAACTCAACTTATGTGATGCCATTTAAAATTTCATATTGCAATTTAAAAACGTACAGGAACTTAGACAAACATACTCACTCTAGAAAAATGATGTAGCAGTCATCCAATGTGACTTTTGACTAGAGATCCAAACACAAAAGGGTTGGAATGCCCAAGAGCTTTTTAGTGAAGAGTGGAGATCATACCAAATGTTGTTAAAATGTTCATATGCTGCACAAGGTAGATTTTTTTAGCGAACGCTGTTTTCCATTTCCAGTTATTCCCAAATGGTGTCCTTAACTTACGGTTATCTAAACTTTGCATGAAATTGGTAGTTTTCAAGTGACATCACACACTCATGGAACGTCCCAAGGAGGGAGAAACACCTTGTTTTGCTTAATCCTATGGAGTATTTGCCAGTCTTGGTTGCCAGCAAATGTTTTATTCCAATTATTCTTTATTTTATGAATGACAGACAGTATTTTTTAATTGGATGCACCAACTGATGGGGAGAAGCTTAAATTAAACTTCTACACTCACTCATTTCAGAAAGAAAATCCAGTAAGAAGTAAATTGTGGATTACTGACTAAGATGCTTCACTGTGTATTGAAGTTATATATACAGACTCAATCTTTACATTTCTGTGTCAGTTTACTGCTCTGTAAGTCTAACTTGGAAGAAATCTGATAGTAACACTGATATCATCAACAAGTCTCATTAACCCTTACAATTTAGAGCTGTTTCATACAGTTTTGAGTCTGCTTGGATTTTTTTCTCGGTTATCAGAATACTTCTGTTGTCATGTTGCTAGATTGATATTTTTATTCGTGTATGACCACAGAGACAAAAATCAAAGTTACATTTAAATCTCATGGGGCTTTGTGAGACACACAAAGATCAGTGATGAACAAGCTTTTTCAAATTTAAATATGGTGTCTTCAAGCTTTGGCTGCAATGGGACAAAATAAAAATATGCAAAGAAACTTATTAAGTATTTGCATGTTTACACTTATTCCCCCAGAAGTGGTCTTTTGCTCTACATGGTCATATTTGTTACCCTTGGGAGCAGTTTCTGTCCCAGATGTAACAAAAGGCAACATCATACTACTCACACTTCTGCTCTATGTCTTTTAGAAAATGACAGGTTGTCATCTTGTCTCTTGTTGACCACCATCAAGGAAACATAAGAAGAAGAAATCTGACATGTCCAGTTAGTCAATTGACTGACGAGAAGTTTCATTTTCTTGAAGAGTCAAAAAGGAGGCCCATTAACATGAGTGCTGTGTTTTTTCATCAAGAAAATGATATGAATAAAATCACAAATGAAAGATTTATCACTGTGAATCCCCCAGAAATTCTGTAGTATCTGCTTTATTTATTTGATTAAGAACTTAGTGAACTTGGGTATTTGACATGGACCCTCCATAGATTGACACTGAAGTAAGCTTCCAAGCACAGTTGTCCTGTAAAAATCTGTTTTATGGTCACAGAGATAAATCAAATCAATGTGAGTGTTACCTCATGGGGGCACCAGCAAACCAGTGGAGGTAGGAGGCTAGCTAACAAGCTAACACTAGCATAAAACTCACCAATATTTTAATGACTAAGGATTTTTGTTCTTTACTTCCCAAACAACAAAATTATTGAACCAAACACATTGGAAATGATTAAAATAACATATCTATCCGCTGATTATCATGCTGGTAGTGGTGTAAGGGGAAGGATTCTTCAATATTACACTATAGAAATATACCTGCAGTGACAATCAAGCCAAGGTTGTGCTGTTTTAAGTCCTTTGTGTTGTACAAGGGTCCATGGCGCAAAAAATTACAGTTCACCTCATAACCTCTGGTTTTCTGTAGTTTTCAGGGGTCTTAGACATGAGCAATTTTATAGAGATTATAATTGAAAAGCCAATGCTGCAGCTCCACACAATGGTCAATGCTCACTGACACACTTTGGCTTTTCAGCACAGTCATGTGACTGAAAGCTATAATTTGGGATCATATGTCTGCAAACATAGCAAAAAGATACCTGGTTTAGCTGATATGTGCTACCTCTCTTCCTCATCATTTACCAGCCTGAACAGGCATGTCCCACAATGGATCATATTTATCCATCATATGCCATTTATGTGTATTCATTCTTGACCTATAATATTTATACATACCTGTGTGACAGTATATGAAATTATAGAAGTTGCCATGGCGGTGGTTTGTGTGTTTAAAAAAAAACAACCCAAAGACACAACAACTCCAACATTTGTGGATCCAGAATCTGGTTTTGGTGACAGCTTGTATTTTATCCCCTGGGTTGCAATCTGTGTCTTTCCTTGTGGCAGGAGGTGTCCTTCAAGCCCCATTCTCCTCTCAATCATCCGTCACTCATCCTGACAAACCGTCTTCACTGAAACAGCATCTCCCCTGAGGCTGAGGTGAATGGCAGCTGAAGAGCCTCACAGCAGGGAACTTTATTTGTGCTCTCCTTTTGTCCCTGGTGCTGTGATTACGTTATTTCTTCAGATTGTACGCTTTAAAACACAAAAATCTTGAGCAAATGAGCCTTTACAATGTGAAGGATTGATGCATTTTCTCTGTAAGCTTCGGTCTAACATCATTATTAGCGAAAAAAAAAAAAAAAAAGAAAAAGAACCAGAATGATGGCTGCAAGTTTACTTCAACAACAAGAGCTCTGCTCTCTCTGCCTCATGAAATTGAGAATGAAGCTATTTGGTGTGAATGTTTAAGTCACATTATGGCCAAGGCTGAATTAAATTTAATTGGATAATTAAATTTTCCCCTCAAGAAAACAACACAACAAAATAAAAAAAAGTACTCTATAAATATAGACAAACACAGAATGATTGAACAGTTTTCATGAGGAGGAGACACATATGTCTTCTCTTTGGTTGTGGCAGGCTGATGCATACTTTGCAGCCAAGAGAAATGTGTTGTGACTTCTTTCCAGAGGGAAATTTTCCCCTTTACTTGTGAGAGGAGGATTTCTGGCCTTGTGAATATCTTATCTCAGCTTGGAGGTACTCCTCACCTTTACTTCATGAGAAAGTGAAGTAAGTTTGCCTTCATTTAATCATAGTGCAGTTCAAAAGTTATAGGCAGGTGTAAGAAAACACTGTAAAGTAAGAATGCTTTCAAAATGATCAAGTAAACCTTTTATTTTTATTAGTAAACAAGATGCAGTGAACAGAAGAAAAACCCAAATCCAATCAATATTTGGTGTGAGAGTCCTTTGACTTTGGAATTTTTGTGTCTCCCCAGGGCAAAGATTATAAAAGCAGGCTAATGTGACATCGCCCTGCTCAGTAATTTCACATCTTGTGAAGAAAAGTTGACTTAGTCTGGTGCTGCGCTCTACCATCAGTCCGAAGGTTGAGGGTTTGAGGCCAGCTCTGGCTGTCACATGTTAATGCATCCTTGGGCAAGACACTTAATCAATCAATCAATCAATTTTTATTTCTATAGTGCCAATTCATAACAAGTATTATCTCAAGGCACTCTACAATAGAGCAAGCTTAAGCCATGCTCTTCATTTTATAGATACATACGTATGAATATATACACATATACACATAAATCCACATATGCACATACATACATATACGTACATCCAGAAATGTATCCATCCAGGCAGAGACAAAGGGACTAAAATGAGAATTTATGATTGCAACAAACCTATGGACACCCAGATTATAAATCTGTCCTTATAGCCTTTGTCTCTGCTGAATATAGATTTATTCGAGGTTAGCCCCTTGAGATCAAGAGGGTCCCCATGTCTATGTATATGGATGTAAAGACATTTATTATAGAGGTTAATCAACAACAACTACAGAAAGAGAGGTCATTCTTATATAAAAATAGGTATAAAAGGGTGTGGATGTGTAAGCAAATGTTGATGGACAACTTAAAAACTAAGAACCATCAGTGAGTGACTATGTGAGTGGGTAGATGTGACCTGTGGTGTAAAAGCACTTTGAGATGTCAGACAGACTAGAAAGTGCTATATGTCCATTTACCATCACTGTATTTACATATGTACCTAAATAATGCTGGAGAAGTGTTCTCCAGCATTAAAGAAATATAACTGGGGGTCACTACACAGGAACCCCTGGTTTCAATTGTGATGCTTTCCTGGCAATGCATCACTTTGTGCACAGCTTTCAACAGTGCATTCATAATATCAGTGGTCCCACAACTGTTTTTGTTCCACAGCCCCGTTTTATGTCATATAATAAAGACAGCATTAAGAACACAGTTGGCTGAAAGTCACCTCTTGACTCAGTAACCAATTAAACCAATGCACTTTCTGAAAGAAAATGCTGTAAAAACAGGGTGCATATGGGGATGAACGTGTGAGAGTATCAACTGGTCATCTGTCTGTGCTGCTCGAATGTTTCTATTGATTACTTCAGGACCAGGAAGTTGAGTGGTCTTGTGTGCCTCGAGTATCCTCCAGTTACAAACATCATACAGAGCTAAATATGTTCACAGCTACGTCCAGAGCACAGGTGGACAGGTGCATGAACAAGACATGGCTCGTCTTCGTAGGTGTTGTGGATCAGATCTCCATTGTGGTGTTTAGAGATGATTTGGATGATAATGGTTTAACATTGAGATGTACAAGTCGTAAAAATCTGGACTCATGCTGATAGCAGTGTTTAAAGGTCCCATATTTTGCTCCTTTTCTGCAGTTTAACATGAATCCTTGATGTCTTCATGAAACATTAGTAACAATGCTTTGGTCCAAAAAGCTTTTGAATAAAGCACAGCATCATTCTTTTTTCATGCTCACATAACCGCCCTGTTCACAACAGCCGGATTTCGGCATATGCTACTGAGCTACAGCAATGTACATACGGCTATTCATGAAAGAGCAGCGTAACTTAAGCGAAGCACAGCTCTCTGGCGCTTCAGCCAAGCGCCGCTTACAGCCACACAACACATACAAACCCTTGATTCATGCCGGTGTAAGTACCAGATCTGTCCCACACTGGTTACCACACACACGGCTACAACAGCGAAGCTCTTTCCTCCCAAACATCACAGGCTTACGCACAACATACTAACTGCAGAGGGATAGCCACAACTTAGCCTACCTTCTGGGCTAACGTTTGCACAAACAGAGGGACCTGAGGTGGGTAAAGGACTGATTATATTCAGCCAACTGTTGAACTTCTCTTCCCTGAACACACATGAAACACAAATTGAAGCCATTGAACAGTTAACAGCGATCCAGTTTCCCCAAAACATCACAGGCTAACGCACGACATGCTAACCTTGGCCTAGTCACCACAGTGGGACTGATTATATTCAGCCAACTGTTAAACTTCTCTTGACCAATGTAAGAATGCTCATACACTGACGTTTATTCTTTAAACTTTCAACAAGTAATGTGAACATTGAAGAACACGTTGTGCAGTAACCTCTAGTTCACTTCACCCTGCTGTTAGCATTAGCTCATAGCAATGAGCAAAATAAATACTTCACAGCATTAAAATACTCACATTTCCATCATCAGGTTTGGTGACGGATTGTTGCTACTTAGCCCGGATTCAGGAAAAGTCTAGTTCCCGGTCCTGTGTTGAACTGACTGAAGTTGAAGAAGCAGTTGGCCATGAAGTGACTGGCACACACATACAGGTTTTAGCCGACTGTAGCTGCTCATTCCCTTCAAAAATAAAATTAATCCGCTAGGTCCTTTGGTCCTCTGAGGCTGGTAGCCTATATGAGAAGATATAAGTGGCTGTTAACAGCCAACAACCGAGCAGTGACAGCTTCTGAGCTTAGACATGCTGAACACAGATCTCTCACTAAGAATAAAAAACAACATGGCTGCTCTTCACAGAGGACCAATCAAGTTAGGCTATGCAAATCAAAAATATACTGTTACGTAACAGTAACTATCCACAGACTCAACAGCTCACTGAATACCATGAGTTTACATTTATGCAGCCTGCTAAATACAGGTTTGTTGTCTACTGTCACATTTTGTGGGCTGGGAGGAAGGCCAAATACCCAAAAATGTGTTCAAAAGCCTTAAAAAGTGTCTTTTGCATAATATGGGACCTTTAAAATAAAAATTCAGCCAATGCTAATGACAATTTTTATTACTTTTGGCAGACTTCTCTCTCAGTGTCAACATTTTTTGTCGTTTCTGTCTAGGACAACAGATCAGAGTTTGTCCAACAGGTTTTTCCTTCTTACATTTAGAACATAATCTTTTCTGAATCAGCCATAAGGTTTTCCAGATGTCAGCATCAAGGACCTGTGTAAACTATTTATTTGCTGGCAGTTCTTATTTACAAGTGAAAACCAATGAAGTCCAGCATTTTCATCACTACCCTGAACTGAATAAACACCCTCAGTGTCAGCTGGAATTTGTTGCTGTGCTCTTAGAGCTCTCAATTAAAACAATTAGGGCCCAATCTACTAAAGGTTTGCGTGTATAAAAACAAGTGCAAACTTGATAGCGCGTGCAAAGATGATCTACTAACAGGGTGCACCGATGATTGCGTCTGTCAAATGAGCAAAATAGCACGTGCAGTCCCTTTAGCGTGTTTGCCTTCATGAATATGCAGAATACATGCAGATGATCAGAACGCACAAAATACTGGGAGGAGGAGATGCAAATGTAATCATTTAGCACCCGCAATGTGATTTATCAAACCTGCAACTGATTGCGCGCAGTGTTTTTGCATCTAAATTTAGTACGTTTGAAAAGCAGATGCAAAAAAGGCACAGCGTTATGCACGGAGGGCTGCGGTCATTGTGGCGAGAAACAGGGGTCGCATTAACAGAATATTTTCCATCACTGATTGAATTTTTTGATGAGAAAGAAAGACTTGGAGCTGTCTGTCATTATAATGGACTGGAAAAAGAGGGACAGTTCAGTGTGGCTTCATACTGATGCAGACACACGCGTAAAGTAAACCCTCTCTGTTTTGCACTCTACATTGTGGAGGTCATTTAACCTGTGTAAAAAAAAAGATCTCCATAGCTGGCTATGAAGGAAAATCACTCCGTTTGTCACTCAGAGCTGACTGCATCACACTCTCCACGCACTGACAACGAGTTTAGGGGCTGTCAGTGAGTAAAAAGGCGAGAGTAGACCTACCTGCGCGGTCTCTGTATGTGTAATTGTAAGACTGATTTTCACATGAGGGGTTATTGATGATAAAGCTGTGTAACTATGTGAATGCTGTCATTTAGATTATGTTTAATTATAATCAGAAAAAGAAAATTAAAAATGACAGATAAAATATGGCATGAGGGAAAAGTGAAAGTCAAAATGACAGACAGCAAAAAAGTCTACTGTTAGTGTGTGTATTTGCCTCTAACTCCGTGGCTTCAAACTTCATTTTTCATTTACAGCTACTCTGCTCTCCCAAACTCGCCATGGTGACAGCCGGTAGCACACGCGAAATCTTCATTTAAAGGGGGCAGTCCACACCACTTTTGCGCCTGTTATAGATTGCACACACAGTCATAGTAGATCACCTGCAACTACCCACTAATTGACACGTGCAATTTTTTAGTTTGCACACGCAATTTAGCACTTGTTATTTTGGATTTTAGTAGATCAGGCCCCATATTCGCACTGTGCTGGTCCATGTCACTTCTCCCTGACCAATCAAAAATGTGAAGCTGCAGGACTTCTGTGTCCACTTTGCAATCAACCATGATAAATGACTTTACAACCATATAGACATGAAGACAGCAGAGATAAATATGATGAGGACAGATTTATGATCTGGGTGTCCACAGATGCCTGGATGGATACATATCTGAAGGTGCATATCTCTCTCTCTCTCTCTCTCTGTCTATATATATATATATATATATACACACACACACACACACACACACACACACACACACACATATATATGTATATACAGTGCCATGACAAAGTATTTGACCCCTTCCTGATTTCTTATCTTTTTGCATATTTTTCATATTTAAATGTTTCAGATCATCACACAAATTTTAATATTATACAAAGATAACCTGAGTAAATACAAAATGCTGTTTTTAAATGATAATTTTATTCATTAAGGGAAAAAGCTCTCCAAACCTACATGACCCTATGTGAAAAAGTAATCCCCCACCCTCCAATGTGGCTGAGTTAAAACAATTCTGCGCAGGAGAGTGGGCCAAAGTTCCTCCACAGCAATGTGAAAGACTCATCACCAAGTATCGCAAACGCCTGATTGCAGTTATTGCTGCCAAGAGTGACACAACCAGGTATTAGGTTCAGGGGGCAATTACTTTTTCACATAGGGTCACGTAGGTTTGGAGAGCTTTTTTCCCTTAATAAATAAAATCATCATTTTAAAACTGTATTTTGAATTTACTCAGGTTATCACTGTATAATATTAAAATGTGTGTGATGATCTGAAACATTTAAGTGTGACAAATATGCAAAAAAGTAAGAAATCAGGAAGGGGGCAAATACTTTTTCATGGCACTGTATATATATTGCTTTTAGTGGTAGGACATAATTTCTTCACTTGTTTCCATGATTTCTGGGTGAAAATTCAATGGATAAAAGAAACAATGATGCACAGAGAGAGTTTTAAACAGCCTTTCAGATAATACAGAGGGAAGCATGCTTCATCTTTTATTACCTGGCAGCGTTAAGCTGAAAGAATGCAGCCTTTGGACACAGGCTCTAAATTTGTATGAAAAGACAGAAAAACATCTGCAACTAATACCAGTTCATCCCACATTAATATTTTGATGGCCAGTTTTTGTGGGCTGATATTGGCTTATACAGATGTTAAACCAATGCGTGTGCATCCCTAGTTTCAGGTATGCAAATGGATTGAAGTCTTTTAGCAGTAGGATTAAGTGTTTAAGGTACAAGAACTGACGTCACATGGTGACCTTCACTCATCATCAGCTGGGCGAACAAGACAGTGTTGTGTGAAGCTACACATGAGCCAGATGTAGAAAAGATAAAAGTTCCATGGAGATATGAAAACTCTGACCCAAAGTTTGCGGACAATGACAAACTAATTAGGATCTGGCTGTGGATGATGGTTATCAACAGGGGCCGAGAGGAGAGGGAGCTAATTAAAAAGAGCTTTATTAATCCCTTCGGGAAATTCCCTCAGGGAAATTAAGACTTAATCAAAAAATAAAATTTACAATTAATTGCTGCATGAATGAGGCTGCATGAGAGGGGTGAGCTGGAAACACACAAACTCCCAACAGACAGGTTATCTTCATACTCATTCAGGAACGCTTAGGCTACACTTCCACATTATATACATGGAGAGGCATTAGTGCTGTTGGCTCAATGGTCTTAGAATTGGACAATTTAGTTTGTCTGGCAGCTCAGCTCAAGCATCTCTATCAATGATCTACAGCTGATTTTAACATCCATCATATAAGCCATACAAACATAACAATCGCAATCATGCATTAATTTAATAATCAAGATAAAGGTTGTGTACAATTAACTAGCAATTTCAAAATGCAACTAATGAGCATTCAAAATGCTACCTGCAGCTGTTGGCCCTTCTCAAGACCACTCTGCCTTTATACGTACATATGCTGTCCTGTCCTGTCATTTTCTTCACAACTGTGCTCCTCCACATAAGAGCCTCCTCTGAAGGGCCAGACAGAGTAAATAGAGGCTCCAGTTGAGTCTGTCCAGGAGAAACAGACATGCCTGTCCCCCTATGTGTCTGATCAAAGGGAGAGTTAGTGGAAACGAAAACAGATAAAAAAAGACCCCATGAAGGAAACATCTCAAAAGCAGCAAGCTGAAAATAACACATTCATCATCATCTCAGTCAGCCAGCTGTGGATGCACTGGAATTAATCAGAAGTACAAAGTCAAGCAGAAACAAAGTCTGTGATGCAGGCCCAAAAGAGGCCTGTTCAACCTCAGCTAAATCCTGTGTTTATAGATTGGGTTCAAACACTGACATTTCCCAAACACACCTGATCCGGCAGCATTATGCAATCTACAGTATTTTTGACAGACAAGAGGGGCGACAGCTAAAGGTCAGTAAGCACCTGTGTTCATACATTTCACTTTTTAATTCTATTTTTCATATTAATAATGGATTAAATAAGAAAAAAATAACATGAGTTTGTCATAAATGTTAATATCTTAAGGGGTCAAATTTTCAGCATGTAATCACAGAATAAAATGTTATGTGAGGGGGGTAGGATATTGTTTTTCTCAGTCATGTCTTAGCTTTAAAAGTTGGTGTAGTTCATTTCAATTCATTTACTTCTATATCACTTATCCCTTTTGGGGCTGCAAGTGCTGGGGTCTTTTCCAACTAATAAAGAGATAGATGTGGGGAACACTCTAGACCAGGGGCCTCAAACTCAGCTTACCTGGAGGCTGCTGGCGGTAGAGTCAGGGTGAGGCTGTGCTGCATCAAATATTCCACAAAAAAAAGGTTTCAAGTAAAAATAAGTACACTGATCCAATCTTCTTCATTTTTATTATTAAAAGTTCTTTAACATGGATGTTTCTTCTGTGGATTCTCCACAACATGAATGGTGCTGTCTTGATTTTTAGGTCCAAATGTGTTTTGTGGCTCCAGACAGATTTTTTTAGTTGTGGCAAAAATAGCTCTTTTGATTGGAAAGGTTAGAGACCGCTACCATAAGTGACAAAAATATTTAAAAGCCCAGGGTAAGCATGGCACGCGCAAGGACTTGGCAAAAAAGTTGTATTTGAGAAAAATGTGTGACCACAGAATATCGTCCCAAGGGCCAATTGAGGCTGCAAGTTTGAGACTCATGCCCTCGTCTGATTGCCAGCCACAGGTCTGACATATAGAGATACAGACAACCACTCACACACTCACACTTAAGTGCAATTTTTAGTCACCAAGTAACCTAACAATCCAATTTTTGGTCTGTAGGGGAAAATGAGAGTACCCACAGAAAACCCACACTCGCATGGGGAAAACATGCAGACTCCAACCAGAAGGCCCGCTCTATTTGGGGAGTTAAACCAGCAACCCTCCTTATGCATCACCATGTGGCCTAAGTTTGAATAATTCCTAGTAAAACCTATGATTTCCAAGCCCATCCTTTCATAATCTCTACTGCTTATCCATTTCACCATCATAAGGAAATGAAGCTAATGCCGACTGACATTGGGCAAGAGGCAAGGTAGACCTTACACTGGTCATCAGCCAAGCACAGGGCTCATGTATGATAGTTTTAGAATGGCCTCTTCATGCTTAACTTTTATTACTAATACCAACATAACAACTATCTTTACAACCATGAAGAGAGGGAGGGCCTATTGAAATAAGATGCTGCATCTCAACGGGCTAACCTCTAATAAGTTTCTTTTCGTCAGGGCATCATGAATTGTCATTTAAGTTTAAGTTTTTATATACAAATACAAATAAAGACTGGTATTGACTGACTGAACATCAAATGATGAACAACCATTCTCACATAAGCTCGAACCCAAGGTTAATGTTTGAGATGCCAATAAGCCTATGGAGCATTGTTTTGGACTGTGGGAGGAAACTGGAGCATGCAGAGGACATCCGCACCTGCATTAGGAGAAAATATGAGCATCACACAGAGAGGCCAAGTCTGACTGGGAGTTGATCCAGCAAGTCACCAGCACTACCTGCTGAACCACTGTGCAGCCCAAGTTAGAGTGATTCCAGAGTCAAACCAACAATTTCTAAACCAAGCAATGTCCAAATTTTGAGGTCAAAATGACCCAAGGACACAACCAAATGTCCAAAGTCAGTTGCACCACAACCACAGATGGAAAAATGTTACTCAATGTCATGGCCAGCAGGTTTTCGGTAAACAAGCAAGTCCCAAGTAAACAATATGAGGTCCAAGATCAGAATCAACACAGTAGTGGTCAACACAGTGTGTGTGGCACATGCCAGATAAAAATAGGTTAGTGCTGGAGTAGGCTCCATTTTAAGACCAAAATATAGAGTAGTTCAACATTTTGTTTAATGTGGGGCTGTTTGAGGGTCATGTTAATTGTAAATAGATTACCTGCAGCAAATCTCATGAGCCCTGTTCCATTAAGAGAGAGAATCAACACAGACACAAGGCTGTTGATTGCTGTGGATGGATAATCTTGCTATGCAGCTAATTCAATGTCTGTAATCAGACAGATCCATCTTACCAAGCTCTAATCTACAACTGTGCTCAGCCCAAAGTGGGACAGTCCAGTCAGAGTAATTTACAGCAAAAAGAGGTTAGAGCAAGACGACAAGTTCTATTGAGTTTGTTCAATAAAGTAGCTCAGGTTTTGGATTTCATGCTGCAGCCATTGCCCCACCTACTACATCTGATTGGCAAAAATGTGACTGATGTAATGATCATCCAATAACCTGCTGGATATGCTTTGAAAGGTTCTGCCCACCCCAAACACTTTCTATGCACCCAGATGCTCTAGTGAAATATATAGTATGGTCCATCTGATGTGTCAGGTTAGTGGATGGGGCTAGGCTTTGGATTATTAAGAAAGTATAAGGTAGGAATTAACCTTTAAAACAGCACTGGGGTGATTCACTGTGCCAGCATATTTACAACAGTTTACTTTCCAAAAGCAAACCCACACTGCATAACCTTAATATCCTTATGCCAGGGGCAAAGTTTTTATGTAGTTTTTTTTACAGATTTTTTTTTGATAATTTGGTAAATGGTTGATGGACTTGAGCTTATAATATTCTGATTGCTTTGTTTTAGTGCATTTGTAATCTCAGTGGCAGGAAACAAGGGAAACCTCAATATCCTTTTAAGAATAAATGACAATTCGAAATGAAATAAAGTTTTCATTAGAATGTGATAAATGTGGCAATTGTGATCCTGAAGAAAACACCAGAGTCATAATTAAAACATTTAGTTTGAGAATGAAGGTAATCCAATGTTTTCTCTCTTAGTGTAGAAGTGGATCTTAACCAAGCCACCAAAGTGCACCCCACTATGTAACTGCAGTCACCAGAGTAGTCAACATAACAACATAATTATGGGCTTCAAGCATTCAGGGTTTCCCCTCGGGCAAACGGAAGTCATGTCCAAATCCAAGGTCAACAAGTTTTAGCCAAAGTGGCCCTAACTTTAGATCAGACTAAAACTCCAACTTTGTTTAGCCAATCAATATATAACTGCAAGTCGCACAGATGCTCCTATCCATCTGACTACTGGTACTGTGAGCATTACATTATATACATTTTTTGTTGTCTTCTTGCTTGAAGGACAGCCACTTGCCTCATTCATACTGCCATTTCAAGTTGTAATCTCTTCCGTCCTGTGATGCTGCACCTTCACTTTGAGAGGGAATGTGCAGGATGAACTGATCTCTCATTCACTCCATCAGAAGCCCCATTCATGCTGCTGTTTAAAGTTATCATTAAAGCTCCTGTGACCTTTCACCTCCACTCTGAACATTGCAGAGATGGAATCGGGAGGAATAAGTTCACCCCTTATTTTCTCCATCTCCAGAGGTCGTATCAGAGGGAAAATATTGGTGAGAGGGGGTCACACAGTCTCAGTAGGAGACAGGAATGCTATGAATTAGTGTCTCTGCCTTACTGTGTATGGGGAGCATGCACTGTGTCATGCGTATAGAAGTTGTGTTGCACCTTGTATTGACACAGATGCAGTATTATGTTATCATGAAATTAATGTGAATGGCTTGAGGTGAAGTAATGATGGAGCTTCATTGTGGCAACTTGGGTATATCAGTGATTCTCAACTGCAGGGTCGTGACCCAAACATGGGTTGCGGACCCTTTTCCAGTGAGTTGCAAGCCTTTGCCAGGGCAAAAAAATGTTAGGAATAAATCATGTGCTTTAATTTTGAAGGGTTTTTTTATGCAGTGGAATGCCGTCTTTTCACATTCCTTACATGGCAATAATACACTATACTGCTAATTGACACGTTTTGAAAGAAAGATGTTGGTTATACAGGGTGGGCCATAAGTTTCCATACATAGGAAAATGTATAATGTATACTTTTTTATGTTTCAGATACCCTAGAAGATGCGTTTGACGCATCTTCTAGGGTATCTTTGGGGGCACTTGGTGTATGAGGTGACGATACGAGACATAAATCATCTCAAGGAACGTATCACCAACGCCATTACAAGCATAACTTTAACTGTGCTAATGCAAGTTCATCAACAGTGGAAAACATGTATTAATATGTGTTTTCAAAAGAATGGTAATCATATAGAGCACATTCTCTATGAAAACTTATGGTCCACCCTATAGATATTAGATATTTTAATTTACGTGTCATGCACATTTAAGTACCCAACCCTCATGGGTTTACAAGACACCAGAAATACAGTTTCAGCGTTACCAAGATATAAATTTACAACAATTTGCATGATCTTTTCTCAGCTCACCAGTAAACAATACACTCTGCCTTTTCTATATATTCAGTTAGTAGGTACTCAGCTTAAGCTAAATGTTTTCAAGATATTTTTGAAACAACTTCTCAGCATGTTATATTACACAAGCTTAAAGGTCACTGTTAAAGCACTAACCAATCTGCTGACCTCTAATCAGGGTAGTATTAATGCAATGGGGGGAGGGGGAGGTGCATATGTAGCAGCTGTTAAAGTGCAATGTGGGATTTGTAGTCTCAGTGGTGGGAGTAATATTTAACGGAGGGCGATTAATAGTAGACATATGAGTTATTTTTTTGTTCTATGATTATGGACTTGTGATGTGGTGTTTTCAAAATGTAACTGTACTGTGAAAAGAGTAACTGTTTGGAAAGGTAAAAAGGGAAATGAAAACTAGATTTTAGGAGAAATTGCCATATCAGAGGTTAATCCAAGAAAAATATTAAATAAGTTTCAAGACAGAACTTATTTTCGAAGAGCCTTGAGTTATCAAACTTTAAGGGTGACATGTCCAAGCCATGGTCCTTGTGTCAAAACAACTTTTGAATGACATCTTCTAATTTCAACATCCTCATTGTTCTGCATTTATTATGCCACAATTTTATGTTATGCATTGATGTGGACATGCTTGTACAAAAGCTGTTTTTGTGCTTCAGCATGACCAAAAAGGCTTCAATAACTTAAATGGTGTAAAATATAAGCAGATGGCAGATGTATGGGTGAATTCTATACATGTTTATGTGTGCATGTGTGTTTGGGGTATGAAGCTTTTACTACAATAGCATTATAGTACACATCACAGCTGTGGAGAAGTTACAACTACACATGGAACTAATATTATACACATCCATAAATAGATGTAACAAGTCAGATCTCTGTAACCCTCTGTTAGATGTGCATTAATAAAAGTCTCCATGAGTCTAATGGGCACTGTCAGATTAAAGTCTCACTCCTCACTGATTTGCTGTATGGGTTCTGTGTGTGTTTTGAAGACGTGAAATAGCTAAAGAACCTCCTCCGCCTCAATCTATTCAACATGTATGAAGGGACTTGTGTGAAAAGCTGTTTTGATCAGTGAGACTGGTGTTTGGTTTCACATGTTGCTCAATAATTGCATTCTGGAGGATTTTTAGTGGTTTTGATGTGTGACTTGAATGTTCAGCTTCTCTTTAAAAAAAGTCCTAAAGGTAATCAAAACCTCAAATCTTACTTGCAAAAAGGTATTACAATTTTAAGACAGCTGAAACCCATTAATCCCAAATAAGACTTTGCATCTTTATGCAAGATCACAGGATTGTATGTCGACAAACAGCATCAACAAAATCCTTCAAAGCCCTTGGAGGAGACGTAACTGTGAGCAGAGTTTGTGTTCTCATTCCAGGCACAGCTAGACCTCGGATTAATTACGCACACAAACAAATAGAGCCAAACCCAGAGCAGCATCCATTCGTGTCCAAGTTACGTCCCACTGTTAAGTCTTTTTCGGTGTGGGTGTTTACAGCCACAAAGGCTCAAAGGTTTCCATTGTTACGCTTTTTGCTGTTTTGGGGATTGTTTTTATAAAGCATAACACATTTAAACTGATGGATTAACAAGATGAATATTGCTTGGACAAAGATATGGAATGTGCTTATAAGTGCTGCACTTTGTGGTTAATTGAATCATACAAATTTGATAATATGTGTCCTTAAAACAATATTCAGATTCAAAGGTTTAATAAGCTAAAGGAAAAGTTAAAATTTGAATTTCATAGTTTCTCTTTAATCTATAAAGGAAAAAACTGAAAATACTGACAGGTATTTAACCAAATTCAAGGTTTTTGCTAATTTTAAAGCTTTTGTTTCTGGTATATACCAATATTTTGTCATTTTAAAGACACATGTTTTACCCTTGCTGCCATTGGGCCTTGTCATATGCCCATACATCTGTTCTGGCATGCAGTGCATGTGTCTTAACTTTTTTCTATGATGCAGGTTTCATTATATTTTCAGCACCAGAGTCAGCCCTAACCAATTTTGGTGACAAAGGCAAGACTTCAGCTGGTGCCCTTTGTATCGACAACCTTGAATTAACACTAGGGGCTCTAATTTCGTAGACCAGGCGCAGGCGGGGTGCACCTGCCCTGCGCCGTGCCAACGGGGTGTGTCCAGGGCATTTTGCAATTTTCGTGCACGGCGCAGACTGGTGCAGGGAGGTGCACCCATGCCTCCGTCTCTCTCACTGGCGCAAATGGCAGAGAGGGAGGAGAGGAGGCGTGAGTGGGTTTAACACAGCCGAGTGTGATCTTCACCAATCAAATGAACGCCTCTCCTCGCCTTTAAATGCGCTGCGGGCGAGGCGCAGTGACAATTTCACCTCTGTGGCGAAGAAGGTCAGAGCTGCTGTCACTTTTGCAGCAACTGGGAGAGTGCACGGATCACCGGGCAGCACATCGGAGGCCACGATTCATGTCACTGTGTGGACCACCTCGCGGGACAGATGTAATCTGTTCCTGTGTCATAATAGGAGTACAAAATTAAGTGATAATTACATTTAAACACAGCAGCAGGCTAATCCATTCATCATGCTTGTGATCCACCTGCATTCCTGGTCCATCATCGCCAAATAGCAGCGACTTAGGTGAAAATATATCTCCTCCTCATCCTCCTTGCAATAATGTACTCCATCTTTTTAGATCACGCTAAGAACAAAGATTAAAACAGAGAAATATGGGCAATCACAGGTAAATCCTTAAGACACTAAGTGACTTACATTTATTGAGCGAGCGTCTCTCTCTTTTTTTCTTTTCTATTTAATTTCATGAGATGATAGAAGCTGGATACTCCGTATCGGATGATGTGGCTGTTAGTGGCTGGCTTGAGAGATGTGAACTTGTTAGTTATGACAAACGTCTCTGATCTGACATCAGATGTGACGGGACAATTAATATAGATACAAATGTATGTGCTGGTTCAGATGGTTACATTAAATAGTGGTTGTTGTGATTGTTTATTGCATTGAAATGTGCCTGACACTCTGGATACCTTCCTGTGAGGTTTTGGTGACGTGTGCGCACTGTGCGCCTGTCAGCCAAATTACCACTGCCCTGGGTGCGCCTCTCCTGCGCCGAGAAAGGACCATGTTAGAGCTGGCGAGTTTTCAGCGCACCTTCCGCGCGTTTTTTTGGCACAAAATTGTCACTGTGCCAAGCTGAATCTTTCAACACCTCCCCTGGTGCGCCGTCACACCCATCTCGGCGCAGCCGGTCTACCAAATTGCCAAATTGGCAGCATACAGCGGTGCGCCAGACGAAATTACCACTGCGCGGGGTGCGCCAGGCTGCACCACCCTGCGCCACCCTGAGTTGCGCCAGGAAATTAGAGCCCTAGATCTGTTTGATTCCATATCTGCTATCAGTCAGATTGATTTTGCAAAACTTCCAACTGATACATTTGTTACCAGTTAGAAAATGACCAGGACAGTCTACATCATTTGAGGTGTGGTTTAGATGTATTAAGAGCAAGAACCAACACCAAAATAACGAGTGCTAAATTGCGTGTGCAAACTAAAAAACTGCATGTGTCAATTAGTGGGCCTGTTGCAGGTGATCTACTATGACTGTGTGTGCAATTTATAACAGGCGCAAAAGTGGTGTGGAGTGCCCCCTTTAAATGAAGATTTCGCTTGTGCTACCGGCTGTCACCATGGAGAGTTTGGGAGAGCGGAGTGGCCGTAAATGAAAAATGAACTTTGAAACCATGGAGTTGGAGGCACAGCAAGCCACGTTCTGATAATCTGCATGTATTTTGCATATTCACAAAGGCAAACGCTAAATGGACTGCGCATGCTATTTTGCTCATTTGATAGATGCAATCCTCAGTGCGCCCTGTTAGTAGATCAGCGTGCACTATCAAGTTTGTTTTTATACACGCAAACCTTTAGTAGATCGGGCCCAAAGACTGTAAACTTCTGCAGCTGTGAGGAGCTGAGCATGGTTGGTGCTACAAAAGTAGTTTTATTTGAATTGGAAAATAACTCTTCAGTACAAGAAATAACAGAACATCAGTAAAATATTTCCTTGATCAAAAATTTGTTTTGCTATTCTCTTGATTGGTTTGGCAAGAGTCTGATTAACCAACTGGGTCTTGTTCTGTAGTTCACTCCTTGGCAGCACCGCTCACAGACTACTTTATATATTGATCCTTCTTGCTGGAAATGGATATCCAGTCACACATTATTTATACTGCTTATCCCTTATGGGGTTGCAAAAGCTGGAGTCTACCCCAGCTGACATTGGGCGATGGAGAGGTACACCCTGAACCGGCTGCCAGCCGATCACAGGCCCACATAGAGAGACAGACAACCATTCACTCTCACACTCATACCTAAAGGCAATTTGGAGTTATCAATCAACCTAATGAGCATGTTTTTGGTCTGTGGAAGGAAGCCAGCGTGCCTGGAGAGAACCCAGACATGCATGGGGAGAACATGCAAACTCCATAGAAAGGCCCCCTAGCGACCTGGAGGTCAGACCAGAGACCTTCTTGCTGTGAGGCACATGCACTACCTGCTGTGCCACCGTGCAGCCTTTTGAAAGTAATACTTCTTCTAAATCAGTAAAAAAAATAAAATAAAATAAAATACTAAGCATGCTGAACTGTGTTGTAATGATGACAGCGGTCACAATAGCAACAATTCTTACTACAATAGTAATAAGAGTCAAAATAAAAGTTGTGTTCAGTGATTAAAGGAAGTCTTGCACACTGTGAGGAAGGTAAAGTCAGACACTCATTAAGTTTTGGGATGAACTGAAGCGTATTTCCTCATGCAAAGCAGATTTTTGGCTTAAAGTAACAATTAATATTTAATCTGCTTTCAAACCTATATAACTTTGTCAGAGGTTCTTTCATGAGAAGGGTCCACAGCTTGATGGCACTAGTCCAAATGCTCACCCTCAGCTAAGAAGAGGCCAATTTTCTTGGTCTCATTACTGCCTGATGCTCTGACTGTGGTGACAGATGGAAGTCAACAATGATGGACAGCTGGGTTGCATGAATCTCATTTCCCCTGTTGAAAGTTGTAGTACAATTATCAACTGTTAATCTGCTATTTTGAAGTGAAAAAAGTTACATAATTATTAAGCTGCTTATTTAATGAGTTCTGTGAAGGTGTGTCATTTTTAAAAATGATGAGCAGGGGGTATTCAGACTATTCAGACCAGAAAACACTTTAAAGGATGACATTTCTATGGGCCTACAGGTAAGTCAGTGAGTTTCAGCTGAACAGGAAACCATTTGGGGTTCAGTTGAAAAGAGGCTTAGGGATTTAATACTTGTTGATTTAAAACTCCTTTGTGTGCAATTAGTAAACTATATTAGCACTTTAAAAAATGTAAAACTTGGGACAAATAAACATGTCTGCATTATAGAATGCTTGATTTCCATAGCTGTTGTGCATGTTGAAATTTCTTTTGGAGGTAAAAGAATAAACACAGATGGAAGCAAACTGAGAAGCTGATTTAGAGGTCAGACTCTTCAGGGTGGTAATCAGGTAAAAAGTTAATTAAAAATTAAATTGTTCATGAATAAACAAATACAATCCAATAACAGGGGAAGCCACAACAAACAACAAACATCCATTATACAGTTCAGCTTCATTGCGATAAATCCAGGTTCATTAAGCAAGTGCATTCACAACATAATACTTCATAGTTATTTAGACTGATTTGACTCCAGGGAGGAATAAACAGTCCCTTAACCTTGAATGCCTCAGGCTTGAATTATTTGAGTTCATTTTGCGTAGAAAGGGTAGGACTGAATAGTTTCTGCACTGCATCCCTCCTTTGTGAACAAAAAACAACCATTATAACAATTCAGTATAGATTTTATGCCATTCTAGTTTTTTTTTCTTTTGCTTTGTCTTCCTATACATTTCTTACTTTTTTTAATGTTCAAAATAAACTACAAAAAAACACTATGAAGAGGGTGTATGTAAACTTTTATTTAATGCTCTGAACACATTTGTCATATATTATCTACCTCATACCTTATCTAACTCCTCATATCCTACTGTATTACTGCGTTGGTATGCTCAGATTTTACAGCTTTCCATTTCATTCATACAACTTTAATATTTTGAGTTTTAGTTGTATATTTTTTGTTGCCTCTTTGTCTTTGTGCTTATTTTGCGAAACAGAAATTCCCCAGACCAATGAAGTTCTTATTTTTATCTGTCATATGTACTTGGAAATGTTGACATATGTTTATATTTGAAGCATTTTGCTATTATGCAAGAAAAGATCAAATATATTTCAGTATTTCAGGATGAGTTTAACACTAACATAAGGAAAGTCACTTCAACACAATTTAATCAACACAAATTGAGCACAGAGGCTGGTCTTGGCTCCCTCTAGTGGGCAGATGATATATTACAGAAAAAAACACTGTTAAGTAACTCAAGGAGTGTTATGTGTGTGTTTGATAGATAAAGTCAAAAGGCTTTAAGAAGATAAGACACTGTTGAATTATATATGACCGTTCACTAAATTGATTATGATTAATTGATTATTCGTAGATTCTAACAAAAAAAATCTTAAGTGCCGTCCTCTCACAACAAACAAATCCACAAGCAAGGTGGACATTTCAGTGAAAAGGTTTAATTTAAGGTCTTCATTTAAACAATTAAAAATGAAGTTTAACAAAATATATCAGACCAATATCAGAACTGTATTCTTCCCAAATGTATTAATGGTCTACTTTGAATAAAGTCCTTAAATTGCTTGAAAAACAAACAAATATACAAACCAAAACAAACACAACAAAATTTTGTTTATTTATTTCATATATCACTGAGGGTTTATGGTGCACTTCATTTAATCAAAGATATGCATAAAACCTCAGCAGCATATGATCTTCTGCAGATATTTCTTTTTCATTTTTTCATTTCATTTTTCATTTTCTTCCTTTTAATTTGAATGATTTACATTTACTTTTTAATTGAATATGTTTTAAAGACTCATTGCATTTAATAAAGTAAAGAAAACTTTAAACGAGGGGTTATAGAATAATTTTTCCTCACTTAATATTAGATTTTTGCCAAAAAAAAAAAAGATTGACCAACTTAAATAATTTTCATTTCCAAATATGAAAAAGTATTTTTTTTCTCAGTTTTCTTTCTTTATTTTTCTTTCTATAGAGTTTTTTTTTTTTTCCAATGCAAATCTTAATTTAACATTGAGAAAAAAATAGACCATCAGATGCACATAGAATTAGACAATGGGTGATCATGGATACATATCAAAATATACGTGAAAAAATTATTAGAAACAATTCAAATCAAAATATCAATGAAGTAAATAAATAAGGCACTTAAGACATAGAGCACTTTATTTTCATCTTATTCCGGGGTTACTGAAAATTACTCCTTAAAATGTAGCAGAGTGCGTTCACTTCTCTTATTTGACATCATTAGTCATTTAGTAGAGATACTAAAGTTGGGTAGGGACTTGGAAAACTTCCTCTTGAGGATGTGAAACTTACCTATAAGAAGGATAAGATTTGTTATGAAGCATATTGGTTCGTTGCTATATTCAGATTTCGAGATAATATGTCTGGGTCCATTGCGACGGATTGTCCAGTTTGATCGTAGATGAATTTTTCCGTGTCCCTCTATTTCTTTACAGTTACATGCTCCTACAGTCAAGCGTTACAAAGTGTCTCAGACGACGTGATGACGTAAGGGCTTACGTACCACATTAGGTACGGCAGTAACGTACGTAGTTACGTTACGTAAGTTGCACAACTACTTGTGGGTAACCTCATCTGCCCTGCACGTTGACATTGGGATAGTAACCAAAGACAGCAGTTCTCCTGTGACTCTCTCTAAGGTTAGTTTGTGTCTCCTTCACTCTCTCTGTTTTCATCGTTCTGTTTGTTATGTGAGTGAACGGGCAGTCAAAGAGCTGTCATGGATGTTTTGTCAGTGTTCGCTTTTTGAATCTTGAACAGTATAATACAGTCAACATATTAGCCGTCTTTAGCTTAGCCGCAGGGTAGATTGTGTAAAGGCAAAAATAAATAAAAGCTACCGTCCCTTAGGTGTGAATAACTGACTGATCTATTTTTGTTCGCTATGGTCGATTTAATCTAAGCACAGGGGTTGAGGGGGGATGTTATGTTCCGCCAACTTTAAGCAGTTTATTACCCAGAACTGCTAAAGTAGCTAAATGAAGCTAGCTATGGAAGGTTCTAGTCACCCTGAACCGAGAGGTTAACAGAGAATTCAGTTTTAACTTCTTCTGCCCACAGCCCGTCACACATACGAGACATTTACATTAAAAATACAAATTAAAGTATATATGTATGAAAGGAAGTTTCGACAGGCAGGAGGGAATATGCTAACCATAGCTAAGCTACTACAGTTGCTACGTAGAGCTGTATTTATCCTTCATTATCTCAGAGGCTGAAGATGGGACTCTGTTTTAATTTGGAGGTAGTTACTAAAGGCTAACACAATGCTGAATCTGTAATTAACATTCTTAACCCCTCTTTTGTGTATGATCGTTGTGAGAGACAGCTGTATTGGCTGCATCTGCACATTTTCACTTTTATCCTTTAGCATGTTTACAGTCCAGTAGTGCACTTTACATTCACATATTGGTTTTTTTTTACATTTCAGTGTATCATTTTAATCTTGAGTAACTTTATCTGAAATTTGGTTAGCCATAAAAAGCTCAAATTCTGCATGATTAATCTAGCAGTCTATGATTTGGTTGATTGAGCTTGTAAACAATGTATTAATCCCCCTCTGCTCCACTTATGTTGTTTAGTCAGCAGTTGTTACTCCCGGTTCTTTAAGTGAGTGAATCACAACAAGAAGGAAAAGTATCCCTCAATAAATTTACATTAGAAAAGACTGAAATACTTCACAGAAGCAGTACTCAGATCCAAGTACACGAAAACAGCAAGAAAAAGTGACAGATAAATGATTGATAAAAGATAAACATATAATTATGTTTTTTTTCTTATAACCTGCCAACAAATAAACACTTTGCAGAGGTTCATCTACTAAGTGGACTTCTGCTGAGGATGTCAAGAGGATTTGGAGACCAATGCACACCAGAATATTTAAAGTAAATGAAATGAAAATATCAAGATTATTATTTTTTTAAATATACAAGAAAAAAGAGAAAAAATGCAAAGCAAGAAAACCAATACTCAGAGAAAAATAAGATGCTAAAATTACATTAAAACATCAAGGGAAACACTAAATAATTTAGCGTGAAAAGAAAAAAATATATCAACATGAGAATAAGCAAAAACTAATAATGTAATAAAACAAAAAATATAAAACTTAAATTTAACTAGAAAAGCACGCAGAGAGTGCAGACCTCCGCCAAGCAGCTTCGGTCCACTTTGGCGAAAATGGTCCTATCTGGCAATGTTAAAGAATCCTTTAGGAAATTCCTGGATCCAGACGGTGATCTGGATCACCCCCAAAATTTAATCAGTTCTTCCATATCCCATTTCCGACAATTCCTGAAAATTTCATCCAAATCCGTTCAGAACTTTTCAAGTTATTTTGAACACAAACAAACAGACAGACAGACAGACAGACAGGTAAACGCCGGCAAAAACATCCTCCTTGGCGGAGGTAATAAGTAAGATAAAAATTGATACATCTAAATAAATAATTAAAATTATTGTCATTAAAATTATGAAATTTAAAGCTAGGCTGAATAAATTATTTTTAGGTTGCCTTTTAGAGATTCTTCATTTTCAGCTCGTCTCAGATCCTCTGAAAGTTTCTTCCACAGTTTTGGACCATAACAGCTTAACAGAGCATCACCAAAGGTTTTGGTTCTGCTCTGTGGAACGCCTAAAAGAGAGGATTCAGAGGATCTGAGGTGCCATCCTGGTCCATAAACTAAAACCATATCTAAGAGGTATTCTGGTGCCCAGCCATGTAGAGTTTTATAAACTAATAAAAGAACTTTAAAATCAGTGTGATAACTAATAGGCAACCAATGTAACGACTCTAAAAAAGGTGTAGTATGAGCTCTACCCCTGGTCCTTATCAACACTCTGGCAACAGAATTTTGTATCAGCTGATTTCTTGTGCTTTTGGGTCAACCAGGGGGAGAGCATTACAGAAGCTGAGCCTGCATTAGGCCCTCAGAAATGGCCGTACTTTTGCAATATTTTCCAAATGTTTTAGTGACACCCCAAACATGAGTTTTAAAGTTAAAGGTAGGATCTGCAGGATTTTCCTTAAAAATAAAATATTAACTTTTTCAGGAAAAATACTGCTCAATTGTCTCCTATGGGTCTCTATTGATGTGTGATGGTGTCTTTGTTTAAAAACAGCTCAGAGCCATAGCGCGCTGAACAGGTGAACAGAGGCAAAAACTTAGTTTTATCATCTGTTCTGATGTTTCTTAGTTTGTCTGAGAGCAGATCAGACAGGAGTAGACTGTTCACTGACTGACTGTCTCGTAAAAACACACAGTAGCGCAAATGCGCACGTATGAGATGGTCAGCAGTGGATCATCAGTGTCTTTCTGCGTCCTGTAAACTGTTATTTTAGCCTGATAAATTCATTAAAACTGTTTGTGCAGTGTTAATAAACTAAGTTTATCAGATATCATAATACAAACAGTGCAAAGTTGTATGATACATTCACGTTTATTGTTTATAGTGCATGTAATGGAGACATCAGTCGATTGCACCAGCACTCTCTCACTTTCTCTCGTCACTCCCCCCTTTATGCATTTTTTAATCATGCTTGTAGAGGGAAAATCAATTAAAACTCTTTACTGTCGGAAAAAATTTTATAAACTTTTTAATAATCATGTCTATATATTAACCTCTCATTATGTTTTGGCCATGAAGTGACTCTGAAAAAATTTGACTCGAGGTAAATTGTCGACCCCTGCTCTAGAATTACGTCAAAGTCGCATTGAATGCGACCTGGCTGTTCAGACCGCGGTCGCATTCAAGAAAATCAGATACGTTTCTGATTCAGTACCACATTTGAAAGTGGCCTGAATCTGATTCGAAAATGTCAGATTCAGTGTGACTTGTGCTGTTCACACTGTTGAGAAAAAATCAGATACAGGTCACATTTTAGCCAAAAAAATCAGATTCAGGTCACTTTTGACTGCAGTGTGAACGTAGCCTTTGAGTGTTATAAAGTGCACTAACAGAACGTAACGCAGACCAGCAAAGATGGCAGACGCTACAGCGAAGAAGAGAAGAAACAATCAGGCAGAAGCAAAACGCCAGGAGGACAAAGCTTGGTTTAAAACCAGAGTGAACCTAGGGTTGGCTTTCGTGAAGTTATGGTGCGTTCCAGTTGTACTCGGAAGTCGGGATTTCTGAGTTCCGAGTGGGAATTTCAACTGGAACGCCCCCCCCCCCCCCCCCCCCCCCGAGGTCGGAATTTCCTACTGGGAACTCGGGGGGATCCTCACCACCCCTGAGTTGACAATCAAAGATGGCTGACCCAGTGTAAACAGTTATTAAGCTCCTGTTATAATCCATTTAATAGCACTTCTGACTCGTGTTTGTCACACTAAATCAGCCGTATACATAGTACTGTTTGACTTTAATTTATTTAAATGCTGCCATAGTGTTATTTACATTCTTCATGGTTTATTTGTGAACTACAACGCAGGGCGTGCTTACAACAGCTAACACACCGGCTAACAATAGCCTGGTAGATCGGCACGTTTTTTCCAACTTTTTAACTGGAACGCTGATAACTCGGAGATGACGTCATTCCCACTTCCCTCTTCCCAGGTCTGAGGTTAACATTAGCCGTCATGCTGTTGGACAAGTAGGTCATTTTCCTGCTTGGAGCCGGCTGCAGGGCTATCGGGCTGGGGAGGCGTGTTCTCCATCTGCTGCCAGAGAGGGTGGGTCCCCGCATCAGGCCGCGAGGAGTTCAGGGGGAGGGGCTTCGTTTGAATGTTGTGTTTATAAACAGTAACGAAAAATCCTGCAGACCCTACCTTTGAACCAATTATTAAAAACCTCTTTTTGTCCTGGTCCATATTTACCTCTTGTACTTTCTGTAATAGTGACTGAAGGTTCAATGTAACGAAATGGTTTTCCTCATCATTACTGCATGCCCTCTTTGATAAATTAGGAGTATCATTAATTACATAACAAAATGTATCTCTGGCTTGACGTCAGCTTCAAATATACTGTCACCCTGAAAGGATCAGGTCAATTTTATAATTAAGTGGATGCTTTGTGCTTTTGACAGAACATTTTGGTGTCAGTATTGGCAACAATTTGTTAAGAAATGTTGGCACATAGGATATTAGCACGTCCACTATTGTTTATCCTTAGTCACCATTATTAGCTCAAAAGTCATCCACAAGTTTTCATTCAGGCCATATTTATTTTTTTCCTCTGGGATTTGCTGCAGGCAGATCAAAAATAAGTCATGGGCCTCAAAGCTGTTTCAATAAATAACACCACAAACTTCTCTATAGAAATAATTTTTTTGTTCCACTTCCGACATGTTTTGACCCATGTTTGTTTTATGAAGTGGCTCACGTTCTGTAACACAGTACTGCAAGCCTATTACATTATCTGATTGGCCAAGTGTAAGTGCAGCTTTCTTGCCCTTGTTACTTATCAACATGTCTGCCTGCATACCAAGAACTCAGTCGAACTCACCACAACAGGGATGCCAAGAAATGTATGGATAGTCCAAATTTCTTGTGGTTTTGCTTTGAAACAGATCAGGATGGGGGCCTCCTTGTCCACACCAGTTCCTCCTACAGTAAAGGCAGAGGCCATGATGGCCGTTCCCCCTCAGGGCTGCCCCATGCACCAAGAACCTCAGCCTGTCAAAGGTACTGCCATGTGATGGAAATCAGATTTACTTTTTTGTTATGTTTTCATTGTACTACTTACCATTAGAGGAAATATACCAAAATGTATACTTGTGGTTAATTTGTGCTTACCTCTTTCTCTCCTAGTGGCTCCACCGTCTGAGTGTCCCATGCATCAGTCCCAGCCTGTGATAGGTATCGGTTTTAGGACTGTTTTCATGCAGGAGTATTCATTTTCTTACATATGTATATTTTCTTTTATAGGCTATGTTGCTGTTCTAGTACGGTCAACCTCAACTAGATTCTTTTGTTTTGTTAGCGTCTCCTCCACCAGAGTGTCCCATGCACAAAGCAGAGGCGGGTCCAGCTCACCAAGACAGAGCCTATGAGTTTGTCGAGTGTCCAATGAAAGCTGCGGCGACAGGCGTTAACAGTGACATCGATCCTACAAACATGGTACCTGTAACACTGTTGCACACAGTTAATGGAAGAGGAAGTGAAGGCCTGAGAAATGGGGAAGGGGAGTTAAATACAAGACTGTAAATGAGTATTCAGTCTTAAGAGCCTGAATTTTTTTGACGAAGGTCTGAAAAAATGTTGGTCTTCTGTTGACCTAAAAATTATATCATGGGCAAAACTTAATGGGTTATAAATGTTATAATGCTATGACTATAGAAGTTGTTGCCAATATATGATGATCTTTGCTCTTTCTAAAAAGAAGTAATGGCCACATATTAACATTTAACTTGTGGACTGAATTTTATCTTGTCTGGATGAGTTATTAATCTTTGAACTATGCTACATGTTGTATTTAGTTATTCATTCATTCATGCATTATGGTAGCTGAAAACAGTCTCTGTCTAATTATTCAAAATCAAAATGCAGAAAATTTTATTTTGTATTCAGTTTTACACCCTGCATCTGTTTATAGATGCCTCCTCCTAACCAAACACCAGCTCCCGACCAACCCTTCCCACTGTCACTCTCCAGAGAGGAGTCAACCATACCTCGACACAACACAGAGAAGAACTGGGTTTACCCATCTGAGCAGATGTTTTGGAACGCTATGCTTCGTAAAGGGTGAGCTCATTCACAGTCTTCGTATGCCAGCTTATTATGTGACATTTGCAGAAATGCAGAACTGATTTTGGGGGTTCCCCTTTCCTGTAAGATTGTTTGTAGCATTTAATCTTAGCCACCTAATGTAAATATCTGTCTTTGTATTTAGTGAACTGCACCTCAGGCTCAGTGACACTAGAGTTTATTTTTCAGGAGCCTCTTTACAGCGTAGAACTAATAAACATTGTCTTGACAGAGCTCTGAATACACGCTGTGAATCTTGTTAGTGGCCGGTGCCTTCACATTTTTAGCACATTTGTAAAGGAGATGATTTTGCATTTACTTAGAATTGATTTTTTTTTTTTTTTTGCAGGTGGCGTTGGCGGGAAGATGACCTTGCTGCCCAAGACATGTCCAACATTATTAAAATCCACAACAAGAACAACGAGCAGGCCTGGCAGGAGATCCTGAAATGGGAGGCAATGCATGCAGAGTGAGTCAAATAATACTAGCATGAGATTGAAATGGCTACAGCTTCCTGTTCATTTCCTAAAAACTGTGGAAGCAATCGTGAAAAATTTCCCATTGTTTAGTGGGAAACATTGTTCCATCACTTTTTTACTGGTAGTTAGTTTATAAGTCTTCAACCTTTTTTGTCTTGTTTGCAGTGAGTGTCCATGTGGTCCCACTTTGAAGAGGTTTGGTGGTAAAGCCAAAGAGTTTTCACCCAGGGCTCGCTTCCGCCACTGGATGGGGTAAGCCTCTGTTACACTGTATCAGTCTAAAAAGAGATCACATGATTAGGATGCTCATTTGTTTTTGTTGTTTTTTTAGAAAAGTGATTTTGGATTAAAACAGTTAATTTAAACTTAACAATTTTAATAAGAAATGTGGGAACTTGAGTGAGTTTTAGATAAGTGTCACATCAGCCTGACATGTTTGACATGCTGACAGTTATTTTCTTGAATGAGGTCTTCTTGGCTCAAGGAAGCACAGGATATGGATGTGGATGTGTAGACATGATTAACTTCACAATCATTGGGATCCTCCACTCAAAGTGTAATCTCTATTTTTTCTGGTGTAAAAATATCCCTCCAAACACCCCATTCAGATCATTAAAGACTCATGTCTACTCCATGTTGTTCACTTATCAATTTAAAGTCATGTAGGATGAAAATCTACAGCACAAATGCATCTTTGCCCTGTGGAACATAATGGGTCTATCAAGCTATGTAGTAAGAAAATATTGTAATTAACAATTTAGTGTATGCCCATCAAATGGAAAAGGTGCTCAGGCCTATAATCAGTAAGTTATTGTTTACAGTCAGAACCAGTATAAGTAATATGTTAATTGACTCTAAGAAATCAACTGCAATGTTACATTTAAGTGAGGAATTATTTGTTTTTTGTTTTTATGCAAGCGTGATTAATTCTGAACAGTTAACTTATTTTTAAAGCGTATTTTAACTTCCTTCATTATATATTGATGCATGATAGCTGTTCATTAGGTATTAACCTTTGACATTGCTGCGCTGTGTATTAACTCACTGCTGTTCAGTTACTTCATTCATTCATTTTCTTTCATTCCTTTTCTAAACCACTTATGCCTTTGGGGTTGCGGGGGGCCTGGAGCCTGCCTATCCCAGCTGTCATTGGGCTAGGGTTGCATAATTCCAGAAATTTTTAAAGTTGTGAATAATAAGGAGTTTACTGGAGTAAACAGGAATTTAAGGGAATTTATTGGAGTGTAAGTTGAAGGTTGTCCCCCTGACAGGGATTTCGAACATAGTTGGGGAAAATACATTTTGGCATAATCTAAACTAAAACAACCAGATTTCATGCAGGTATACTAGAGAATATCTGCTATTCCTCAGTCGCATGCACAGAGCATACTGCTTACTGCAGGGGTATTGAGGCCATGCCCTCTAATGCACTGTACACAGATGATTCTCAGATTCTAGACTATTGAGGACACATTTTTTTGAGTCCAGAGCACAAGACTATTGACCCACACATTTAAGTCCATGGACTACACAAAGTGAAGTTGAGATTGATTGTTCAGTGAAACAATTAAAACTTTATAAAGTTAAAACTTAGAAATAAATCTGTTGAAATAAAACATTTTTAATTGTATTATTTTGCATGGATGTCTGCCCATGACAAAACAAAATGTTTGTATTTATGTTTGGATATGATACATGTATTTAAATTCCCCCCATTTTACCAGTTAATACCCATAAATTCTCTAATTCCCATGGAAAGTTTCCAATTTGGTATGTTGACAAAATTCCCCAGTTTGACTTCCCATCGAAAGTTTTTGACTTGATTCTAGAAATGTTTCATCCCTTTGGAACTCTCTTCATATCCCAAGACTTACATTTTTTAATTGCACCAATTATTGGATTTGTACTTACCTACTCAGTCGCTGCTCAGGTTTTGCTTATTGCGTATAAACGTACCATTTTCCTACACCATAACAATGTTTCTATCAGGTATTTAGTCGTCTGGGCTGCTGCTGCACAAGAACTTTTTTTCAGACTTAGTTATTTACTCATCCACTACACTTTAACAGTTTACTCATGCAAAGTATTTTTTTTCATGCAGTGACAAAGTGTCCATTCTGTTCTACCATCAAGTTGATTTAATATTAGAATATAGATTAGAATCTTAAAGAAGAAAAGTAAAAACTAGTGTCCATCGTACCCAATATTAGTTAATTTGTTGTTTTTGTAGATCAACAATTGCAAGCAAGTTATCACCATTCTAAACCAGTACAAAACATCAAGCATGGAGATAGATCCCTTTGTCTTTGGTTTGACCTTTTTTTCCTTACAGTTATCTTAACAGAGACAAATATGGTAGGGATGCATTTGTGGTCTGGGCACTCAGGAGTTCGTCACTACCATAAATTCTTATTTTCAGTCAGACTTTTACTGATTATACTTCTATAAAATTATCACCCCAACCACACAGACATGAGGATCCTCCTGAAAACAAGATGTTGCATCTCAAGAGGCTAACCTCTAATAAATTTGTTTGCAGCAGAAACAAATTTGATGACGACAGGTCTATGATTGGTCCTTTGATCCGTCACTAGCTTTAGTTCTTACTTTAGTCCACTTGTCTCCACTTACCTCCCTCCCTTTGCCCACACACCCAACACAGCATTGTGTGGATTTGCTGTTCATCACGAGACTGGGGTCCACATTCAAGATTTCCTGCTGCTTAACAGAAGGTTTTTTCTTGCCGCCATGATGGAGGGATTCATGATTGGCTATATGGATTCATGTTGGGTGTTGGATGTATATATTTGTATATATATGTATATGTGTATTTATTTATATATATATATATATATATATATATATATATATATATATATGTGTATCTATGCATATATGTGTATCCATAATATGAAGAGCTTTGTGCTCTATTGTAAAGTGTCTTGAGATAACACTGGTTATGAATTGGCGCTATACAAATAAAGATTGATTGATTGATTGATCTTAAGTTCTAAGTTTCAACTTCTTTGGTCTCTTGTCACTCACATACAAGCACACATTGGCCTCTATTCAAAACATTAACAGCTGTTGTTTCTTCATGTTTTAGCTATGAGCTGCCTTTTGACCGCCACGACTGGATTGTTGACCGCTGTGGGAAGGAGGTGCGTTACGTTATTGACTACTATGACGGTGAAATCGACAAAGATTCTTACCAGTTCTCCATCCTGGATGTACGCCCCGCCTTTGACTCTATAGAAGCTGTCTGGGACCGCATGAAGGTGGCCTGGTGGCGGTGGACCTCATAAAAGACTAAAAATTGGACACAGACATTGGTCACATGTACAAGAACTGTGAATCTGGCACTCCGCCTCTACTCTCAACTTGATGTGGTGTGAAATGAAACCTTAAACAAGACTCATGAAGACAAACTGCTTTAACAAAACCTCACTTAGTTAGACTGTAAGATGCTTCATCTGCTTATCATATTGATATCAGCTGATACCAGTGTCATTTTTGATTCATGTAGCAGTGGCATTGAAGTTGATAGAAGTGATGTTAAAGAGGTCACGTGGCTCACACTGCCTCTGCAACAGTGCTCTTAGTCTGCCACAAAACTTAATTAATGAAAACTGAATCAGTCAAACCCTGAACTAATTTTACAAAATAAAGCAAAGGACTTTTATACTGTGTTAAGGAAATAAATCTTGGTTGTGCTTTGTCATTGGTGGCCATGTTGAGCTATGTCAAGTCAGAGAAAGTAATCTTAATGACCCCACTGAAACATTTTCAGCTGTTCATACCACAAACTTATAACCAAACAAAATCTGAAATCATGAGAGTAAAATGCATGCGCGCAATGTTTAAAGACAGATGCCAATACATTACTGACAAAATGGATGGACTGCTTCACATATCCATGGAATATATTTCCCATTCATTTGGGAAACATCCCGTAGAAAGTGTTTGGGAAGGGCAGAGAAAAACTCAAGGGCAATGGCATGAATGTTTTGTCTGTCACATTCATTTTGAGCTAGTCAGAGGCTTGAGGTTGTTCTCACTCTTGGTTCAATTAAACCAAGTTTGTACTACTGCCTCATTGTCATTGTAAGGACGTTGAATAATTGTCTCTGCTTGAAGCTTTGCCAGGTGGATCTGCCTGATGACAGACATGGAATCAGGTAGTCCCAGCTGCTTTGCAAAGTTAGAAAAGATGGTCAATGTGGGAAATTTAATATCAAACCTTATAGATATACCTAATGGTAATAAGACATAGGATACACAAGTTAGTTTATTCACATGTAGTTGGAAAGAGTTGATTTATTGAGTTGAGTTGAGTTAGTTCTGCTGAAAGGACTTGAAGTTACTCGTAGTCTGGCTGACATACCTATATAATTCAGCTTACACAAAATTTACTTGTGCATGTAAACACCTTGATAGGACTCAAACTGGACTATGTGTCTGCGCAAGTACAATAGTCTAAATGTCATGTATAATATCAGGAAGGGTGTTGTCTTCCTTAGGATATCATCATAAGCTAGGGGCCTGGCGTGCATCATATTTACACCAAAAGAGAAGCATAGTGTATGTATGAAATGTGCAGTTGTAAAAAGTAGAGGGTTGTAAACTTTGTCACGTATTTGACATTTTACATACAACTGGTTAACTGTTAGCTATCTTCTTAGCAAGGCCAGCTGGAAATAGGTCCTGTGGTAGTTGGCTATCTGTCAATAAATCAGATTTCCCTCCAGTGCTTGTAAATGGGAACAAGGACAGTAGTCCAGTTAAATATCCAAGTTAAGCTATGACCTTAGCCTAACTGGACTGTTGACACACTATGCAATTTGCACCCCCACAGTACATCCATATATGGCAATGCAGTAATACTACATAATACAGCAGTAATACAGCAAAGAGACCCAATTCAGTATGAATGACTTTAGCTGCTTCCTGTTGTGATGTCATATCAGGAAAACCCAACGGCAGCTTTAGATATGCATGACCTCGAAACAAAAATCTGGAAAAACTTGAATGATCAAAGTAACCTTTACCTAATTTAAGTGAATTGGTTTTCGATAGGATATATAGCTGATGAAAAATAAAATGTAAACTTTTGTCTTCCATTTTGACGATAATTATAGGTTCTGATTCAATCGACTGACTGGCCTGAAAATATATGCACAGCCTTGTAAATGTTTTTTTGTTTATTTATCTTTTTGGCATAAATGGTCAAAAAACACTCAAACTCAGTTTTAGGACTCCCCAGGCAGACTGAGACTTGTTTAGATAGCAGGGGGATGATTCCAGTGACAGACTGACATCATACTTTTATCCTTCCCGCCTCTACCTGGTGATTCTCCCCATTGTTCTCCTCAGAATCATCCTGCTGTATAATCAGGTGATTGTTTTATTTGTTTTGTTTTTACTAAGGCTAAAGATATCCTTGTTGGTGAGATGGGTTTGTTGGATTACCTTGATGGTTGTATAGTACGTTATGGGTGGTTGGGTTACATGGTTGTATTTTAAAAGGACTAGAATTGTATGAGCCTTGCCATTTGACCATGTCACACTCTTCCCTTTCTGTCCTATTAGTCCTCTTAGTTGGACATCGAGAGTTGAAAACAGAAGCTTATGTTGAGATAAAATTGAAAGCTGGCTATCAATTTCACATATACTCTTGCTGCATACATCAAATACTGTTTTCTTGATCAATGATAAAAGGGATAAAGGATTTCTGCTCATCTAAAATGTTCTGTTTCAGGTGTGCTTTGGTCTCTCTTGCACTGTTAAAATACTAATAGTGTAACATTTCATCCTGCCTCCACTGTCAGAAATCTTTTTCAGCTCTGGCATGTATCTTTTAGTCTTTTTTTTTTCTGATATCCTGATTTTTATTTATTATTTGATGAATGAAAGTACACCTCTGTGTGCACAATCTTGATGCTTTTGTTTCCAAATAAAGTGTTGTTGAATTTTAAATTGATTTACTTGCTCTGGTGGTTAACTGAACTATCAATAAAGCCGGTCGTCTTCTTCCTCTGAATGTTCGCCTCTTGAAGTTTTAACTTGTTGAGCAGAACATGGCATAAAAATCATGCATAAAAGGTCTAAGAAATATTTTGGGTGAAATCATAGCACCCAGTGGGTTTTCATGTTTTTCCAGTGCAGGGGTGGGCAACTGGCAGCCCGGAGGCCACGTGCAGTGCCCCCAAATGTGGCCAGTCAGTTGAATACATCAAGGTATACAAAAAAAAAGTAATATCTACCTCAAACACACAGAACCAGCAATATTTCCAGGAATTAGGCCTGCAATTGGCTTTAATTATATTTGCAAATAAAACAGAAACACAAACAAACATACTTGGTACAATAAAAATACCATACTATGCAACATACCACTGTATACTGTCAAAAAAAACACAAATTCCAATAAAGTTGGCACGTTGTGTTCAAATCGGAAGTCGAAACGATACAATGATTGATGCAAATCTTTTCACCTTTGCCAAGTAGGTTATGTTTTTGCAGGTGTTTGCCTGTTTACACAAAAATCACTGGACATATTTTCCTAAAATTTTCAGGAGATGTTGATAGTGGCCTAACTTAATAATTATCAGATTTTGGTGGTAATCCAGATACACTACAAGCAATAAATTTCATGTTCAATCTGATAAACGTTATCGTTTTTTTGTAAGTATTTTCTCATTTTAAATTTGATTCTTGCAACACGTTCCAAAAAAATCTGGGACAGGGACATGTTTACCACTGTGTTACATCACCTTCCCTGATAACAACACTTAATTTTCATTTGGGAACTGAGGACACTTACTGTTGAAGCTTTGTAGGTGGAATCCTTTCCTAGTCTTGTTTGATGTATGACTTCCATCTCTTAACACTCTGCTCCGGTGTCTCTGTTGTCCTATTTTGTGCTTCATAATGTGCCACACATGTTCAATGAGAGACAGGTCTGTATTACAGGCAGGCCAATCGAGTACCCCCACTCTTTTACTGTGAAGCCAGGCTGCTGTAACACGTGCAGAATGTGTCTTAGCATTGTCTTTCTGAAATAAACAGGGATGTCCCTTTGAAGGACGTCACTTATGTACATATGTTGCTTCAAAACCTTTATGTAGCTTTCAGCATTAATGATGCCTTCATAGATGTGCAAGTTACCCATGTCATGGGCACTAATACACTCATACCACCACGGCTGGCTTTTGAAATTTGTGCATATACCATCAAAATGGTCCTTTTGTCTGGAGGACACAATATCAGTGATTTCCAAAAGCAATTTGAAATGTGGACTTGTCAGACCACGGCACACTTTTCCACTTTGTATCAGTCCATCTTAGATGAGCTCAGAGCCAGGGGAATCAGCGTTTCTACATGGTGTTAATATATGGCTTTTGCTTTGCATGGTAGAGTTTTGACTTGCACTTTTAGATCAATCAATCAATCAATCAAACTTTATTTGTATAGCACTTTTCATACAAAAATTTGTAGCACAAAGTGCTTCACATAAGAAATAAAATGAAATAATAAATGACATACAGTAAAATTGAAAATAAAAGGCCCCACCCACCCTCACAATTCACATACAACACACACTAAATTAATCAAATGCACAAAGGCATAAAAAGGAAATTCTAAACAGAAAACAGAATTAAAAGACTGAGGAAGACTGAGGAAACACTATCTTTAATTAAAAATGAGGAAACACAGGACCTAATACTTAAATTATAATTAGAAATAAGAAATTAGATAAAATACTACAGGGAAAGGAAGGTAAATAAAGACATGAATCAATATAATAAAATTTAAATAAATATTATGGTAAAATGAGATAACCTAAAACAAGGTGTGTAGGATGGTAAAAAGAAAAGCAGTTAACAGAGAATAAATTTCCAAATAGTTAATCTGAACTGAAATATAGAAATAAAACAGATTAAGAGGATTAAAAATAAATGAAAAGGTAATAAGAAATAATAACTATAATCAGCTTAAAGCCAGATTAAAAAGGTAGGTCTTGACTTTGCTTTTAAAACAATGAACAGTAGGTGCTGCCCTCAGGTCTTCAGATAGGCTGTTCCACAGACGAGGGCCGTAATAACGAAAAGAGGCTTCACCGTATGTTTTAGTTCTAACTTTAGGGACTATTAAAAGACCACTACCTGAGAACTTGAGGGCTCTAAAGGGCTCATAGGGTAAAAACAAATCGGATAAATATGAAGGACCAAGACCATTAAGAGATTTATAAACTAATAAAAGAACCTTAAAATCAAAAATCTAAAAGATACAGGAAGCCAATGCAGAGACTTTAAATTGGTGTAATGTGGGCTTTCTCTCTGGTCTTCGTCAACATGCGTGCAGCTGAATTTTGGAGCAGCTGAAGCTGAGAGATGTTCTTTTTTGGGAGACCAGAAAGAAGAGCGTTACAATTGTCAATTCTACAGGTGATAAAAGCATGGATAAGATTCTCGGCATTGGCCTGAGAGAGAAACTGGCGCACTCTGGAAATGTTCTTTAAATGATAAAACAGTTTTTTTTGTAACATATCTGATGTGCAGGTCAAAGCTGAGATCTGCATCAAATAAAAGACCAAGATTTTTTGACCTGGTGACATGGACTAAAAGACAGTGCTTGGAGTTTGCTATCCAGTTTCTCTCTCTGTGGACCTGTACCAATGACTAAAACCTGAGTTTTGTCCTGGTTGAGCTGAAGAAAGTTGTCTGCCATCCAGGACTTTACATCTAAAATACAATTAAAAAGCAGGGCTGCCAACTTTTCAAAAAAACCTTGGAGTGAGATTTGATGGAGCCAACCAAAATTTTGCCGCATACATGGAATGGACAACATTTGACACATAATGTCTAATTTTGTGTAGACTTAATCATACTATATAGCACTCAGAAGTAACAAACTGGTGCAAGTGCAATTAACTCAGATCCAGGTACAAAATAAAATAAAAATAAATGCTATATTTTTTGCTGTGTTGTCTGATACTTCATCAAATGTCCTACATAGTGATATTATACAATAACTGTAATCATGTCATTGCTTCTTATGAGTCTATATCCTACCTGTCTACAGGTCTGTTTCTGCACCAGCAATTCCAAGACCAGTATTTTGTTCACCAAAAACACCAGGCTGATCACCACAACAGCAGCTTTAGAAGAACTGAAAGCTCAATACAAGTTCTGAAACGAGGAGAAATACTTAAATGAATAACAAAACTAAATCAAACTATACTTCATGTTTTTTCAATGTTTATCAAACTGTCAACAAGCAGCAACAAAACAAAATCTGAATATGTCACAAAACTTAAAAATGCACAAACCTTTACACAATTAACCCCTTAAAGCCTGTAACAGTCAGAATGTCATTTGAAACTGGATCTGCTCAAGTTAACATCTAAGTCAAAGTTATCACTACTTCATTTGTAAATCAACAAATATATACTAGAACATCGAACTCAAAGTAATAATAGCCTACATAAATGAATTTGTAAATCTGGACAGGAATATCTGAGTAGAGAAATGTAAAACAGTGTAATATTTGTGTGTAGTCTGGTTTATTGTAGTGGGTATAATCTGACATACTCTGATGGATGTTTGTCCTCTTAGGGCCTCCACACATTGAAGACATTTTTGCCACATTTTGACCTGATTTATATGTCGTCCACTGAAAACAGCTCTGAGACAAGTTATGGGCCTCCACCCACAAGTTGAGAACCGCTCCATTAGTAGACTGAATTTGAAGCTTGATCCTTCAAAGATTGTTCTGATATCACGGAGAATAAGTGATGGAGGATCCCTCAGGATGAATTTATTATTTAGAAAACAGTGACTGAGTGAAAACAAGAGCTGGACTGCTGAAGAATGTAGAGTTTTGATTAATGAAAGGCTGAGTCGTCAGTTTTTGAAGTCTTTGTGTTCACTTAAACCGGGCACATGAGCTATGAAGACACCGTGTGAATGATAAAATCACACAGAGTGACTGATGATCCCTCACTGTCCCTGCGATGCACATCTATCTGCATCTTTACGCTCACCGGCAGACGGAGGAGCGCACACACACGCTGAGTGAAAGTGAAAGTCACACAAGCATGCTGCTATAGGTATCCTTGCGCATTTTGTTGCGGTTATATGGTATTTCGGGGCGTTTTCTAGTGAGTATATGGCGTATACCTGTGTATGCACCCAGACTCTGGCATACTATGAGCGGAGCGGACTCCGCTCGGAATGTCCACAGACGTCAGTGCTGTCATAGTCGAGTGCACTGCCGCGTAGTAGTTTCTTGTGAAATTACTATGAAAGCCTACATTTCCCACAGTCCTTGTGCATTGTTTTACATTTCTCTGTCATGACGCTGTAAACTGAGGACAAGGGAGAGGAGCTGCTCTGCCTGCTGACTTTGCAAAGCACTAAAATTAAGAGACGGAGCAGTGTTTTGTGTGACACCAGTGCGCGGAGCGGAGTCTGTGCGGTCGTAAGTTTGAGCATTGCGCGCACAGGCCTGGCGGACGGCTGCTTTGAGTCCACGCGGACCTCCGCGTAGTCCGCTCCGCCCGAGTATGTTTGGGCACACGATCCCTGCGTCCCCCTGGGATTTGTGCCTTCAGCGTGAGAAATCGGAGGTGTGGCGTGAGAGCATGTGAAGCCAATGAAATGCATGAGTCTCACGGCCAATGCGTTAGAGTTGGCAGCCCTGTTAAAAAGGGCATCAATGGGCCCTGTGTCATCAGGAGATGTAACGACAAACACAACCGTGACCTGAAGTGTTTCTGAGCCAATGTAGTAATATGCTTTACAGAATGATGTTGATTTTTAATGCAGTGCCCCCTAAGAAATTGAAGGTCACAGGCATCTCATGGCTACCTATATTTACATGTTGGTTTTCAGCCTTTCCAATGTTGTGCAGAGATTTGATGATGTTATGGACTGTAGATGATGAAATCTCTAAATTCCTTGCAGCTGTACATTGAGAAACATTATACTTAGGCCCTGTTTACATGGAGAAGCTCTGACCTGAAATGCAAAGGTTTTTCCTTTGTATCTTCAAAAGCAATCTGCTTTCACACAGAGATGCCAGACCAACTTAAAACGCTGTAGTGTGCATGCCAGTCCAGTAGATGGCGATGTAGGTTTGCAGAGAAACAGCGCTGTTACAATACACGTGTGAAGAAGAAAACTTTTCACAAACAACAATGGCGAGTGGACGCACAAAGACGCAGGAGTTTCTTGTCTGGACAACAAATCTGTCGGGACAACAAATCTGTCTGGATAGTTTTGTCTTGATAACAAACCGAGCATGGAATAGGAAAAAAAAATAGTGCAAAATTGACTTGGGTATACATCAAAAATATACAAAATATATACAAAATATACAGTAGGCACAAAAAAAATGAACAAAAACACAACCCAACAATATATACAAAAGGTGCGGTCATTACAGCATCACAAGACAAAACTGTAATGTTCAAAGCCACTTGGCTCCACTTGATTTTACATGGTAGTAAAACTGTTACCAGGGCATCCATCGACACTTAAGACAATCAAACCATCAAATAAATTAATTTCTATAGCTCTTTTCATACAAAGTTGTCCAGGAAAACACAAAGATAAAAACAAAAGACATTATGACCCATCCATAAACGTATGTACTTGGTAAGAACCCAAGAACAAAAGAGGCCTAAAAGCTGGTGCCAAAAAAAAATGAGGAAATACCATTATGGATACAAAACTGAGCCTGTTTGAATGCACATAATTAGTTTTATTATTATCAGGCTTTTGGAGTGGCCTCATTACTCAATCCATGTAAACAACATAGTCTGAGAGCCAATCAGATAAAGGACAAAATCACACCATAAGAAAAGCAAGATTTACACAGAGATTTTTGGACAATGGTGAGATTTTTCAGTGCATTTATAAAGCTTGATCTGATTTCTTGTGGCCCATGGCATCTGTACAGGAGCAAAATACACCAGAAGAAGACAGAGATCAATAAACACTAAACATGGTGAGCAGCATAAAGAGAATTGGAAGGTGATATTTTTGGAGTAAGCTAAAAGGAATTTCATGTCCAACAAAATAAAGAATATAGATATGATTGATCTGATGGATTACAAATGACATAATCATTTAAATAATCTAACTGCAAAGCTAAAAGACAAAACAGAAGAAGATAAATCAGAAAGTAAAAAGACAGCAGTGGTATTGCTGCTTTATGTCATATTACTATTAAGACTATATATTAATGTAATACACATATAAGTGTTTCAAATCAGATTATACCCATTATCTGATTATTTCCAGTTATTGGCGTGTAACAAGAATGGGCAGTAAGAGGAGTACAGGGACCTGGCAAGGGCTCTCAGTGACTGGAGCACCAAGAACTGCCTCCTGCTGAACACCCCCAAGACCAAGGAGATGGTCATTGACTTTAGGAGGTCTAAGCCCTTGCTCCAGCCAGTCACAATCAGAGGGGAGGTTATTGAAGGGGTGCAAACCTATAAGTACTTAGGCCTGTACCTTGACAACAAGCTGGGCTGGTCTATGAGCACAGAAGCCCTGTACCAAAAGGGCCAAAGCCGGCTCTTCCTCCTCAGAAGGCTCAGGTCTTTCAGCGTTTGCTGTGAAATACTGCATATGTTCTGTCAGTCAGTGGTTGCCAGTGTTCAGTTCTATGCTGCAGTCTGCTGGGGAGGCAGCATGACTGATAGGAACACCAGGAGACTGGACAGGCTGGTGAAGAAGGCTGGCTTTGTGCTTGGCAGGAGTTTGGACTCACTTGGGACTGTGGTGGAGGCTAACCCTGACAATAGTAACCATCTTCTCCACGACATCCTGGAGGGACAGAGAAGCAGCAGCAGTGGGAGGCTCATCTTATACCCCTTGGGCACTGGGCAAAAAACCTGTTTAAAAACCCTGTTTAAACCCGGTAACAATCGGCTCCTGTTGGCAGTGGGAAAGGGTCTGCTTGGCATTTGGACCCGGGTCGACTGACCCTGCAAGGCACACAGGTTTTTATCGGCTTGCCTCTGATCGGCTCTAGTGTGAACATCACACCCAGGTGAACGCGCTAATTTACGGGATGGCATTGGCGTAACGTGCCTACGGCATAACATCATGCCCATCTCTTCCGTCTGTACCTTCTGTGACTCTTTTCCATCTCAGCAACAAATTCCATCCACCTTTGTATCATCAACGCTTGAATATTGTTCAATCTGCGCTGAGTTTGTACATTTTTAAAGAGGGACAAAAGTACGAAGTATGGAAAACAGATGATGGTCAATTGGTTTCCATGCTCCTTTCCATTGTTTACTTGGCCGTGTTTCGTCGCGCTGATGATGTCATCAATGTGATGACATCAGCTTGATGCACCAGAGGAAAAGAAACAGCCACGCAGCTCATCTGCTGGTGATTAGACCCGGGTCTGCTGGCAATGGGAAAGAAGTCACTTGCTAGTTGTTAGCGTGTTTACCCACGCTGAAAAAACCCACGTTGACTCACTAATTTTAGTGGGAAAACGGTATTACTGTCTGCAGGACTGAGAGGTTCAGGACATCCTTTGTTCCCACAGCCATCAGACTGAACAAAATCTGAACAAAGGCAGTGGCTCATGACCTGGACTGTTTATTACCACAACTATTGCTACTGGATACCCGAATTTCCTCAAGGGGATCAATTAAAGTACTTATCCCTCTTTCTGGCGATCAGATTAATGTGTGCCTATAAACAAGGTCAAAGGCAGAGATCAACATCAACATCAACAACATTAGTACAAGGGCTGTTTTTTTCCCCCTTTAACATACTGTACACTTCAAGGTTAAGCTTTTAAAATAAAGTGAAATATTACTATTTTGGTCCAATTAACATGCAATTTTCTCAATTTGAATGCATCTTAGCCTTCAACAGTGAGATCAGTCCCTGTCACCCATACCGCTGCTAGCCACATGGAGCCAGTTGTGATGTTATGGCTACTTCATGTTTTCCTTCACTGGGTTGGACTTTAAAATACTCAAAACTACTGACTGAATATTGGCTAACATGGATTTCTGTAAAAAGATCAAACAGGAAGTCATTTCTGATAAAGGTCTCTCAACTGATACTGTTTTGGGAGTTGAGTGAATATTTGAGGGGACAGAACAACTATTAGATACCCTTAAAACCTCACATTTTCAGAATTTGGTAATACTCAGGGGACCAAATGAGAAGCTTTGGGGGGCCTGGTGTGGCCCACAGGCTGCCAGTTGATCACTGGTCTAAGGAAACAAGGAGTAATGGTAAAATGCTAAAATTTAAGATTCAAGCTTAGGAAAAAATAATGTTGACATTAATAAATAAACAAAAGTAAAAAGCACCAAAAGCTGTCATATAAACCTTTATAAATAAGATTAATGAGATAATAAACAACAGAAAAATTCAGTCTAATACAATTAATTAGAAGAATAATGAAATTTAAGTCAGAAGAAAGATAACCTGTTTGCTAAACAGATACATAAAATATTATTAAGACAACATAAAGTCATGGTTAAATGAATAGAGAAATTCCTCAAATGTTATAAAATGATATAATGTGAAATGACTTAAGAATAATAATTGCAGGCCTGTGTTGTTTGACAAAATTAATGAACACATTTTCATGTCTTGATGCAGTTCACATACTGACCAGAGGAGGGCGGTATTTCGCTAGAATTGGCATCATTATATTTTAGACAAATAGAACAAAAAGCAGCACATAACACTTTTGATCAAAATGTGAAATTTCTGCCTTGAATTCCATAATAAATAGGATGAGTTTTTTCCCCTTTTAATTTAATGACCAAATTATCAATGTCCAAGGAACATTTTACCTTTCTTTAACAGCCTCACAGTAAATTAACTAAATAAAAGAAGACTGTACCTTTTTTTTAATCCATCTATGAAATAAAGAACATCATTAAATCTTGTTTTCAAGGAGAATCACTTCATTTTTGTTCTCAGTTTTTTACAGGGGGAAGGACCTGACAGTGTGCCGACCTCTCAGAGTCTCTGCTGATTACCTGCAAAGAAGAGTGAAGGTTTTTTTCCTTCTCTCATTTTAAATAGATTAAGCAAATAAGACCTTATGTGTTCATTAGTGAAATTAACTTGAGCTGGTAAATGATTTGTCTTTGCTGCTTATTCCATTCAGTACATTTCCTTAAATGCTGAACTGTTCCTTTCAGGTATAAATAATGACAGTTTTTCTCAACGGTTGGGCTGGAATCCAACAGCGTGTTGCAGGGCTGTTTTTAGTGGCTGCAACTGTATGCTTGAAAAAATATCTACAGTATATGTGGCAAACATCTATAATATATGAAAGCTCAAGGCGGACATACATTCATATACTTTATTGAAATGTGTGTTGCTTTGATGAGCACTTCTGCTTGTTTTCTTGAAATCTTGACATCTTAAAATCAGTGTCTGGGATTAATAGAGTTGCTTTACTACATAATAATATGATAATTTCTTGAGAGCTCAAGAAAACCAAAAGTTATATGTTATTTCCTAGAGGGAGGAGGCAGAATAAAGTAAAATGTGTGCATGCATGTCCACCAATGTCTTCCATAAAGATGGACTTTTAAGACATGTTTGTTTTTTGTTTGGTCTCTGATTGTTTATAACTTCCTGAAAGCAACATTTTTCATTTAAGACTCTGTGAAGCAACGAACAAATATGCATTTTGAGTTTTTGAAAAGAGGACTGCGATCAACCTAAGACCAAACTGTAGTGAAAAAAAAAATCTCTAAGTGTACTAAATGTTTTTTAAGTCATAAAAACTGAATCAGGGATCTCTGTGCTGAACTCTCTCAGGAAAGATCATCTGGGTTCATCTTTCTGCTCTACTAGACCTGCCAGCTCCACGTGTTTGAGCCACAGCAGGATCAAAATAATTGAATGACAGGCAGATATGCTGGGTTCAAGTTGATCTTAGATGTTGAATTCTTTGAGTTGCAAATGACGTGTCACTGGGAATTTCCTACTGGGAAATCCGGTGAGCTTCAGGTTAGCCAACTTTACCTTCCTGTAACTGGAATCCGTTTAAGTGGGATGTGATGTAATTCCCTCTTCTCAAGTCCTAGTTTAGAGGTTAATGGAATACATCAATGGTATCGTGCTGGAAAGTCAACACTTTCAGTGTGATGCATGCAGACACATCGGTGGCACAGGTGGCGCAGCTGGATAGTGCGCTTGGTCAGTGATCGGGAACATCATTAAATGTTCCCGATCACTGCAGGTTCAAGCCCAGCTCCGGGCGACACATGGCAATGTGTCCTTGGGCAAGACACTTAACTCCAAGTTGCTCCCACTGCTGCGTCAGTGGCTTGTAAATGGGCATGAAAGGGCGTGAATGTGTTAGCTGATACTGATAGATAACTAACATAGAAACTCTGAACCATCAGTGAGTGAATGTGAGAGCGAATGGGTGTGGATGGGTAAGTGTGACCTGAGGTGTAAAGCAGCTTTGAGTAGTCAAAAGACTAGAGAGGCGCTATATAAGCTCAAGTCCATTTACCATTTACATGTTCAGAGCTCCTTATGGTTCAGTTTATATTTAATGTTTGACATTTTGTTTCTTTGATAGATTTATATTTTAGACATCTAAGTGGCATTAATGTGCTAAATACAGTCCAGTTCTTGATACTGCTTATTCAAAATAAAGGTTTGCTATAAACACAAGTTGTGGGGGTCATTTACTGTGATGGCTAGAAAAGAAAAATACAATGTGTGCACAAATGAATACACTATATTGACATAAATACTTTTACGGTTCATACAGCTACAACACACTTTATTTTAATCATCCTGGACTTCAGACAGGAGAGACAATGAATTAAAAGCATCCTCAGCAGGTAAAAGATGTTTGTCTTTTGGTCTTGTCTCTGTTTGAGAAGCAGAAGTCAGGCTTTAAAGATGTTTTGTCCCACAAATCACTCAGTTACATTGCTTCTGTGCTCCTGTCTGCCAATGTGGCTTGTGGACTGAGGAAATTTACTTTACATTGAACAAAAACAATGGCATTAGGCTGGTGGCCAATCTGTAGCCCTGGAATAAGTGCATGGTTTCAAGTGAAAAACCACAGATCATATGAAATGAAGACACTCAGTGTTTTATGTTGTTCTGTTCTTGTTGTTCTAGCTGAGGATGTTGGGATTTTGCACAGAGAACCCCCCAGCAACACCGAGCACCCCACTGCCCTAAATAATCCACTCTAAATCTGGATTTTTGTTCTAAGAGTTCTCTTAATCAGTTTTAGCCAAAGCAATACCTTTTACAAATCCAGTACGCCTAAACATGGGTGACCAGCAGTTTGTAATGACTTCTGCCTTAAGTCATTGTTTTGGCCATTTTCTGTTAATGTAACGTTCTAAACCCACACACGCCAGCCACTTCATTAGGCACACATTGCAAAATGCTAATCAGTCGGTTACATGGCAGCAACTCAGTGCATGTAGATGTGATCAAGATGACCTGCTGAAGTTAAAACTGAGCATTAGACTGCAATAAACGGTGATTCAAGTGACTGTGAATATGGCTTGGTTGTTGGTGCAAGATGGGCTGGTCTGAGTATTTCAGTAACTGCCAAACTTCTTGGAATTTCATATATAACCACCCTCAGAGTTTTTGGAGACTGGTCCAATGACATAAAAATATTCAGTGAGTTGCAGTTCTCTAGATGAAAATGCCTTGTTGGTACCAGAGGTCAGAGGAGGATGACCTGAGTGGTTTGAGATGATAGAAAGGCAACAGGAACTCAAATAAACACGTTACAACAGCGTTATGCAGAAGACCATTTCCAAATGTGCAACATGTCAGATCTTGAACCAGATGGACTACAAGAGAAGAACAGTGGTACCTGATTTTTAAACCTTGGACCCCCCTAGTTTTACCTAAACAAAATCTTGCTACCCCAGAACCCACAAACTAAAAGAGTGATACATCACTCCATCCATCCATTACTGTACTGCTTATCCTGTTCGGGTTCAAAGGGGGCTGGGTACATCCCGGACCCATGCCAGCTGATCGTAAAAAGAGTGATATATTACTGTGCAAAATAAACATAATCTTATTGATAAAATTAAGACAAAATGGACCACCACACACTCTCGAGGGCAAAGACCTTTATAAAATGTGTGCACTCAGTTTGGTATCATGGTTTTAGTTCACATTTATAAAGTAATTCTTCTCAATCTCAAAGCTGACAAAACCTCATGCCCCCAATGCTGTTGGGATGGCCCAACTGAAAATTATTCAGTTTTGTTGGTGACCTAGATAACCATCATTAGCAAACAATCATTTTGCTCAGTAACTGTCTAACTAATAATGATATCAACATGACTCTCAGTGTTAGGTGTAGGTTTTTAGGGTCAAGGAATCATATCATGATGGTAACTTTATCATGGAACTATTGCTTATAGATGTAACAGCAATATGTGAGCTACCTTGCTGGAGGTTTGCGCTCTATGAGTGCTTTGTAGTTGAATCTATGCCACAAAGAGTTAAGGCAGTTCTGAGGGTAAAAGGGGTCTTCAGCTAAGTAATAGCAAACTGTACCTAATAAAGTTAGGTATACATTGCAGTCACATTCTGTTCTTAGGCCCAGTTTACATAACAACGTTGTCACCAGAAACGAAAAGGTTTTTCCTTTGCGTTTTCAAACGGGCGCCGCGTTCACACGGAGGTGTGAGAACGACTGAAAACACAGCAATGTGCATGCCAGGCCAGTAGCTGGTGATGTTGGTTTGTAGTGAAACAGCGGTGTTAGAACATGCGTACGCTTTGCGGTGATGCAAACTTTTCATAAACAACATTGGCGAGTGGACACACAAAGACAACGGCGTTTCTTGTCTGGACAACAAATGTGTATGGATATTTCTGTCTGGATAACAAACTGAGCAGAAGCAGCACACATGTTGCTCGGTAGACGGCAGAACTACGCATGCGCTGCACGTCTGCGTTTTCTATGGAAAAGCTGATTCCCGTTTACGTGGATACAGATATGAAAATGTTTTCAAAACTTTTCACTCTGGACCTTGGTTTCAAAAGTTTGCGGATTCAGACTCTCCGGGCACCGTTCTCATGTAAATGGAAAACAAAAACGCAATGAAAACTCTCTTTTCGGTCATTTTCGTTGTCGAGTAAATGGGGCCTTAGTCCAGTTAGAATTATATTTAAAAAATAATTCTAACTTTGGGGTGCTGGTTTGGCAGAGTGGTAAGCAACCAGACACGACACATGCCTCTGTTGGCAGGGCTTTGAATCCAGCCTGTGGCCAGTTTGCAGAGTAAACTACCTCTCTCCCCCCCTTCGTAAGCCTTTCCACTGTCTCTCTCTCCTATCAATAAAGGCACAAAATGCACCCCCCCACCAAAAAAAAAGAAAAAAATCTAACTTCTGTGGTGATGTTATAGACTATTTTAAAGTTTTGCTTTACTTGGACATCAAACAAATCTGAATGGTTTACAGTTTTTGGAATCTCTACTGCGATATGTAATCAAGAGGATGATTGTCGGTCCTGGGGCTACACAGATGTTAAGCAATGATTCATGTCCATTGATTAATCATCATTCCTGCCTCTTTAAATTAATCTTGGCTCTTAAACTCACCTAAAGTAAAAACAAAGGAGTAAAGATCAGAATGTTCAGCTGTCCTCAGATGCCTTTTGTCCACAGTGCACATATGGCTGCTCTGCATTCCTGATCAGCTGTGGGTTATCCGTGTAGGAGGATTGAGAGAGAGCTGTACGGATAGTGAGGGCGGCAACATCAACTTGTCTTGTGGATGCTGCATTGCATCCTGGTCTATTAAGGCTGCTGTCAGTGGAGAAGCAGGTCTGTCTGCCTCTTGACTGATGGATTCCAGCCTGTATGATTGTTGAATGTCAGTGCCGGGGGAAAACATCTGTCTTTAAATCTAAAATGGGCTGACACCTGATGTTTACAGTCCATGCTGAAGACAACATGATGACTCTACATGACGTCCAATCAGCTGTAATTGGCCAGTCATCAGCAGGAGCCAGAACAAAATGGATCTTGGGTGTTTAATAGATCACCAGTTGCCATTTTGGGTGGACTTCTCCTTTAAATATAGACCGACTGGGCCATGCTTATGTTGCCTGAAAGAATGTGTGCATGTTGATTTCCCAAGTGTTTCAGGAAGGCCAGAAAGCTGCAAAGCACACAGCAGATGTCCAAACAGCCCCTGGCATTCCATGTGAAAGTCTGATATTTTATCATATCTGCTCTCTGCAGTCAACATTTCCATACCAAAGAGGGGCCTTTTCTCAAGCCCTACGTCTGCCACCAGCCATCCACTACCCCTCTATTACCCAGCTTTGTCCACCAGTCTACTCACATCAGACAAAGAGAGCATCCTGTGAGGGAGGAGGCGTCTTTGTTTGCAGGGTGTGTTTGCTGATTTATCTGCTAATCAGTGTGAATATGCAATCATTCAGCTGCCTTTGTGTTTGTGTGTAAGTGTGGGGGCAGGTATTGTCAATGTCAATTTTAAAATGTTTCTTGCTTGAGCTATTATACAACTCAGTATTGATTTGACACAGCTTGAAGAGAAGAGGCAAACATTTGCTTTCAGGTTTATCTCAGATATTATGATCTGTACATGCTTGTTTATATTAGCCACAAAACGAATTATGCATCTGCAAAGTCTTAGGGACAGAACTTTGGGGCGACTGCACGACAAATGCAGTGAGACAAACCTGGAGCAAGATTTACCTTTGCAACAGGTATCACTGTGAAATAAAAATGTAATAAATAATGATTGATTATTGATTATATCAAAAACATGGTATACTGGGATAATCCCTGTATTTATCCATCCATCTATCCATCCATCCATCATCTATCTGCTTATACCTTTTGGGGTTGTGAGGGGCTGGAGTCTGTCCCACCTGACATCAGGTGAGATGTGGGGTGCACCCTGAGCCAGTCACCAGCTGATCACATGACCACATGGAGAGACAGACAACTATTCACACTCACACTTATATCCATGGGCAATTTTGAGTCACCAGTTAACCTAATGAGCATGTTTTTTGTTGGCGGGAGGAAACTGGAGTGCCCGGAGAAAACCCACCCAGACACAGGGAGAACATGCAAATTACTGCACTTTTTACCAGTTTCCGTTTTCACCAGAATGACTGATCAGGTAAATCAGCCAACAGGGGCCTCACAGAATGAAGGTGGGATGTCTTTGAAAGCATACAGATCTTTGATTTAATTTGTCAAAAGTTTTTACTTGTTGAAAGTGTACGTTTGGCTATTAGAACTTTGCTCTCTGCTCCCAATCATGCTGTCTGGAAAGCTTTATTGCCATTCTTTGTTGTGTATGATACATTTTTTGTAATTTCCTCAGTCTGCAGCCAACTTCTCTCATCCACCTTACAGGAAAGGTAAAAATCATTTCAAACTCAACCACCAGTGTGTCCACGTCTGACCCAATTAAAGTCTCTTAAAGAGCACAGATAATGACTTCCCCTTTCTGACCCTTCAATTACTTTTAAAGCATTTCTTCTTTTTGTTGATCTTTTTCATTCATTTCGTTGACCCATACATCCACCCAGCTCCACCTGAACAGAGGTCAGGTTTTAATGGATACACGTCTGAGAGGACAAGGATTTTTCATAAAATGTTTGTTTACAGCTAACTGCATCTGTAAATAGAAGTGACTTTTAATAAGACCAAAAATCACCCAGTTCATGCAGTATTTGAAAGAATCAATATAAACAACAGTTCAGAAATGTCAGGATGACACTTCCAACCTGCCAGTTTCCCCTCAGCCATGTGAAGTGATGATAAACATGTTTGGATGAGCAGAATATAGATAAGGAAACCTCACACCAACAAAGGGATCAGGATTATTCCCTCATACTGTGAAATGTGAAGTAATTGGCTTTACAGAGGAGTAATCTTTATCCTGATCATGGATATAAGATAAAGCAGAGCTTATCATAAGATTTACACTTCTTACAGGTTGCCAACCTCACTTCAGCATTTTAGCTTCTGTAAGCTTATGTTCCATTTCATTAAATGAATTCAGTGGAAACAAAGTGGCTTGCTTACATTTAAACACCCAAAAAGGACTGACTAACTTTTAATGTACTCTTAATTTTGCACAAATGTCCAATTTGACTCAAGGACAAACAGGCTTGATTTTGGAGAGACAAGGTCAAATATCTTTGGGCCTCAGGGTCACACCTAGTTTGCAAAACTGATGTCATAAATCCTGGGATTTTTGTCCATTCTTGTGTAAATATCCTCCATTTCTTGATTATGTATGTTTAAATTCGGTAGGTATAAAGTCAAGGATAGTCAGGAGGCATGTAATTATGGGTGAAGGATTTTATTTTGAAAGCATTTGCCTTACCAAACAGGAAACTGTGTTTTGAACAGCAATTTAACAAAACTCAGGAGGAAAATGAATCACTAAATCAGTTACAGAAACAAAAGTAAATGAAAAAAAAAATCTCAGATTTTTGCACTGATACAAGCTTTTTTTGAAATCATGGTTTAGTTTAGGGACCAAAGGATTGAAGCTCTTAAAAATGCATTTTAAATACATTATCTCTTTATTCACTTGTTGATATAGTGCTTTGAAATTACCACAAAAGAAAAAAAAAATCAAATTCATAGCTGAACATATATAAGACCTCTTTGATTTGATTTTTAGGTCATCCTACTCTGCACTACCATGAGGCTGCTTTTTCATTTATCATTTCATAGTTATGATAATTATTTTTTTGTCCTACATTTGTTGGTACAGTTATGGTTACAGATCATTTTTCACCTTCCTATTCATCTTTTCAGAGTATTTTGCCACTGTAATCGTGAGGTGAAAATCTAATATCTCGACAGCCCAGATGCGAACAGATCTGTAGCAGCTGGCTAGTTAGCAGTTAGTCCAAAACGCAGCTGCTCGTCTTTTGAACATGAACATATCACCCCCTTCGTTGGCTTCCTGTTTATTGTAGAATTAATTTTAAGATTTTATTGTTTGTTTTTAAGGCATTAAATGGGCTGGCACCTCAGAACATCTTGGAGGTCTTACATGTTTATGCCCCTCCAAGGTCTTTGAGGTCCACTGATCAGCTGCGTCTTGTCGTCCCGAAAACCAGGCTGAAAACTAGGGGCGACTTTTTCAGCAGCAGCCCCAAAACTGTGGAATGCACTACCCCCTCATGTCAAATCAGCCCCCACCCTGGAAACTTTTAAATCTTGTCTTAAAACCTATTTTTATTCCCTGGCTTTTAACACAGCATGAGTGTTGTGTGGTCCCTGTTTGTTTTATTGTCTGTTTTTATCGAATTGTGTTTTAGTGTATTTATTTTATTTATGTGCAGCACTTTGCCAACTTTGTGTTTATAAAATTGTGCTTTATAAATAAAGTGGACTGGATTGGATTGGTACAGTATTGCCTGGGATACAGTTTGCCAAGTTGCCAGCACCTTAAAACAGGAGTTATGTAATCTGTTTCAGCAGCACAGCACAGAGGTGTATGTGATATATTTCAATAACAATAATGGAGATTTCTCCTATAGTTTACAGTTTTTCATTTTAGTTGAATCCATGTGTTTTACTGTTTTGGGCTTGGCTAAACCTTTTGTGAACTCAGTTTTCTGCCTACACCTCTAAAATCTTCCTTATTGGACCGATTCATGATTAAGCTTCATCCGTTTAACAATAAGACAATATTTATTTTAATACCATGATCTTAGTCTAAAGATTATGGGACTGCATCCAGCACATCCCAGTCATCTTCACCTGAGGTCAGTTTTACATTTTCTGAAATATAAGCAGAATAAGACAGGCTTTGTTAAATATTAAGACACCATTGCATGCACACCATTTTTGACATGTTGCTTCACAACAGACAATCAGCATCCATCTGTCTACAATAATCTCTACCCCATATTTCATAACGCCTTACTCTACAGCATTACATTAACTTCTTAGGAAAAAAAATCACCATAGGAAATAACTGTGTGGCATTTCTTGTTTCCTGAAGTTAAGCACTTAAGAAGGGAAAAACAGCAGCACACAGCTCTGCAGTTGAACTCTCCTGAGTGTACTGTGAACTCAGATAACAATTGACTTTGGTGGCTAATTGGCCCTCAGCACAAAAGAGCTTGTCATTGTTTTATTTAATTAGAGAGTCTAACGTTTCTCATGAAAACAAACAAACAAATATTACCAAATTAACAATCATTTTTATTAGCATAATAAAAATGATCTGTGATAACCAATTATACTTCTTTCTACATTCATATTTTCTCATATTCTGTTATGTTGTTCATTAAAAGTAATTTTTTTAGACTGTTGCTGTTTTTCATCCACCTCTTTAAATCCAGTCATAGCGTCCTCCTGCACTGACCACCTCCACCTCATCACCCCATAACTGCATGTGGCTTCATGCCCCGGGGCCATATTTTGCTATGAAGGTAAACACTTCTGTATTGAAGCTTGGCTACAAAGGGCCATGAGAATTCGTTCTTGTTTAATTGATGCTTTTCCTGAGGTGGCCTGAGGCGTAATGTGTGGGGTTTTGTGGCTGGCTAAGGAATGGGACCCCACTCAACACTGCAGCCACTGCCGGTGGTGCAGCTACATTATTTAGAAGCTGCAGGATCTGACAGGAGGGCAGCTGGGAGGGACCCTCTGTCATCTTTCATGCTGCTTAGCTCTGCTTCCTCTCTGTTACTACAGAGCTACTGTAGGTTGATTTGTTCTTTCTCTCCCAGGACTGTAAACTAAGTGAGAACAAAGTCGCACACTATTCTGGGTTATTTGTATTTTAACAATGAAATTAAATAAAAAAATCAGGTTCAGCATTGGCAAGCAAGACCACATCAAATGTGTTCTCAACATTAAAGGGACAGTTTGTAATTGCTGAAGTGCTCTGTCCCACATAGGATACATGGTGATAAGGACATATCAACCAATCAAACAAACAAAAAAAAAACAGAATGTGGTCTCTTTAAGCACACACATTATTTAGTGGACTGAGATTCCCAAGATATAGCTGCCACATTGAGTTGATATGCATGTGTTTCTGTATTTTTGGTGACTGTGGTAAAAGTTTAATTTAATACTTCATACATGCCAGGAAGTTCCCTTTTTTTTACAAGTGCGCTAACATTCAGTGACATTGTATTTAAGCTCATTAAATCAGTTAACCACTATGATAGCATACTGCAGACTAGCTTTGGTACACAGGGGTCACCATGCAAGTAAGCAGGGGTCACTGCAGTGAGAGCAGAAGGTACTTCTGACACAGTGTACCAGTAAAGACTCATAAGAACATATTTAAAACACTGTTAACAATATGAAAGTAAATGATAAATCATAGGAGCCATAGACTCATAACCTGTTTCTTGCTATGTAAAACAGTTTCTGGTGTCCCAGGTATTTTCTAATCTGGGCATCTTGGAAATGAAAAGAAACACAAAACTTGCATCCATTAGAGTGAATTGACGTGACTAGGAAAAAAAAACATAATAACAAGTGTTAAGATGACTGTGTTTAGCAAATTAGAAAGATGTTCTATCATAATTTCAATTAGGATGAATTCTGTAAATCTGTTAAGGTAGTGAGCGAACAGAGTTAAGCTTTTTGGGTTGACCCTGTGAGTTTGTGAATTTTGCAATAAAAAAAGATAACAGATAACTGCAGATTTAGGAGCATGGACAAATCTAAGATCAGCCCCTTGACAGAGAACAACATTCAAGTCAGGTTGTTCCAGGACAGATGGAGTCAGACTCAATGTTTTCTGTCTGTCATGTTGATATTTCTCTGCTTTCAAAATACAGGTTCATGGAGCCCCAAAAATTGGAATCATTCTTCAGCTTCAGCACGTGCTTAATATATGCATATATCTATATCTATATATATATATGTCTGTCCGTATGTATGTATGTATGTATACATACATATATATGTGTGTATATATATATATATATATATATATATATATATATATATATCCCCCTCCTGGAGCCACCACCTTACCGCGGTGGAGGGGTTTGCGTACCCCAATGACCCCAGGAGCTATGTTGTCGGGGGCTTTATGCCCCTGGAAGGGTCACCCAAGGCAAACAGGTTCTGGGGGAGGGGTCAGACAAAGCGTGGCTCGAAGACCATTATGGAGAATAATTTCATTGGATCCCAGTTTCCCTTGCCCGGACGCGGGTTACCGGGGCCCCACCCTGGAGCCAGACCTGGGGATGGGGCTCGATGGCGAGCGTCTGGTGGCCGGGCCTGCGCCCATGGGGCCCGGCCGGGCACAGCCCGAAAAGGCAACGTGGGACCCCCCTCCCATAGGCTCACCACCCGTGGAAGGGGCCAAGGTGGTCGGGTGCAATGTGAGCTGGGTGGCAGCCGAAGGTGGGGACCCTGGCGGTCCGATCCCCGGCTGCAGAAGCTAGCTCTAGGGACGTGGAACGTCACTTCTCTGGTGGGGAAGGAGCCTGAGCTGGTGTGCGAGGTCGAGCGGTTCCGACTAGATATAGTCGGACTCACCTCGACACATAGCTTGGGCTCTGGAACCAGTCCTCTTGAGAGGGGCTGGACTCTCTTCCACTCTGGAGTTGCCGATGGCGAGAGGCGCCGGGCAGGGGTAGCAGTACTTATTGCTCCCAGGCTCAGCGCCTGTACGTTGGGGTTCACCCCAGTAAGCGAGAGGGTAGCCTCCCTCCGCCTTCGGGTGGGGGGACGGAACCTGACTGTCGTTTGTGCTTATGCACCAAACGGCAGTCCAGAGTATCCACCTTTTTTAGACTCCCTAGAGGGGGTGCTGGAGAGTGCCCCTTCTGGGGACTCCCTCGTTCTTCTGGGGGACTTCAACGCTCACATCGGCAACGACAGTGCGACCTGGAGGGGCGTGATTGGGAGGAACGGCCCCCCCGATCTGAACCCGAGTGGTGCTTTGTTATTGGACTTCTGTGCTCGTCACAGACTGTCCATAACAAACACCATGTTCAAACATAAGGGTGTCCATATGTGCACTTGGCACCAGGACACCCTAGGCCGCAGTTCGATGATCGACTTTGTAGTCGTATCATCGGACTTGCGGCCGCATGTTTTGGACACTCGGGTGAAGAGAGGGGCGGAGCTGTCAACTGATCACCACCTGGTGGTGAGTTGGCTCCGATGGTGGGGGAGGATGCCCGTCAGACCTGGCAGGCCCAAGCGTGTTGTGCGGGTCTGCTGGGAACGGTTGGCAGAGTCTCCCACCAGAAAGAGTTTCAACTCCCACCTCCGGGCGAAGTTCGACCATGTGGCGGGGGAGGCAGGGGACATTGAGTCCGAGTGGGCCTTGTTCCGGGCCTCTATTGTTGAGGCGGCTGATCGGAGCTGTGGCCGTAAGGTCGTCGGTGCCTGTCGTGGCGGCAACACCCGAACCCGCTGGTGGACACCGGCGGTGAGGGATGCCGTCAAGCTGAAGAAGGAGTCCTATCGAGCCTTTTTGGCCAGTGGGACTCCGGAGGCAGCTGACAGGTACCGGCAGGCCAAGCGGAATGCAGCTTCGGTGGTTGCCAAGGCAAAAACCCGGGCATGGGAGGAGTTCGGTGAGGCCATGGAGAACGACTTCCGGACGGCTTCGAAGAGATTCTGGACCACCATCCGGCGTCTCAGGAGGGGGAAGCAGTGTGCTGTCAACACCGTCTATGGTGGGGATGGCGCGCTGTTGACCTCGACTCGGGACGTCCTGGATCGGTGGAAAGAATACTTCGAAGACCTCCTCAATCCTACCAGCACGTCTTCCAGTGCGGAAGTAGACCTGGGGGACTCTGTGGTAGACTCTGCTATCTCAGGAGCTGAGGTCGCCGAGGTGGTCAAAAAGCTCCTCGGTGGCAGGGCTCCGGGGGTGGACGAGATCCGCCCGGAGTTTCTCAAGGCTCTGGATGTTGTAGGGCTGTCATGGCTGACACGACTCTGCAACATCGCGTGGACATCGGGGGCAGTACCACTGGATTGGCAGACTGGGGTGGTGGTTCCCCTTTTCAAGAAAGGGGACCGGAGGGTGTGCTCCAACTACAGGGGGATCACACTCCTCAGCCTCCCTGGGAAGGTCTATTCAGGGGTACTGGAGAGGAGGGTCCGCCGGATTGTCGAACCTCGGATTCAGGAGGAGCAATGTGGTTTTCGTCCTGGCCGTGGAACTATTGACCAGCTCTATACCCTCCACAGGGTCCTCGAGGGTGCATGGGAGTTTGCCCAACCAGTCTACATGTGTTTTGTGGACCTGGAGAAGGCTTTCGACCGTGTTCCTCGTGGGATTCTGTGGGGGGTGCTCCGGGAGTATGGGGTAGCAGACACCCTGATACGGGCTGTTTGTTCTCTGTATGACCGGTGCCAGAGCCTGGTCCGCATTTCCGGCAGTACATCAGAACCGTTTCCAGTGAGGGTTGGACTCCGCCAGGGCTGCCCTTTGTCACCGATTCTGTTCATTACTTTTATGGACAGAATTTCTAGGCGCAGCCAGGGTGTTGAGGGGTTCCGGTTCGGTGACCTCAGGATCAGGTCGCTGCTTTTTGCAGATGATGTGGTCCTGTTGGCTTCGTCAGACCGAGACCTACAGCTCTCACTGGATCGGTTCGCAGCTGAGTGTGAAGCGGCTGGGATGAGAATCAGCACCTCCAAATCCGAGTCCATGGTCCTCACCCGGGGGAGGGTGGAGTGCCCTCTCCGGGTCGGGGATGAGATTCTACCCCAAGTGGAGGAGTTCAAGTATCTCGGGGTCTTGTTCACGAGCGGAGGAAGGATGGACCGGGAGATCGACAGGCGGATCGGTGCGGCGTCGGCAGTGATGCGGACTCTACACCGGTCCGTCGTGATAAAAAGGGAACTGAGCCGCAAGGCAAAGCTCTCGATTTACCACTCGATCTTCACTCCTATCCTCACATATGGTCACGAGCTTTGGGTCGTGACCGAAAAAACACGATCCCGAGTACAAGCGGCCGAAATGAGTTTCCTTCGCAGGGTGTCCGGACTCTCCCTTAGAGACAGGGTCAGAAGCTCGGTCATCCGGGAGGGGCTCGGAGTAGAGCCGCTGCTCCTCCGCGTTGAGAGGAGCCAGATGAAGTGGCTCGGGCATCTGGTTAGGATGCCTCCTGGACGCCTCCCTGGTGAGGTGTTCCGGGCACGTCCCACCGGTAGGCGGCCCCGGGGAAGACCCAGGACACGCTGGAGGGACTATGTCTCTCAGCTGGCCTGGGAACGTCTCGGGATCCCCCGGGAGGAGCTGGACGAAGTAGCTGGGGAGAGGGAAGTCTGGGCTTCCCTGCTCAGGCTGCTGCCCCCGCGACCCGACTACGGATAAGCGGAAGAAGATGGATGGATGGATATATATATATATATATATATATATATATATATATATATATATATATATGTATATATATATATATATATATACAGTTGATAAATTAAAGTTGAGGTCTGTCTCCAACTCTCTGTGGCACTGTAAAATATACGAACAGAGAGGCAGAGACGTTCATTCTTCTTCATCTCTCAGAATACAATCTTTTTATATATATACATATATATATAAAAAAATGAAATAAAATAAAAACTCTTCTCTCACCCACCCCCCTCTCGCCGGTGGGGTAGGTGGCTGTTCATCCTCTTCAGCTTGGGTCCTCTACCAGAGGCCTGGGAGCTTGAGGGTCCTACGCAGTATTTTAGCTGTTCCTAGGACTGCACTCTTCTGGAGTGAGATGTCTGATGTTTCTCCAGGGATCAGTTGGAGCCACTTCTCTAGTGTGGAGGTCACTGGCACTGGCACTACTGTTGCCTTCACCTTCCAGGCTTTCTCTAGCTCTTCTTTGAGCCCTTGGTATTTCTATAGTTTCTCATGTTCCTTTTTCTTGATGTTGCTATCACTTGGGATGGCTACATCAATCACAACGGCTTTCCTCTGCTGCTTATCTATGATTACAATGTCTGGTTGGTTGGCCATTACCATTTTGTCGGTCTGTATCTGGAAGTCCCACAGGATCTTGGCTTGGTCATTCTTAATCACTTTGGGAGGTGCTTCCCATTTTGACCTTGGGGGCTCCAGTCCATATTCTGCACAGATGTTCCTGTACACTATACCGGCGACTTGGTTATGGCGTTCCATGTATGCTTTTCCTGCCAGCATCTTACACCCTGCTGTTAGGTGCTGGACTGTTTCAGGGCTCTCTTTGCACAGTCTGCACCTGGGATCTTGCCTGGTGTGGTAGATCCAGGCCTCTATTGCTCAGGTGCTCAAGGCCTGTTCCTGTGCAGCCATGATTAGTGCCTCTGTGCTGTCCTTCAGTCAAGCCCTCTCTAGCCATTGGTAGGATTTGTTCATATCAGCCACTTCAGCTATCTGTCGGTGGTACATCCCATGCAGGGGTTTCTCCTCCCATGATGGTTCCTCTAGTTCCTCCTTCTCTGTCAGTTTCCACTGTCTGAGACACTCACTAAGCGCTTGATCTCTTGGGGCCATCTTCCTGACGTAGTCATGGAGCTTGGATGTTTCATCTTGGATAGTGGCTCTGATGCTCACTTACCCTCGGCCTTCTTCTTTGCGCTTAGTGTATAGCCTCTGGATACTGGACTTGGGGTGAAACCCCCTGTGCATGGTGAGCAACTTCCGAGTTCTAACGTCTGTGGCCTGAATTTTCTCCTTTGGCCAGCTTATTATTCCAGCTGGGTATCTGATCACTGGCAGGGCATAGCTGTTAATTGCCCGGACCTTCTTTCTGCCATTGAGCTGACTCTTTAGGACTTGCCTTACTCGCTTCAGGTACTTGGCCGCTGCTGCTTTCCTAGTGGCCTCTTCGTGGTTCCCATTTGCCTGTGGTATGCCAAGGTATTTGTAGCTCTCCTCCACATCTGTTATTCTGCCTTCTGGGAGTGTAATGCCCTCTGTATGGACTACCTTCCCTCTTTTTGTCACCATTCGGTCACACTTCTCTAGTCCGAACGACATTCTAATGTCACTGCTGTAGATCCTGGTAGTGTGGATCAGTGAGTCAATGTCTCGCTCACTCTTAACTTACAGCTTGATGTCATCCATGTAGAGGAGGTGACTGATGGTGGTCCCATTTTGGAGTCGGTATCCGTAGCCAGTGTTGTTGATTATTTGGCTGAGGGGGTTCAGTCCTATGCAGAACATCAGTGGGGACAGAGCATTACCTTGGTATATGCCACATTTGATGGAGACTTGTGCAATTGGCTTGAAGTTGGCCTCAAGGGTGGTGTTCCATTGACTCATTGAGTTTGCAATGAAGGCTCTTAGAGTCTTGTTGACCTTGTACAGCTTCAGGCCTTCCAGGATCCATGTGTGTGGCATCGAGTCATAGGCTTTTTTGTAATCAATCCAGGCAGTGCACAGGTTGGTCTGTCTGGTTCTGCAGTCTCTTGCGACTGTTTTGTCTACCAGCAGCTGGTGTTTTGCTCCTCTGGTATTTTTACCAATGCCTTTCTGTGTTTCTGTCATGCATTGATCCATGTGCCCACTTATCTTAGCCGCGATGATACCTGACAGGAGTTTCCATGTTGTGGAGAGGCAGGTGATTGGCCAATAGTTGGATGGGACTGTTCCCTTCTGGGGATCTTTCTGAATCAGCACTGTACGGCCCTTGGTCAGCCATTCAGGATGGGTCCCATCTCTCAGCAGTTGGTTCATTTGTACTGCTAGGCGCTCATGGAGTGAGGTCAGCCTCTTTAGCCAGTAGGTATGGATCATATCCAGTCCTGGTGCTGTCCAGTTCTTCATACCTGAGACTTTTTCTTGGATGTCTGCTACTGTGATGGTCACAGCATCTTGTTCAGGGAGATTGGTGTGAACAAAATTGTCACAATATGTGTCACAATAATGTCAAGTCAAAGCAACAAAAACATCATGACCCATTACAGAGTAATCCAAAATGGTGAAACAGCTCAGTCTCTTATCTAATGTCATGTTAATGATTTCAACTCAATAGCTGTTGCTACCTTTATTTAAGGCTCAATCATCGCTGTCAGGAACAAACTTCTTCTCTCCATTTTTCTTTCTTAAAACAGTGCTATTGTTTTCCTTTTGTATTGGTAAGCTGCTTTTATACACTTTTTAATAATTCAAAGTTATAGAAATAGTTTTAATCAGGACATTACAAAATTTATTCATTCAGTAGTAATGTGTTTATTTTTTCATTTTCTTAAAAGTAGCAATTTTGGATTAAGGAGGTTTGTGCCTGACAGCAATGAAATGTGTTAAGTGGCTCCAGACAGATTTTTGGAAGTAGCAGAAGGAAAAATTGTCTGTTCTGGTGGAGAAGATAGTAGTCCTTTCGTGTAAGTAAAAGTTTTATGTTGAGTTAATGGGACTAATTCAGTCAGTAGAAATCAAATAATAACATTGACTCCCCCGGTAAAAAGCCAACAGATTGATTAAAAAAGTTTCAGAGTAAGACAGAATGCATACTAACATCAAACACAGACGCCGTGTAGGCAGAGATAACCGAGCAGTGATGGAGGATGGCAGAAAGAGATGGAGTGCTCAGTGAAATAAAGGTAGACGGCTCGAATGAAGCCGATAGCTTCATCACACACCTCCTCAGGGATGTAATCAGTCCTCCTCCAATTTGGCATACGCCGCTTATCGCACTACCGGGAGCCATGACCCACCGACTTTTACGGTGTGGTCGACTGGCAAATGGAGAGATAGGCCCCATCTGTCTGCCAATGTCTTTTAATGAGCGCGCCAATAAACAGCGAGGGGGAAGACAGGAGCCGAGGCCCTTTATAATTACTTCTCCAATGATCACCCTATTTCATCCTGTATACCAGATCAATATTACAAGACATGGCCTTGATGACTTACAAAGTCACTTAATCTCACTTGATACTGCCTTCACTGAGGGAAAATGGGAACAGACTTTTATACAGGGAGGAAACAGGTGGGAAGAAGGGGTGGGGGTGTTAAGTTCCAGGTTTCCTATGCAGTGTTAATTTTTGCAGCTATTTTAGATGTAGTCTTAGTCTTGGTACGCTGACAAAAATGCTCTCCATTCTCAGTCAAAAATTGTTCCTGTCTTAAAAATGTCTAAATGAGGCACAATGTTAAATAAAATGTAAACACTAATATTAATTCAACACCGATAGTTAAACCCAAAATGCAAAATTTCCCCACATGGGGTCTGTTAACCTTAATAAAACCAAAGATGATGAGTCGAGACCAATGAGGTCTTGTCTGCCCACCTTTACAGTTTCCTTTATTTTAACTTAAGGACTCTGTTACAGGTCCCAAAGATAGGCCCATGTATCCAGTTGATAAATTAAAGTTGAGGTCTGTCTCCAACTCTCTGTGGCACTGTAAAATATACGAACAGAGAGGCAGAGACGTTCATTCTTCTTCATCTCTCAGAATACAATCTTTATTTAATACATTTTCTCACAGTGACATATTTATTTATTTACATTACTATGTTGTATAAAGAATGTCCTTTGACAAGAATGTAGAATGTCTTTGCTTATATTGTCCATACTGTAAATACACATTAGATAAATCATGAATATACGCAAACTTCCCAATAAAATGTCTTTTAGTATAACTTTTCCTATACACTCATGCATTTTAAGCTTCAACCAACTGACATTCCTTGTTTTAGAAAACCTTTCTTATTTACACCCTGCTGGTTAATCTTAAAAGACACTGGAGAAACAATTAAAACTCTACTATTAACAAATAAACTTAATCATTGTGTGTGTGTGTGGTGTGTGTGCATGCACGTGTGCGGTCCCGTGTGCGTTTACGCATGCGTGTTCCCACGTGTGTGTCATAATGAATTATACAATAATTTACATTAACCATCTTAACTCATAAAATGCATCTTTCATCAGAACACAAAACAATAATAAACAGGAACAGTGAATATGAAATACTGAAGCTAACTTGACATAACTGAAGCATTTTAACCATAAACAAAGCCTAAAGCTAATGATATAGCTGCCGTTAGCATACTATTAGCTTAGCGGCCGTTAGCTTGAAGCATCCCAGCCTAAAACACTATATCACAACGGTTTTTAACCTTAGAACCCCTTTTATGTGATCGGAACCCCAAACTACTTCTCAAGAACATAAAACAATATGGCTATGAATGATTTTGCACTTTACAAACCTGTAAAATATACGAACAGAGAGGCAGCTGTAAGAATACAATGAAGGCAAGTAGACCTGCTCTGCTGAAGCTAAACCGCAGTCTCACACTGCCCCCTACTGTTCTGGAAGCATAAAGCACTTTAATACACTTTAACTGGAAACTATTAACTTTGTTACTTATTTGTGTTTGTTTATTAACCAGCAGAATGGCAAAAAGATAAATATATTTTTAACAAAAAATACACAACAATAATGATAATAATACTTCACATGTGACCACACATTAGTGGGCATCACAACTCTATTCAACAAATATTTCACTCTATGAGTCGTGTTTACTTAGTGCCAAGCCAGAATCTCCTACTGTCTACTAATGACAGAGGAAATATTTTTTTCTCAACAATATAATGAAATACAATCAAAACATCAAATTATATTGATGCTACATTTTTCCACCAAATAATAAGTAAATAATGATGAAAAAAAATCATACTAGTATGTATTTTTAGTCAGGACGTCAAAAACACTTGAGAGCCCATATTATACTTTTTCCTTCCTTTAATATGCTCCTAAGTGTGTTTTTCATTTCTTCATGTCTTAAAGGACTTCTATGCAGTTCTCTCCTCCCATGTTTACTGTGCCAGTAACTGCCTAAGATATCTCTTTTCCTTGGCTCCTTTCAATTGACCAACCAGTGGGACATCCTACCATTGTTTTGTCAGCAGTTTAAGCCCATTGGCTTTGACTAGCAAGCCCAGAGCACAAACATTACAGTGAATGCAGAGTTGCACTGCACTGACCACTTACAACACCTGTAAACCAGTCAGAGCAGACTGGGCACACTTGGGGAAGGAAGCCTCAACTTGGCAGGAGCTTCAATAGAGGGCCTCAGACAGAGTGAGAGTGCAGCTGAGTCCTGCCCAAAGGCAATGTCTGGGGCTGAAAATGAAGCCAATGGAACGTGCCAATAAATGCAGGTCCTTGGATGTCCACTAAATAACCTGAATACACGTCTTCACAGCCTAACTCAACAAATGACATCAGTATATAAAATCTTTGTTTTTTTTTCTTTGTTTTTTCTCTTTCTTTGTTAATATGAACTTTTTCTAGATGCTAATGGTGGGATGGATGCATGGAGCCGATAGAAAAAATGGATGGCTTCAGATGCACATACAGATCATGCTATTGCTGTGTGAAATCTATTGAGCATAATGAATCCTGCTGGTGCTATTTAAAAACTTTTGGTCACAGACTCAAGTTTTAATGTCATTCAAACAATCATCTATTTTCCCTACTTAGTAATTTAGTGTCTAAACTTGTGCAACGAATGCTGTTCCTTGCTTTATTAATATACTTAAGTCCAAAAATAGAAATGGCAGTGGCTGCTATAATGGAGATCAGGTTCATCCAAACAGAAATTTGGATTGGTTCATTAGTTTTGCTAAATTACAAACAGACTTAAGGTTATTCTGTGACATTCCCATAATTTGAATACTCAAAGCTCTTTTGGACAACAGGTCCATTCACACCAACATTACAAACTACTGATTGGAGCTTCTCCATTGGTGGAAACAGCTCAACTCAGCACAACTCTACTCAGTTTTGGCACAAGGGACTCCATTTTTTAAACATAGGTGGGGCTGTCATTGCACAACTGACCAAAACTGCTGTGATGCCAACAAAAAGCAAAAAAAAACAAAAACAAAAAAAAAGGAAGGACATCAAGGTGACAGTGTAGCAGGCTCCCAGTCCGTAGCCTTCCTGTCAAAACAAGGGGATGGATTTAACCCAGTGAACAATTTGAATGAGAATAAATACTGCTAAAAGTACCAGAGAACATACATAGGGAGAACATATGGCATTATGGAGCTGATGACAAAAAGACTTTTTTGAGGTAACTTCATGCAGCAGTGTTCTTTGGCATGATGTTTCTTTTAAGTCTGAGTTTTTATGCACAGGAGTGGATTACATGCTAAAGCATGGCCAAGGGAGCTTGCCTTGCATGCTTGTAGAACAGCATCAGTATATATAATCTTTGTTTTTTTTTCTTTGTGCTCAGAACATACTGTCCTTTAGTATGTTGATCCAAAGTCCAAAACCTACTTGATGATCAAATGGCTGATTTCTCATGGGCATTTTCCTGCTGCTGATCTTGCCTCTGCCTCATTGTCTGTTGAACAGTTTTACTGTTGTTCTATTGTTAGTTTGAAACAATATTTGTAACATGGCAGCTGCAGCAGATTGGCCTCTTAAGCCCCTTTTAATAACCAAATATTTGCTATCAGTCGGACTTAACTTGCCTATGTAATTTTTCTCTTCTGTTCTTTTCAATTTTTCATGTCATTTATTTATTTAAATGTATGCTCTTATCTATTTTAATGCCTTTATTTGATATTTCCTACTGCTATACTGTGTATATGAGCAACTGAAGCAACCAAATTTCCCCTTAGGGATTAATAAAGTATTTCTGATTCTGATTCTGATTCTGACAATACTTCACCCGGTTTTTGTAGACCATCTGTGGGAAGCATTTTAATCATGTCATGAAAAATACAAAAACAAGTAACAAGTACTGCTTCATTTAAAATCAGTGGTTCTCTAGTACTTTCTGTACCCCCCCCAAAGTTCAATAAACGGCAAATATTTTTCTAATTATGTAGTGTACAAACACAGAAGTCAATTCAATGTATTTTTCCCTATCACATCATCACACAAAATATAATCAACATTCTAAACCCCCTTTTAGGGCATAGTGATACAGTCTAAAAATAAAATCCCAGGTTTTTCCTTCACAAAATTTGATTTCCAATTTTATTTGATTTTTTCTTTCTCAGAAAGAAACTGCAAATGACACAGAAATTACATTAAATAAGTTTTGCCTTAATTTTGTCAAATGTCTCACAAAGATGAAATGAAATTTCTTCTTAGAATTATGCAGGCTGTGAATTTGTAATCAAAGTACCCTATTTAGTTTAACATAGGCAGACTCATCTACATTAACACTGACAAAGGAATGATGGATTGAGTCAGGGAAAAAAATCTCAAATAATTCTGTTTAGAAATCCTACCAAAAAAAAAAATATTATTATTATTATTATAAAAAAATCAACTTATTGGTTAAATCGATTATAGCCCACCCTTGCCCCTACTATCTTCAAAAAGATAAAATATAACTAAGTAGCAACTCTGAGACTTATTGTGCTCAAGACTCAAATAAAAGGTTAACATCCAGAGCCAAAATTGCCACAATAAACAACACACACACACACACACATATATATATATATATATATATATATATATATACATATATATATATATATATATATATATATATATATATACACATGAATAACCGAAGGTTATATAGAACCGAACATATTCGGCCAAATATTGCAAAAAAAGCCACATTTGGCCTTCAGTGGAGTGAGTTAAAAGCAAGGCCGAATAGTAGCGTGTGATGCAATGATGCAATCAAACAACGTAATGATGCAATCAAACAAGGTGCAGTGATGCGGTGACCTCTCACCTTCGGAAAAATGTTGGCAGTGTGGAAATATTTTAAAGTGTTGGAGAGCAATAAAAGAAGTGCAGTTTGCAACGAGTGTTCAACAAAATGATCTAGATGGGGTTCCTCTGCAAAGACTTTTAGCACTACTGCTTTAATTTGTTATTCAAAAGCCAAACACCCTGAACAGCATGCTGAGTACGAGAGAGAGACAGCTGCAGCAGCTAAAAGGAAAGCGTCTTATCCCAGCACGCAAAAAGTTCACACAGGACAGTGCCAAAATGGAATTACAAAGGTCTTGGAATTCATGGCTTTGGATGATCAACCGTTTAGTGTTGTGGAGGACATTGGCTTTCGGAGGCTTGTGGAGCACATTGAGCCCCGTCACACGATACCGAGCAGACGGTATTTGTCGGATGTGTGCTTACTGGAGATGTACAACAGTGTTGCAACTCGCTTCCATGAGCTATTGGTTAAAGATAATGATGCTGTCCTCAGCTTCACGACAGACATATGGAGCTTGGATGTCAGCCCCACCAGGGTGCTGAGTTTAACCGCGCAATGGGTTGACGCGGATTTCAAGTTACAAAAAACTGTACTTCACTCACAGGAGTTCAGAGGATCGCATACGGCAGCAGCCATCGCCAACGCATTCACCAGGATGTTTGAAACTTTGCACATCGACCGGGCTAAAGTGCATGCAGTAGTGAGTGATAATGCTCAAAACATGGCAACAGCGATGGAGGACAGTGACCTTAACGGCATACGGTGCATGGCACACACTTTACAGATAGCGGTCAACGAGGGTGTGTTAAGTCAGCGCAGTATTGCGGATATCATAGTGACAGGGAGGGAAAATTGTAGGTCACTTTAAGCATTACCCCCTAGCTAATTCTCGCTTCCAGTCTATTCAAGAACAGTTTAGAATGCCACCAAAACAGTTCAAGCAGGATGTAAGCACTAAGTATTATATGCTAGGGAACCTTGTGGCACAAAAACGAGTCCTGGCTGCCTACGTAGCAGATTATGATCTGCTACATACACCTCATACCAGTAGATGTTAATCGAGAACACACTCTCTCTTCTTGCCCCGTTTGAGCAGGTAACAAAGGAGATAAGTTCATCTAATGCATCTGCAGCAGATGTTATCCTGTTACATGCAGCACTCACGTGTCTTCTCAAGAAAGAAGCTGAAATGGACCACGGAGTCAAAAGCACTAAAAGTGCACGGTCATTTGTTGAGCTGTCAACAGACGTTTTAATCAGGCAGATTCTGAACCCCTGTTCTGCATCGCAACTTTGCTTGACCCACGATATAAGGATCACTACATTGATGTGGAGAAAAAACAGAGGGTAACGGAAATGGTCCAGGCTAATTTGGACATATTAAAGACACTTGGAGCTCTAATTTCCTGGCGCAACTCAGGGTGACGCAGGGTGGCGCAGCCTGGTGCACCCCACGCAGTGGGAAATTTTGTCCGGCGCACCACCGTGCGCAGCCAATTTGGTAGACTGGCTGCGCCGAGATGGGTGTGACAGCGCACCAGGGGGAGGTGCCGAAAGATTCAGCTTGGCGCAGTGACAGTGTCATGCCAAAAAAACGCGTGGAAGGTGCGCTGAAAGCTCGCCAGCTCCAACCTGGTCTATTCTCGGCGCAGGCGAGGCGCACCTGGGGCAGTGGTAATTTGGCTGACAGGTGCACAGTGCACACACATCACCAAAACCTCACAGGCAGGTATCCAGAGTGTCAGGCACATTTCAATGCAATAAACAATCACAGCAACCACTATTTAATGTAACCGTCTGAACCAGCATATACATTTGTATCTATATTAATTGTCCCGTCACATCTGATGTCAGATCAGAGACGTTTGTCATAATGGAAACTCAACCTGACGGCAGCTGGAAGAGTGACGCAAACTAACGAGTTAACATCTCTCAGCCAACCACAAACAGCCACATCATCTGATACGGAGTATCCGGCTTCTCTCATCTCATGAAATTCAAAAGAAAAGAAAAAAGAGAGAGACGCTCGCTGAATAAAAGTACGTCGCTCAGTGCCTTCAGGATTTACCTGTGATTGCCCATATTTCTCTGTTTTAATCTTTATTCTTAACGTGATCTAAAAAGATGGAGTACATTATTGCAAGGAGGATGAGGAGGAGATATATTTTCACCTAAGGCGCTGCTATTTGGCAATGACAGACCAGGAATGCAGGTGGATCACAAGCATGATGAATGGATTAGCCTGCTGCTGTGTTTAAATGTAACTATCACTTAATTTTGTACTCCAGTTTATGACACAGGAACAGATTACATCTGTCCCGCGAAGTGGTCCACACGGTGACGTGCATTGTGGCCTCCGATGCGCGGCCTGGTGGCCCCTGCGCTCTCCCAGTTGCTGCAAAAGTGACAGCGGATCTGACCATCTTCGCCACCGAGGTTAAATTGTCACTGCGCCTCGCCCGCGGCGCATTTAAAGGTGAGGAGAGGCGTTCATTTGATTGGTGAAGATTACACTCGGCTGAGTTAAACCCACTCACGCCTCCTCTCCTCCCTCTCTGCTACTTGCGCTGGTAGGAGGGATGGAGGCGTGGATGCGCCTCCCTGCGCCAGACTGCGCCGTGCACAAAACGTGCAAAATGCCCTGGACACACCCCGTTGGCGCGGCGCAGGCACGGCGCAGGGCAGGTGTGCCCTGCCTGCGCCTGGTCTACGAAATTAGAGCCCTTGGAGACAGTGGAGTGATGCACAGAGAGGGGGGGGAGGGCGCAGAGGCAGTGCGTGCGCTCTCTGACATGTTCGAAGAGATCCTCCAGGAAAACGAGCCAGATTCCAGGCAGAGGAGGAGTACAACTGCTCAACAGCTGGACTGTTACCTGTCAGAAGTCCTCATCCCCAGGAGTGACAATCCTCTAACATATTGGAGGACCAATTGAGGCCATTTCCCTGACTTGGCACCGATGGCACACAGGTAAGAACAGTCAATAAGTTTTACAGCACTTTTAAAAACATAACTACAAAGTGGTTTACAGTTGTAAAAACAAAAGGTATAATTTCATTAATGCAATATAAAACAACATGGGAATACTACAATGAAAGTGCTTAAGAGTAATGTTGATGTACAGTAACATTTAAAACAATAAGCTGATAGTATGGGAAAGGGATTGGTTTATTTTCTGCTTTATTTCTTTTTTATTGCTTGATAACAATGAACTGGACCTACAATGTTGTTTCCATTCCAAGGTACTTGGCTGCTCCATGCACAAACACAGATAGCGAGAGGCTGTTTAGTGCTGCATCCAATGTCCTTGATGAGAGGAGGAACAGACTGACACGTGACAAGGCAGAGAAGCTACTGTTCATAAAGAAGAACCTGCCACTGTTCCTGAAGGAGTAGGCTAAGTAGACTTATGCCAAAAGGACAGTAGTTCATTTGTTATGTGCACTCAGGTTTTTTCAGTGTACTTTAATGTATTTTTTTGTTGGAATGCCTACAGCAGGGGTCAGCATAGGTTCAATCATGGGCCAGATTTCTTCAGCATTTTATTTATGGCTTGACATACAGGCACAGTTGTTAATGTTTTTGTCTGTATAAAACAATTTTAAGACGTTTCAGATGTCATAGTTTTCTTCCTTTTATTTTGAAGCTGAAGTACTTTTATTGACAAATCTGATCTGGCCTGGGATATGTTGTGTATCTGTATAAGTGTATGAGGTTACAAGCACACACTTACTGAGATATACTTGAGCCTTCTGTTTACATTATAAGCCTATCTACTGTGGCTGAGCAGTCTTGTGCCAAAAGGACAATAATTCATTTGTTGCGGGTTTAGGCCTAATATAAATAAAAAACTTTGTTGTGCTTTTTTTTTGAAAAGCAAAGGCTACTGGAATATTCAAAAATGTCAGAAAATAAATAAACAATTACTTTCTTTACAAAACATATCTAAAAATGTATTCCAAGCTATTTATGCACTATTAAAAAAAAACAGTGAAATACTTAGCATCTGCATTCGATATTCGGTATTCTGCCAAGCGTTTATTTTTTATTTGGCTTCGGCTTAGGCCACAAATTTTGCATCCCTAATATATATATGTATAAATACTGTACATATATATATGTCGCTTCACAGCCCACATTGATATTAACATGAAGAGTAGCCAATCACAAAGTAAAATTTTGGATTGGCACATGGGGTGGCCAATCAAAATTCCAGGGAACCCATGCCCTAATTTTTGCCCCCCTATTCGAGAAAAGCTCATTTAAATGATGGACTGCAATATTGCATGGCCTTTGAGCTAGATTTCATTGTAAAAGTCTGATTGTCTCTAGGACTGATAAGTTTTGTGCATATATTTTTGTCTTAACAGACTCCGCTCCTTCTATTTTGTACAAACGCCTGTCTCTACAGCTTTCATATCACCCATCACCAAGGGCTTTTGGAACAATCAACCAACAGGACACATCTCCAGAGAAGTACACCTGGCCATGGGGGATAGTCGCCCTCCCCCAGCTGAAGTCCAACAGGTACAATAATCAGACATCATCCTTCTGGTGAACAATACATGCAGCATTAAACAAACTGTATACCTCCTACACATACACTGTTCATTAATACACTCTGTTTTCCCTGATATTCCATTTGCTGTCACTATGACCCCTCTTCTCTGCCTATGCATGCATGATGAGTTGTGTATTCATGCAGCATCCATTCATATCACAGTTAGCCATTGTTTCTGCCCGAGCAGAAACCGCTTGTCTGGCAAGCACTAATTACATCCTTGATTAGGAGGAGAGGCGATGAAAGAAATAGAGCCCTCAGAAAGAGAAAAGAGAGGTGACCTCGACGCCCTGATGCTTTGTTTGGACGGAGGAAGACACTTGCTGGTGACTGAAGTGTGTGTGCACATCTCTGTGTGAATTATAAAACAAAAGGGAAAAGAGAGAAAGGATGTCTGTAAACCATGAATAGATCCCCTTGAAACGTCTCTTTTGGTACATTCAGCTTGATCCAGTTTGTCTGATAATATATAAAAGTCCCACACAGTCAGTTGATTTAATTCTTCTACTTTGTCCATGTTTGGAGAGGGTTAGCGTGATTGTTTGTCAGTTTGTGCTGTTTACTGTTAATGCAAGAGGGTTGTAGAAATTAGAGGCAGGCAGACCTCTGGATGTGCAGTGTCCATGTGCATCACATTCTTAGTATTTTCCTCCAAAGACAAAAATGTCAGGCTAGAGAGGGTGGTCTCTGTTAGCCCTGTGATTGACTGGCGGTATGTCCAGGGTGTGTCCCGGCTCTCGATCAGTGTCAGGTTTGATTTGTTATGTCCCTTTAAGTCTCACTAACAAAATAAAATGAACTTTTTCTAGATGCTAATGGTGGGATGGATGCATGGAGCCGATAGAAAAAATGGATGGCTTCAGATGCACAAACAGATTGTGCTATTGCTGTGTGAAATCTACTGAGCATAATGAAACCTGCTGGTGCTATTTAGAAACTTTTGGTCACAGACTCAAGTTTTAATGTCATTCAAACAATCATTTGTTATCCCTACTTAGTAGTTTAGTGTCTAAACTTGTGCAACGAATGCTGTTCCTCGCTTTATTAATATACTTAAGTCCAAAAATAGAAATGGCAGTGGCTGCTATAATGGAGATCAGGTTCATCCAAACAGAAATTTGGATTGGTTCATTAGTTTTGCTAAATTATTAATACTGAAAGCTCTTTTGGAGAACAGGTCCATTCACACCAACATTACAAACTACTGATTGGAGCTTCTCCATTGGTGGAAACAGCTCAACTCAGCACAACTCTACTCAGTTTTGGCACAAGGGACTCCATTTTTTAAACATAGGTGGGGCTGTCATTGCACAATGACCAAAACTGCTGTGATGCCAAAAAAAAGCAAAAAAAAAAACAAAAAAAACAAAAACAAGGAAGGACATCAAGGCAACAGTGTAGTAGGCTCCCAGTCGGTGGCCTTCCTGTCAAAGCAAGGGGATGGATTTAACCCAGTGAACAATTTGAATGAGAATAAATACTGCTAAAAGTACCAGAGAACATACACTGCCTGGCCAAAAAATAGTCACCACCTGGATTTAACTAAGCAAATAGGTACGAGCCTCCTGTTGGATAATTACTGCACGTGTGATTATCTTTCAGCTGACAACAAGTTATTTAACCCCAGCTGATGCAATGAGTAGCTTCTCATTTCTTAAACAACCATGTGGAAAGACACATCCTGTGGTCATGGAAAAGATTTTAGTCTGTTTAAGAAGGGTCAAATCATTGGCATGCATTAAGCAGAAAAAAAAACATCTAAGAGATTGCAGAAACTACTAAAATTGGGTTAAGAACTGTCCAATGCATTATTAAAAACTGGAAGGATAGTGGGGAAGCATCGTCTTCAAGAAAGAAATGTGGTCGAAAAAAATCCTGCATGATCGTGATCGGTGATCACTTAAACGTTTGACCAAATCAAATAGAAGAAAAACAACAGAAGAACTCAGGGGTGTGTTTAATAGTGAAAGTAAGAGCATTTCCACACACACAATGTGAAGGAACTCAAGGGATTGGGACTGAACAGCTGTGTAGCCTCAAGAAAACCACTAATCAGTAAGGCTTACTGGAAAAAGGCTTCAGTTTGCTAGGGAGCATAAAGATTGGACTCTGGAGGACTGGAAAAAGGTCATGTGGTCTGATGAGTCCAGATGTACCCTGTTCCAGAGTGATGGGAGCATCAGGGTAAGAAGAGAGGCAGGTGAAGTGATGCACCCATCATGCCTAGTGCCTACTGTACAAGCCTGTGGGGGCAGTGCTATGATCTGGGACAAATCTTGTGACATTGCAGAAGCTTATTGAAACAATGCCACAGCAAATTTGTGCTGTAATCAAAGCTAAAGGCAGTTCAATGAAATATTAGAGTGTGTGACCCTGTTTTTTGGTGGCGACTTTTTTTTTGGCCGGGCAGTGTACATAGGGAGAACATATGGCATTATGGAGCTGATGGCAAAAAGACAGCTCCAAGGGAGCTTGCCTTGCATGCTTGTAGACAAAATAGATTAAACACCCATTTATGCAGTGATTTTTTTGCGAGGTGAATGAGCTAACCAAGCTTTTTTGGAGGATTAAATTGACAGTATTGGACTGACATCTTTTTGTTACCATAGCCCTATTCACACTGCCTTGTCAAGCTGAAGTATTGATGCCCCTGTGATGTTTCACCTTACACATGAAAATTGCAGAGACAAAAGCAGAACAAAGAAAGGTCCAGTTGGTAAAGAGGCAGAGAGAAACTTCCTCAGGAAGAGGAGAAGGACCAACTTTGGGAGTTAAGACAAAGGGTCCACAAGGACAGGCTGCCGACAAACAGAAGTGTTACAGGCAGATGGCTGTATTTACGAACGTTTGGAGATCTTAACCGGGAGATGCAGAATCAAACTCTGCTTTTAAAGAGACCTCATGTCAAGGATGCCAGCATATACACCACAGCAACCTCCAGCACTCTACCCAGACCAACACACAACAAACCTCTATATTTGTACAGGATGATTTGATTGGACCTTTTGACCCACTCAGGTCTTCCTCCTGTGTGTTCATTCAAGAGGAATGGTTAATGTTATTGTTTTTAAATCCTCAACCATTTTAGTCACTTTGAGACAAATGCACCACCCTATGCTCAACTTCATTAGTAGTTTATTTGTCATATTAACTTGTTTTTTGCCTTATTCATTTTATGCCTCATATGTCCATTAGCACTGCGTGGTTTTCCTTGTATATATGCACCTTATTTAACTGCATAAAGTTTCCTATTTTTGTGATGCAATACTGTCTGATTACTAAGCAAAAGAAACAACTCTAACATTCTGCTTCCGCTTTGTTGGCAATCAGTAAATCCAAGACCTTTTTCTGCTTTTATAACCTTTGTACTTCATGTCTGCAAGCACTTTCTGTTCAGAAGCATCATGTTGATTAAAAAGGTTAGTTTTGTGTACACCAGTGATGATCAACTGGGGGCCCCTGGGCCACATTAGGCCCCACCCAGCTTTCAATCAGGCCCCCAGAAGATGATCAATTTTAAGACAATGTTAGACGGAAAGAATATGATGTTATTTAAAGGGTAACTTACAGTTGGGAATAGGAGAATATAAAGCAGTTTATGAATTTTTAAAACAGATTTAATGAACAGAATTTAGTTTAAAGTAAATATGCAATTATTATCCCAATGGAAATAGGGACCTCTGGCTCACACTCCTGCATAGTGGGTGGTGGCAATGCTCCTCTGACGATGGATGCCACCCGCCATTAAACAAGAAGAAGAACAAGAAAGCTACATGTAGTGTTGTTATCGTGACAGAAGCAGCGAAAAACCCGAAGAAAAGAAATGTTTATCGGAGGAGATGAAAAAAAGAAAGCTGGAGAATAATGAGCTAAGTGCCCGGACAGGGATAGACACTGGCTCGGAGTTCACGTTCAGTTCATTTAAAGGCTAATATGTTAATTACATGATTTTTTTTTGCATTACACTGACACTATATACAAAACATATTTTTAAAAGTTTAAGAGCCTAAAACATTGACTTACCAACCTGCCCACGGACACAGAACACTTATTTTTAGATGTTGTGCTTTCAAATTAAAATTAATTGCAAAAACTCCACAAACTTTATGCTGATGTATCACACTATATATTTGAAGTAAATATAGGCAAAAATCTTCTAAAGCAGTTTTCTGCAGGTTCTGATGATAATGTGTCATTTTATTGTAGAGACCAATCAGATGAATTAAACCGCTCTCAGCAGTGAGCTTACACACAAACACACAACAGTTACGTAACAAACAAATGACAGAAAGAAACTGTTTAATGAATTGTTTCTCTCCATAAAATACTTTAAAATAACCTTTAAAGTGACTTAAAATTGTTCTGTTTAGGAAAAACAGATTATAAATCAGTGAAACAGGCCTACACGTTTGGTCATTGGCTGTTTCATTTCATTTGCACATGAATTTATGTAGGGACTATCAATTCATCAAAAATGACATATCACTTCACTGTGCAATGAAGTATATCTGAAATTAGTTCTACTAGGAATAAAACTTTGGATCTGTGATTTTCAAAGTGAGGCAGGCCTTTCCAAGGGGGTGTGAGAGGACTTCATGGGAGGCCCAGAATAAGAAAAAAAAAAAACAGCTCAAATATTCTGCTCTGTCAAATTCTGCTAACGGTGGGGTAACTATTGAACATCAGCTCTATAAAGACATTACATGATTTTTTGAGGAAATAGTTTCTGGATTAAAGGGAGAGAAGAGTTATCTTAGTGCAGCTTTCGACACCATTGATCATGATGTTTTTATACAGAGACTAGAGGTATTACTCAGGATTACAGGGACTGCCCTAAATTGGTTTAAGTCCTACTTATCTGATAGATACCAGTTTGTACATGTAAACAACAAGTCCTCTGTGTACACTAAAGTAAGTTACGGAGTTCGTCAAGGCTCCGTGCTAGGTCCAATTCTCTTCTCCATCTATATGCTTCCCCTCGGTGATATCATGAGGAAATACTCCGTTAATTTACATTGTTACAGTAATGATACTCAGCTGTATGTATCAATGAAGCCAGGTGAGACAAATCAGTTATCTAAACTAGACGCGTGTCTAAAGGACATTAGGGCCTGGATGGCCAAAAATTTTCCTCTTCTTAACTCAGACAAGACAGAGATCATCGTGTGGATTTGCTGTTCATCATGAGACTGGGGTCCACATTCAAGATTTCCTGCTGCCTAACAGAAGGTTTTTTCTTGCCGCCATGATGGAGGGATTCATGATTGGCTATATGGATTCATGTTGGGTGTTGGATGTATATATTTGTATATATATGTATATGTGTATATTATATATGTATATATGTATCTATGCATATTTGTGTATCCGTAATATGAAGAGGTTTGTGCTCTATTGTAAAGTGTCTTGAGATAACACTTGTTATGAATTGGCACTATACAAATAAAGATTGATAGATTGATCGATTGACTCTTGAGTCATTTTGGTAAAGTCCTTGGCATTTTATCCCACTCTGTTATTTTTGTGTGATTCTAGGAGGACAAAGAATCCATAATTTTTCATTGTCAGACAGTCCTGTTATGTTGTCCACATCCTGTATTGATGGTCTGCAGTAGATACTACAGCCTCTGTATGCAACAGTGGGCTGAAAATATGCTTTGATTGATCCTTACTTACAAAAGGACTTAACAATACGAGACGATTCATCATTTGTAAAGTCATTGTTGCACCACTGCTAGTGTGTATGAACAAAAACCTACGATTCTCTCATTTTCCTCTTGAGGCTGCGTGCAAAAGCCCCCTGAAGTCATACTGAAAATGATCTTTGTACAGCAGAAACCAAAATGTTTAGATGACTTCAAAAAGTGATACTGGTCAAACTAGCCAGTGTCTTAATCCACACGTGCTGTTTGGGGGTGGATCTTTCTTATTATCATTATTTTCTGAAGAATAATATTTTTTTCTTTACAGGATGAATGGTACTGGGATAAACACAATGAGGCTGGAAACAGGCTGGGAGATGATTTGTCAAGATGCTTCAGGCCCCTTCAGGCCCACTTTTTGTCTGCATCATTTCATATCAACTAGGGAAGCAAAGAAAAAAAATGCCTCAAAAATGTTAATGTTAAATCATGCATAAGTTATGTCTTCTACTCTTTAGAAAATAATCTAATATGTTTTGCAACTATTAGCAAATTACAAACCGTGGCCATGGAGGTTCTTCAAGACCAGTTCACAAAACTCCAACCTTAAAATAGCAGGGATTCCAGGTCTAATTCCTCTTCTCAATCAATCAATCAATCAATCTATCAATCTTTATTTGTATAGCGCCAATTCATAACAAGTGTTATCTCAAGACACGTTACAATAGAGCACAAACCTCTTCATATTACGGATACACAAATATGCATAGATACATATATACATATATAAAATACACTTATACATATATATACAAATATATACATCCAACACCCAACATGAATCCATATAGCCAATCATGAATCCCTCCATCATGGCGGCAAGAAAAAACCTTCTGTTAAGCAGCAGGAAAACTTGAATGTGGACCCCAGTCTCGTGATGAACAGCAAATCCACACGATGCTGTGTTGGGTGTGTGGGCAAAGGAAGGGAGGTAAGCGGAGAAAAGTGGACTAAAGTAAGAACTAAAGTTATTGACAGATCAATGGACCAATCATAGACCTGTCGTTGTTAAATTTGTTTCAGCTGAAAACAAATTTATTAGAGGTTAGCCTCTTCAGATGCTACATCTTGTTTTCAGGAGGGTCCTCATGTCTGTATGGTTGTGGTGATAATTTTATAAAAGTATAATCAATGAAAGTCCTACTGAAAATAAGAATTTATGGTAGTGAAACTCATGGGTGCCCAGACCACAAGTGCATCTCTACCATATTTGTCTCCGTTCAGTATAAATGTATTAAAGGTAGAGTTCTTGAGATGTTACACCTCATTTTCAAGAGGGATCTCATGCCCATGTGGTGCTGGAGAAAGTTACTATAGATGTATCAACCATGGATAGAAAGATCATGCTAATATCTACATTAACAGCTATAATGATTATGAACTGGAATGAAATGGCCAAATATGTGTTAGGTCTGTAATTCTAGTGATTCCATGCAGGTTGATGGTGAGACATCATTTTTGATTTGGAGGGATAAGTGGTGAGGAGTAAATGAAGAGCTTCATTAGTATCTAAGGTCATGATAAAAACTACTAAAATATCTTTACTGCCACCTTCATATCTCCAAGGAAACACAGAGGATTCCTTTGTGAAGAGATGGGAAGGTAGAAAACACACAATACCAACACATGAATGTTGCTCAAAGAAAATAACTGCAGCTTATGTTCTTCTTCACATTTTCCAAGGTCATGTTCAAGATTTCTGTCACATAATATGCCTCAAAGAAAACCAACAACAAGCATATTATGAAACTTGATGTAGTCTGATAAAGAGGTCATATTCTGAATGAGCTGTTTCAGGTTGTGACTGGTGCTGCTTGTGGGTGGAGAGGGAGAGGTCCAAATACTGCAGATTCTTTGTCTTATGCAAAGAAGTACTCCATGCATAGGAGATATGTGGAACACAGTAAATATGAAATCCTAAAAGTACAATATCCATCCATCCATTATCTATACTGCTTATCTTTTTGGGGTCACAGCCTATCCTAGCCTATCCCTGTCATCTTTGGGTGTGTTACTATGAAAGTGGAGCTTCCTTATGGTACATAGGTTACATAGATTCACTGTGAATAGGACTGAAAAAAAAGTCTGACTGTTTTCTATCTCACATTTTAAATAATGTGCTCCATAGAAATTGACCTTTATAAAACCACATGAACAAAAAATTTACATATTGAGTCAAAGTGAAAACAGATGCAATTATCTGTTCGACATCTTTAGTATTAGATTGCTGAGTATTACTTTTAGCACAAGTATTTGATATTTATGAATTCACCCCAAATCAAAGTGAAATGTATTCAGACCTCTTACCACTTTATGTTGAGGAATGTAAATCCACTGCACATACACAGGGGCCTCCACTCAAAAAGCTAACAAGACACCCTGGGTAAAAAAGCTGTGTGCATTATACACGCTGTTTGCTTTTTATAAGCAGACCGCTTGGCTTTTATCTTGTCACAGCAGACTGTGGCACAATCAGAGAGCAATACCTTTAAAAAAGGGGCCTTGAAAGGACAAGCAACAATGGCTGCCATTCAGTTCAACTTTACACCGTGCAAACGTTCGATGTTCCCCCACCATCAAAGACTGACATACTGCATGTGTATAAAGTGCTTCAGACATGAGAGGAAATGGCAAAGCCACTTGCCCAGTATGCAAATCAAATTCTAGCGATTTAGTATTCCCCACTGCTGCTAGAGGGATTTTTTCCTAGATTAAAAAATAGAAAGAAAAACATGATTGTGCCCTCCACACCTGATTTGCTGAAAACTTTAAAGTCCTAATCAAATCCTGCATCACCTGATGCAGCATCTCCAGCACGCTCCAAGTATTAATTCCTCTAATACAGAGGGATGGTGGAATATCATGGGAGGATATTGGAAAATAATTTCTTGCTTGGTTATTCATTGCAGAATTCATTAAAAACCAATTTTGTGAAATTGAAATAAAAACACCCATTTGCTGTGATAGACTGGCATGCAACAGCAGCAAATATGAGGATGTGGGTGCAGGGTAATGGGGTGGGGGATGTGTTAATAAAAGAAGATTGAGAGGGGGAAAGACAGGAAAGACAACAGAAAAAAAGAAAAAGATTATGAAAAGAAGAAAGACAATATACTGCCTTCAGGCTTTCACCTTTTCTTAAGCAATGCCCAGTGAGGAAATTTATTTTGGCACAATGCATGTACAATGGACTTAAGACTAATTTAAAGGTAATCTTGTGACAATTAGTTCACTGTTGGATGTTACCTTTCCTCCATAACTCATAGATTAGAGCAAAACTGAGAGACGCTAGTTCCTATTAGCCCTTAATGCTACCGCTTCTCCATATTAGCCACAGTATGCACTTTTAATTATAGAAGCAGCTGTACTGCATTAGCTTACCAACATGCTGCACCACATGTTTAAAATAACACAGGAGAGAACACAATATTACCTTGATAAAGTTGAAGCACCGTGCCAAAAATGTAAAGACTGACAATTAAATCCAAGAGGTTGAAAGTACCTGCTGCGGAGACAGACATTTTCCAATATCATCTGGGGCTATCGGGTTGTTAAGTTGTTCCTATGCTGAATGTGAATGTCATTTCTTTGTAACGATGTGCCAATTTTGTTGACAAATGCATATGAATATTGATTTTTTTATGGAAAATGGCTTGACTATTAGAAATGTATTTTTTCCAGCATCAAAAATGCCAAGCATTCAGATATAATGCAGAGTGGCCTCCGTAAGCACCTCTTCAGTGACACAACAGGTAATTTTATGAAGATTGAATTTGCTTTATAGAAGATTAAAATGAATTTCATGTCAAGGAGTCCAGATTGTTTATGTCACTGTTGTCGGGACGGAACTGCAATTACAACATGCATCAAAATGACAGCCCAACCTTCAATATGAACCAAGAGGCTGCAGCTCCATGCCAGTCTAACTCATCAGAATAAACAATAAGAGCAGAGAACAGTAAGTATAAAGCAAAATTTTTCCCCAAAAACTCAAATGATTAAAAACGGCTTTTGCATCAGACAATATGCAAGAGCCAGTTTGCTTTATCTTTGGTCTGTGAATATTTATGATTTTAATCTTTATTTAAAGAACACGTATTATGCTTTCACAAGGTTAATATGACTTTTAATATGTTTTACATTGCTCCTCCAGGGGTAAGAATACTTCTGTGCTCAAGACATTCAGACTTCTCCCTCTCCTCCTGTTTACAGCAATGAAATTCAAACATCTAGATAATAATAATATCTAGAATAACACTTCAGGCCAGAGTGGCATTAATCATCCACTCTTTTAGAACCGAAGGCAACTATCCAATACCTTTCTCTTTTTATCTGTTAATGTACAGTATCTTTCTAGCTGACAGCGATTAACTTCAAATCAAGGCTGTGTGAAGTTTTTGACAGTCATGATAGTTTGTTACCATTAGCATCAGAGTTTTTAAGTCCTCAGCATTCTTAAAGCAGCACTGCAGATCTTTTGAGCCTTCAAATATTCTCTCCAAAGTCTGTTCGGTGGAGCTTGGCGCTGTAACAGAGAGAATGCCCCCGCCCCCTTCCCCCCACAGCGCTTCCCTGCTCTATTTACGGGCTATGTAACTTTTGCTCCTGTGACGGGGACACATATCGCAAGATGCTGCGAGAAGTGCAAAACTGCTTTACGGCACTACACGAGATTTGGCTTCCAGCTAAAGAAGCCGGTGTTTTGCATGTAGTAGTAGCAGCCATGGCATCCGCAAAGCGTGTGAGGAGGACTCTTTCTTCAGATTCAAGGGCCAAAAAGAGACTATCGGATAACGCAAGGAACAAAACTAGAATTAACATTGGAGCCCACTTTGCTCAGTGGCGAGAGCGTCGGGAGATGGAAAATTGCAAGATGGACGCCAAGCTTGCAAAGTTACTGCTGGAGAGGTAAGTTATGTTTTCGTCGGGTTTTCCCCTGTTCAACACTTGGTTTCAGTCGGTGGTTGCTCCGTAGCATTGCATGCTTTGTGTAACTTGGCGGATGTTGTTTTGTCACTAAATGCTACCAGCGGTTATTTGCCGGCGAGTTTCTCAGATTGCTGGAGATATTCATGGTGCCGTGATGCTTGGTCATTCAATATTTCACTATTTCTTCTATGTCTTCATATGTCCTGTCGACTCGCTTCTACCGGCTCTGTATGTCAACAAATGCACGTTGCTGTGAGGCGCTGTGTTACGACAATGCAATTACACCCAACGACCAGAGCGGCGCCTCGAGAGAAGACAAACCTGAATCTTACATAGTGGGGCTTTAAAATCTTCAGCAGTGCTGCAGGCGGGGGGTAATGATTGCTTTTCCCCACAGTGATGTCCTGCCCCAAACTATGATATGCTGCCAGGCTGAAATGCATCATAGTCTGGGCGGAAATGTCAAAAGCAGAAATATCAAAAGCTGTAGTACCCCGAGTGTCTATTTGAAGCTGGCTGCAGAAACCTGACACCCAAATGGTTGTGTGTTGTGAAAATACATTTTTTTATGCCCTTAATACACATATTTACATTCTGGTTCAATAAACAGCTTCAGTCTGAATACATACATATGTCTATGTTTGCTCACTGTGAGCTTTAAATTCTGATTGTTTTTCTTTTTTGGAGGGTTTTTGAGGATTAATTGTGGATTTCCAACTTTGGAAACATAGTGTCGCTTTTAGTCAGACAGGCTTTTTAAGACCTGCTGCAACACGGCTTCTCTGTCTGTAAGTAGATGGAGCTTAAGTTCAGTTGGGATGGCATGTGCAGTATGGCAGCGTTCATCAGAGGGCATCAACAGCAACTGGCTGACGTCACATGGCTTTGTCTAATTCTTTTACGGTCTATGTGCAGTGATGACTATCGATGTGTGGTGTGCTCCGGCTGTCTGTGTGGAACACTGAAATGATATACAGTTCTGCATATATGTATTTATTGGTACATGTCTGTACCAAACGTAACAGTATCGGGTCATCATCACCTTGTAAGTTAACTATTCGGCAGAATTTCCATACACTCGTTTCATGTTTTGACATAAGATGAACCTCATGAGTGTGTACAGATTTTTCACTCTTTGCAAATTTACAACCTGTTTGCAGGCTGTGTTCCCTGGCTCCCACTAATCACTTTGGCCAAAGCCACACATAAAAAGCTGTAGTAAATCAGTGCCATACAGACCTGGAGTTGAGTCAATATAAAGAGCAACACTGCGGTTAATTTAAAAGGCAGGCTGCACACCAAACACCTCTCTCTCAATCCTGTGTTATTTAGGATGCTGTGCGCTGATGAATTGAAGCGTTCTTGGTCCTGAACCAGCTTCCAGTGGGGTCAATCAGAGTGGACTGACATGGGGTCAGCACTGCGTACACACTGCTCTCTCAGGCCTTCATTAATATCATTTTCCTGCAGAGCTGTGTCGCTGGCTTTTTGCTCTCTGCCATGCTACACATTTCAATGAGGGCTACCTTGTTGTATTTATAGGTGTATATTTTAGAGGGAGGATCATTCATTTTTGATGAAGAGCTTTGATATGCACATGAAAGCTTGGACGGAAAATGCAGCAGGGATGTAACAGAGCCATCACAAACCCAGTGCTGGGTCTGCATACCTGTTAGATTGGAAGGATGTGGGTGCAGGCATGCATAAAGAGACAATAATGTGTTCACAATATTTACATGAAAAAATCCATTCAGTGTTGCTTCTTATAGAAATGTTACTATATTGTAAAAACGGCAATTATTATCTTGCAAACATTTTATCTTTGTGAATTTGTTCAGTTGTATTTGTATTGAATCAATGAGGGAAACAACTTTAGTGCCATGAAAATCAATTTTTTACTGCTTTCCCTTGGTTTTGTTTTTACTTTACTACCCATTTTACGAAACCATACAGTTGTGCTTGTATTGGATTTTGTTTTCCTTTCCAAACAGCTTTTAACCTCTTTCTCTCTCTCTCTCTCTCTCTCTCTCTCTCACTCACACACACACACACACACACACACACCAAATAACTTCTACACACACAAGTTTCAAATTGATTAAACATGTCAAACTGTGTCTAAGGTAAGTGAATCAAATATAAACTCAGACAATGTTTAATATCAGTTTGATATCTGATGGCTGCTTATGAATAAGAAAATGGGAATTGCTGAACTCATGACTTTTTCATAAGGTTCATACAAATACCTTCCACATAACAGGTGATTGATTAAGCGGTGGGGCTTTCAGAATTTCAATGGTGATTTTTCCATAATTGATGCCATTAATCACATTTTTCGATTTCATGTTGGAAATTCAATTACTTTGCTTTTTAAAACCCCACATTTGAAGTCATACTGACAACATGAAGCAATTCTTTCTAGTGTCTTAATTTAGGAATCAAAAGAGTAAAAAGAGTAAGAGATTAGGACAGAGGTCCCCCACCATGGGCTGCAGACTGATACAGGGCTGTAGAGAAACTGTGGAAAAATCTAAACTGGAAAGTGCTTTATTTTGAATAACTGATCGGATCCTTGCATTTCAGTCAGTGTAGCTTTACTGCACAGACTTTACACTGAGACTCTCTGTCCCTGTTACCACTGTGAAGAACAAAACGGTACAACCGGAGATAAACTCACTGCTGTACCTTGTGCTCAAGCAATCTTTTACCTGTGCTCTGGACGTAGTTATACAGTTATTTGAATTTGCATGATGTGTGAAACTGAAGGACAGTGGACGAACACAAGAGCGTTCAGCTTTCTGGTGTGTAGGGACACAATACAAGAAGTAATAAAATACTCACCAACTATCAGAAGAATCATTGGTCTATGAGACTGATGACTGATGAAGGAAAAATACAGCACCAGCACAGTGTGACCATTTTTAGTGCATTTTCCTCTGTGTTCAGCAGGTGTTTTGGTTTAATTAGTTTCAATGTCAACTGGTGACTTTCAGCCTACTGTGTTCTTAAATTTCTGTAAGGATATGAAACAAAAAACAAGTAGACAGACCGTAAGATGAATGACCCGACGAGGACAGAGGGGAACACAGAGACTAAATACTCTGGGGAAACATCAGGCACAGGTGAGACAATCACACAGGTGGAAAGAATAACACTCAGAGGCACACAGAAGGGAGGGCAGGAAAACACCACATGAACACAGGGATTTCAAAATAAAACAGGAAACACAAGAGACAAGAGAAACAAGAGGTCACAAAGACAAAGAACACAAGTGAAAAAACATACAAAATTAACCCAAACTATCAGTGTCATGACAATGTCATTGTTATGCAGCTGATAAAAACAGTGTCTTTTTTGGGGTTTAGAAACAAGCCAGTGGTTCCCTCTGGTCCTGTGTAATGGTGAGTTATTATGTACAACGTGGGTGCTCAAAGGACTGTATTATTTTGTTATTTTATTTTGGCAAAACTATAGGGGTTTTATTTTAAAGGCGGGTCGGACTCTCACATGAGGTAGCTTTACAACAGAGAAGTATCAACAGGGATGAGCATGGACCTGAAGGCCCCACTGAAACTTCATCACAGACTTTAATTCTCTCTAGCAGCATGCGGCCAAAGAGGTCATTTATGTTTCATCTTTATTTTTTTATAGGGGATTTTGTTTGCTAATACTGTTTATTTATTGTTTGTGTACTGTGTTTAGTTTACACAGTGGATTTGGAGGAGAGACTTCCAATGAACCAGTTGCAAAAAAGCCACTTGTGTCTGTGTGTACTTGGAGGGAGTTACACCACTGTTAGCTTAATTAGTGCTGGACTGCTACATCACTGTTGTCTAAAACCATGACTAAGAGGTAGGACACAGCTTTGAAGTGCTCAATTAGTGGAAACAGATTTTTTGTCCAGACAAGAAACTCCTGCATCTTCGTGCGTCCACTCGCCATTGTTGCTTGTGAAAAGCTTTTCTTCTTCATACATGTGGTGTAACACCGCTGTTTCTCTGCAAACCTACATCGCCATCTACTGAACTGGCATGCACGCTACAGCATTTTCACTAGTTCTCACGTCTCCATGTGAACACGGATTGCTTTTGAAAACGCAAAGGAAAAACCTTTCTGTTTCTGGTGAAAATGTCTCTGTGTAAATGGGGCCTGAGATCCTGTCAAGTTCAATCACTCCTTGTGTGAGTAATCCAATTAAATTCTTGTCCACAGTCACCTTTTTTAACACTTGCAGAGAGCCTACAAACCAGCGTTTTCATCATCCAGCGAGAGCATTAGTTTTCAGCTGCTTCTGTTGTTGCTGCACTCAAAGTGTGCCAAGTAATTTCAGTTGCGAACAGTGCAGGTACTAAAACTGAGTCATGCTCGACAGGAACGCAAAGGGGAATCCGATATCAGCTTTGTCAGCAAGTTAAGTGGAAGAGAAAGTTATCGGACTCATCTTTGTGAGGGAAAGATTTTTAGGTCTAGCGCTGCTTCTAAAGCCAAATGTAATTCTTTCACTTCTTTTATATTTTCTGAGTGATCATTTCTAAAATTTGGCAAATACTAAGTACATAGAGCTATTCTAAACAGTCTTATGGTGCATTAAGGAAAGTGGAAGTCAACTTCTTTAACATCAACAATAAGTGTAAATGGGAGGTGTTCTAAGCCTGAGGCTGTGAGCTCTACTAGCGAGCCATTAAAGCTTACAGTTAGATTTTAACTCGAGGCAGGTCTTTGTTGTGCTTTTAATGTGTAATTTGTTATATCCTAAGGTAGAGGTGCTTAACTTCTTTGATAAGAAAATGCTTTTATTTTAAAAAGATAAAGTCCTGGTAGATTAAATACTATACTAGCTTAATACCAAAAATATATTTCTAATGGATTCAGAAACGAAAACTGCGAAAGGAAACTGTGAAAAGCATAATGTTTATTATAAAATTGTGCTTCCAAATTCTCACATAGGCCTTCCTACTTATCTGTCTGCAAATTTCGTTATAGCTGACATGAGACATTCAAAGGCTCAGGTAGACTTCCATCACTGTAACAGCAAAAAGACACCAAGATGAGTAGTATATAGCTGCAGCAGCTTAAATGCAGCAAACTGTGCAGAACTAGTGCCTGGCCTGACATCCATTGGGCTTTGGGCCACACAAATTAGTTTTTTCATCTCATGCTGTGTCATAATGGAGTACAACAAAAGACTGGTGTGGTCTGGGATGCCTCAAGACTGCATTAAAGTAAGACTGGGATGTTTGAGTTTTGTTCTGCCTCCTACGATTTGTTGCTTCATGTAAGGAGACTATGACTAATGAGAGCTTTAGGAGCTTTGTGTGAGCGATGATCACACACTGTAAACAGGTTGAAGTTGTTGCCTCAAAAACTACAAGACAGAGGAAAAGTTTGCAAAGCTCTAAAAACAACACCCATGCTTTTATGTTGTATTTTTGAGGAGCTACAGTAAGACTGTGAAAAGAGGAATGATGGAGAGAAGTAGCAGAAGAACCCTAGAACCTGGGTAAATGACTGCTTGTATTTGTCGTCGTGCCGGCATATTATATATAATAATGTTTAGAGGAACAAACACAAGCACAGTACTGTTAGTACAGTATTTTTGCTGTCTTCATTGTCGTCCTCCTGTGTCTCCACATTTGACTCGAAGACCATTTTAACCAACAAAAAAATGGTATTGTCTGACTCATTCACAAATTTGACCTTTGTTTTTTATGTTTCATGTGTGTTTTATGTTTCATGTGTTTTTTATGTTTCATGTTTTTACCTGCCTGCAAAGCAAATTTCCTTTAGGGGACAATAAAGTGAAGTCTAAGTCATCTCGAAAGACATGCTACTGCTGATTGCTTTCGTAATCTGATTATAAAATGATGGAGGATTTTTTAAAGAGGAGAAAAGAGTTAGAAGTAGATGGTTGTCCTTCAGACCTCATGTATCAGACTCTAACTACTTTGCAGCTAAAGGCTTGAAGAACGGCGTTTTAAAAATATTTCATTCAGAGTGGTCCCTCAAAAAAAGATCCTTTCTCTTTGCAGTTGTGACGCCCAGCAGTTACTTTTAAAGGTAAAAAGTATAACTAGTGGGGTGCTGGTTTGGCAGAGTGGTAAGCATCCAGGCACAACCCACATACATGTTTCTGCTAGCCCAGGTTCAACTCTACCCTGTGTCCAACCTGCAGAGTGTCCTAACCCCCCCTGCAAGCCTCTCCACCGTCATTCCAATCAATAAAGGCCAAAAATACCCCAAAAAATAGTCTTTAAAAAAATGTAATATGTTTTGAATTAAACTTTGTCATGTTGAACAAAATTACATTTTAGTTACATTTGTGTTTGTTTAAAGCAGAGCATCATTTGCCTTTGGCTTCTAGGCTCAGATCTCTATTTCTATTTCTAGTGCAGATTTGAAAAGAGGTGAGATTTTAAAGAGCAAATATTATGTTTTTCTGAGTTTTATAAGCCCATCATCATGTTTCACATGTCCCCTCCACATAAAAGAGTATTTCAAGGCACAAGACAATGTCCACGGCATCAGGACTTCTCCCTTTCTCTTTTTTGCAGTGCCAGTAACTGCAGGTTTGGCATCTGCTAAAAAATGTGCGGGTAAAACTATGAATCGTTTAATTTGGGGGTAAATAATATAAAATTAAAGATTAAACTAATTGTTGGTATTTTAATTGGTATTTGTGAAGCACGCAGTCGCCCCTACAGCCAATGGGGGGTGCCTTACCTCTTTAATGAGCCCTGTCAGAGTATCTTGGATGGACTGAGAAATTGGATCGGGGTAATTGGTACAGGAAAACTAGTGGGTTTTTGAATATTAATGATTTTGAACATACTCTTCAAAACTGAAAACATGTACCTGAGTTAACAGGTATTTTTGTTGCAGTCACTAACCACCTTTTTGAAATCAATGCAAGTTCCAGGTATTTTTACTCAAACACTTTCTTAGAATCTACAGGTAGATGCTTGGGAAATGGAGGGTTGAAGGGAAGAATGCAGGCAATACTGACAAATACAAAGCAGAGCAACGAAACTGACAGTCTTGGGACTTAAATGGATCAGCAAGTGGAGAGATCAAGTGACTGGCATGATGCATGTCAGCCGTGAAATCAGTGGAGCTTGAGTAGCCTGGCTGAACTAGCTGACCTTAAGTTTTAGTGGCCGGTGCTGGTGGTCAAAGGGGTTAATGTTTACAGCTAGAGTTTTTTTCTTCCCTTTTTATATTTAATCTTTATCCTGACCAAGACTGTACTTGAAACATTCAAAATAACCATGTGCAATGGTATCGCAAGTTGTGATTAAAAAAAAGGGCTGTCACACCAACAATGATAGTAAACATGTAACATAACAGAGGTACCTATAAAGGGTGAAACCCTTGGGAACATGCTAAATTATTTTTTTCCAGACTTCAGGATGACAATCCAAGTTCAAGAGATTTCCAGAAACTTCTCCTCTTTTTGGTATTAAAATGCCTCTGGCTGAGTGAGAAAATCAATTATAAAAAGGTCTCCCTCACAGTGGTTTGCTTTCTTACAGCTATCAGATACAGCCAGCATGAGCTAATGGGTTGAGAATTAGCACTTTATTACTGTTAACATCCCCTACAAAAAAGAAAAAAGAAAATAGCTCAAAGAGGAATGAGGCAGAGTGAAAATACAGCTGAATCAGGGGGTCTCAGTTAAGGAAAACTAGTGGGTTTTTAGAACATTAAAGGTCCCATGTCCTTGTGTGTTTGACTCTTTAAATCAGGCATCACCAAATGGTGGACCTCAGTCCAGAAGAGGTGAGATTGCATTGGAGAAGAAAATCAGTAAGAGGCTATGCTGCACTGAAGATTAGATTAGGATGTGTCTTTCCTAGTAGACATAACACGATTCAGGGGCAAAGATTTGCATTTTATGTCACACATGGCACTAAACCATAGATCAGGAGCCACAAAATGAGTTTGCCAAGAGGATATAAATGCTTTGTTCAGTAGAACATTATCCTTTTGCAGACTTAAGTTCTCAAAAATCTATATAGTTTTAGGAAGAATTGGGGCTTTTATTGGGTGGGTAAGTTTGTTTTTACCCTACTAGTAGTTCATTTTAAATTTAACTGACAAAATTGATGCATTATTTTGATTATAATATTATATTAAGGGACCTATAAAAATATATTTTAAAAAATCATGGCAAAGCAGGATCAAGATAGGAGAAACTGTAATACACAAATGCATGCAGATTATTGCAGAGGTTTTATTGCAGTGCTCATTAAATATTTCTGTTACATTGTGTGAAAGCCTTTGAAAAATTACAAAAAGAAGAATTGATAATGCTATCAAGTTATGTGTTGCAGTTTACTGGTGAAAACAGTAGGGTTTTATTAGCCCCAAAAGTGTAAACGTCACAAGTTCTTTACCTCTTAGGTTTATGTCCATCACAGAATTATTTTTTAATCTACTGGAGCTTTTAGATTTGACACTTACCTTGTACCTTTCCAGCTTGTACCACTGTGAACAGTATAAAATCAATGAAAGCAGACCAACAGGATGTATCATCTTGTCTTTAAATGTTGTAATTTTATTATGGCAACTAAACATGTGATAAAAAATAATAAATATCAATATAAATATATATAGTATTGTCATTATATATAATTGTATACCATATGTTTAATTGCTATAATAAAATGTTCTATTTGGATACAAAACATAAACATTCTGTTGGTGGTTTTTGCTGACTAAATACTGCACATTATGGTACAAAGTAAAAGTATTCAAAAGCTCCAGCAGATGGAAACAGACTCCTGTAATGTAAAGTTTATTTTTTTGACTTTTTAAAATTTGAAGTAATTTTGCTGAAAACTATAAATGTCATCCAAACACTGACAGCCTCCATTTCAGTTATGAGAATCGGTCAGCTGGTGTGAGCCGTCTGCCCTTTGTGCTGCATGCTTGTATCTGATTTTTTTTTCTTATTTGGTTTTTTTTCTTATTTGTTTTGTTTTGTTCATACTTTTTACAGTTAATCTATACCAAAACTGTATCACATAGTTTTACCTTTAGTTTTAAAGCATCAGTTGAGTGGTACATAAGATTCTGTTTGTGTTTACAATCTTGAGCCATGAGACATCATGTATAAGATAAGACACTGTTCAGGTGACACAAGAAATGTTCATAAAATAGTGAAACTGACATAAATTACAGGTTTATTTTATGGGAGCAGGTTAAACTTTGGCTGTTTTATTGATTTTTTTCAGTAAATACTGATGTTAACTTTTGGTAATAAAATGTGCTTTTCTATGTATTTTTTAGTGACAGATTCACACAGTACCACACCATGTTTCCTGAAGATTCCCTCAGCAGCACCTTGAAGGCCGACCCAGTGCTCAACTAAAGCAAGCTAAAGACAGAGCTCAGTCTTAATCTACAGCAAGGAGGAGTTCAAGGCCTGCTGTGGAGCTGTGGATCTTATCCAGTTGTTGATGGAAAATAATCTTGGAGAGGTATTTTCACAGACTGTCACTCTGCTAAAGATCCTCATCACCACACCCATGACCGCTGCAGAAGCTGAGGTGCTTCTCAGAACTTTCCTCAGAAACACCATGAACCAGGACAGGCTGAATGCACTGGCCATGCTGTCAATGGAAGAGAGACTGGTGACGGATATGATGGACTTCAGTCAGAGGGTCACTGAGAAATTTGCAGCCCCGAAGGAAAGGAGGGCAAAATTTCTGTTCAAATAGTGCATATTTCAAAGTAGGTTGTATTGTGATTATGGTTTGTCTTTAGTTTCTTTTCACTGTAGTATGGAGCGCTTCTTTGGTTTGTTTCCTCCAAAGCTGTGCCCCTCTTAAAATTTTTGGCACCAGCCGCCACTGGTCGCAGCTATAGACAGCGAGACGAACGAGACATAATCATACATTTAGCGTAAGTGATTTTCCTGCCTCCATTGTGTTTGCAGCATGAGGTGCAGCAGACACAAGCACCAGCAAACAGGAGGCAGTGCCAAATAAACAGCCAGTGCTGAAAAATAAGACCCTTGTTACCTGCAAGGGTTATAACCTGCACTGTAAGGTCTGAGAGTTTTTGCCCTGAGTGTGTGCTAAAGTTGCGCTGTGCTGCTGATCCCGTTCATAGGTCCATTTGTCAGTTGATTTTCTAATTGTTTACTAATCTGTTTGATCATTTGTTCATGTTTATTTTCATTGTTAAAGTTCTAAGTTCTTGCACTTGCTTGTTTTTGAATGTTTCATGTTTTGTCAGTTCTGGCAACCTTGTTGTGTTTATTTATTTATTTATTATGTAAGTGTGGGTTCATGCAATATGTGTAGCGCTGTTTGTGTGTCTCAGTTGAGCCAATCGTAGCCAGCGCATCATGCTGCCACTTTGTGCTGGAAGGAGGAAGAGACAGTGATGACAACATGGCTTGCTCCAGAAGAAGAAAGGTTGATAAGGAAAACTGCTGTCATAAAGTCGAGTGGATGGAGAAATTTATGTTCATTCTTCCAGCAGACAGTTCAAACTAGTGTGCCTCATATGCTCCAAAAACATGGCATTAATTAAAAGGGGGAACGTAAAGTGCCACTACGAAACAAAGCACAGCTCTTTTGAACAAAGATATCCCCTGAAGCCTGAGCTGAGGACACGCAAAATAACCAAGCTGCAAGCCCAGTATAATAAATCTACTCATCACGCATACATTTACAGCCCAGCAACATGAAAACAAATGTTCACGAAAGGTAACGTCGATTTTGGGCCACAGGGTAAGGCTATATGACACAAACTTCAGTTCAGACTTTTTACTTTGAGGAAATTTTAATAAGTGGACCTTACTGACTTCAAATTGAATACCCCTGGTTTACATCATGTCCTTAGTGTCTGGTCAACAAGGATTTGATTAAAAAACAGTTTTAGTAGAGTATCAGTTGCAGCTCTTTCTCCCTCCCCTTTGGAGACAGTAGGACCTGAGCTCTGCACTGTTTGGCTGCTCAAATGATGTCTGATGTGAGGGGGGAGGAGGGGTTACAGGCCACTCAGAACAGTCATGGCGTCTGCCTGTGATGACCAGAAAACACTGTAGGTGGAGGCTGTTTAACTTTAACATAATAGATCTCAGGAAATTTTGAAAAAGCATTTTAAGGGGCATTTCTATAAAGAGACAAAGTATTTCTCAGTGAACTGAGAGTTTAGTAAAAGGTGTCATGTTCTTCTGCTCCTCAAGAACCTTCTAACTTTAAAAGCAAGAAAATTGATTCTGCAGTATATAGGACCTTTGAACAAAGGGCAAATGAAGAATAAAAGAAAGAAGCAAGGAAAAATGTTCAATTACTTTAGGAATTGTATGCACTTTCATCATAATTATGCTAATAACCAATTACTTACTATATAAATGTACTTGTAGTCACTTCACTATAAATAAATATGTTAATTGGATACTAAGATCACTGATACATGGAGTTAGGCACCAAAATTGCTTGTTTTGGATGGATAATAATTCATCTAAAAAATCAATATGTACATCAAAATGCATCTTCACTCAAACTTCTCAATCCTAGCTTCTGCATGTGGCCTCTCATGGGCCTAATTGACATCCTCTTTGTTCAATTCCTCAGCATCCAACTGGGTCCTCCTCTTCAGTGTCACTGCTGCTTTGTTGAAGATGGATCTGTGTCAGGCTCAAAGAGCCTTAGGTTTGCATGACTGTGATTTAAGAAAAGCATAGTATACTTTCATGAAGTCTAGTTGTTTTAGTCAAGATTTTGCTGAGAAAAATCTTCCCCTAACATATTCAAAATCCTCATTGAGGGCTAACCTTCTATTTTGATAAAGGTTTATTCCCATTTATTTCCATAAATTATTGTTTATTCCAATGGAAATTTCCAACTTTTGAAATTTCCAGAATCTTGAAACCCAACAACATACTCTAACAGTCTTCAAAGTTGACAACATGAACCTGATTAATACATCTCAAGAGAATTACCCTATGAGATAATATGACCATATATGAAGCTTGACTTTACTTTAAAAAAGCTTTTTACCCCATAATGTACATATAATCAAAACCATTAATTTGTATTTATTCCCAATGTTAATATTTGAAAATTATTCCTTTGTAATTCATTGCAGAATTAAATGTTATGTGCCTCGTTTCACATCTGCTTCTAAATCAATTAGAAAGTCACAGTAGGAGCAACAGGACAGTTCAAGCACAGGAGAGATCTAATATTCTTTGCATTAAAAACAAACAAACAAAAAAAAAAAAAGAATTAATTAATTTAGGTTGAAACAGTTTTGAAAATCAGAAATCCGATATTGTACATCTTTAGTAACAAACCTCTTGACCCTGTTCTTGGCTCTCCACTGATTTGGTCAATCAAACACTGAGTTATATGTGGGGTAAATTGCTCCTTTCTTACACCTAACATCCCTTGAAAGAAAAAAAAAAGTCTATCAGAGTGAAATTACCCTTCGACACAGAGCAGGGCCATATGTTTGACCCCCTGATTCAAGATGAATCTGGTTCAGTTAAAGGCTCTGCAGCTCTGGGGCTTCATGTCCCCACTAGAGGCTGCTGTTGCACTGTGCTGGAGCTGTGATTGGCCGGAGCTGTCAGGGGTGTGGGAGGTCCCCGTCAGCGCTCATCTCTGCCTGCCTTTCTATAGAAACGCAAGTTAATGAAAGTGGAGAGAGAAATTATGTGGACATTGCATTTAATTGGACTTCTTTAAATAACACTAGGATATTTGTGTTTATACTGACAGAGAGAGAGCGAGAGAGTGTGAGTTTGTACTCAACACATGTCCGCCTACATCCATGTGAGTGATAACCTATGTGCTTCCATATGTTTGTCACACATACGCACATATTCACATGCACAATTGTTCTGTATCTTGTTCATATATATTTGTTATGCAGAGCTTAATTTCCCTGTGGGGACGTTGTGTTGTTGCAGCTTCAGTGGTAAAGAAAGGTAAGAGCATAAGGGAGAATAATAGACGCATTATAAGAACATGTAGCAATCTCTTTAAACACATTAGGAGCCGGACTAGGGCTGCATTTTGTATTGATCTGTTGCTTTTATGTGCTTTGCATCTCTTGAATATATTGCCTCTTTAAATGGTTTTCTCATGCCAACATACATGCTTTGTGTGTACCATGTAATTAAAAAAATCCCTTCAGCAATGGGACTGGTAAAGGCTTAATTGTTCAGGTAGTTTGACATATTTGTTGGCTGGTTGATGCAGATGGTGACTTGAGAACAAGTATGTCAGTTTAGTCAGTTTATAAAGCATTCAAATAGATTCAATTAGCAAGTTCATCCTTACCTTTTAGTGCAATTTACTGTAGACAATGGATTACATTTAATTCAGAGCGTTTAATTCTTAAACATCTTAACACCTCATGGTTAGTTTTTTGAGATAAAGGTGCAGATTTTGCAGGATACGGACCAAGACAACACGCAGGAGAGACAGAAGGCTGCTCATACAGCGGGAGGATGTGTCTAAATGCTGTGTGATGAGGATTCAACAGAAAGAGGAAGGAGGAGGCAGCATACTTTCTGCAGGGACATTTAGACTAAAATACAGAAAATCCTTCTTAAATGGAGAAGAGCATTTATGGGACTAATTGGAACAAACTAAGACACTCATACAGAAATGTATAATAATTTCAAAATCAACCTGGTTCAATCAAATCAGGTAGAGCCTTGAATCATACAGCTGGATTTTTATTAAGGGCTGTTCCAGAGCTCTTGGATTAATTTCAAAGACTGGCTTTTAAATTAACATGATTTTGAAGTCCTTCAAACGCAAAGAAAATAATACATTTAAAAATATCCACAAATTCAGACCTTGATGTGAGCTTGAAAGATATAAAATACATGAAGAATCTGTAAAAGGCTTGGAGACATGATGAATTAAAATAAAAAGCCACATGAGATAATCGAAGAAAACTTGTTTTTGCTTAAAATATTCGTAACTACAATTTCCATTTCCAGGCTTTATTTTGGGGATTTTACATCTTTATTATAGAGAAACACAGTTGAAAAGTTGTACACTTAGATTAGAGCAGTGGGTCTTCATTACTTTTTGTTGGCCTCCCTTTCCAATTTAAAAAAAAATTGCCATGCCCCACTCCCCATCACCCAGCCCAATACTTTTTATACTAACCCTATGATATCTTTAAAAAAAGGATAAAAACAACATCGTGGTAACATTATTTCTGTGAACACTCAAAGAAAAAGTAGAAATCCAGAGTCACAATTTAAAGTTCTAGCAAAATAAAAAAGCTCCATTTAAACAACATCACCCACAAGGAACAATGTCAAAATAAATTGGAGTACGTCCAGTGTCTGCACTGCAATCACAGGATAAAGGAAAAATATAAATGTTAGAATAACAAATGTTTTGGTGATGAGGCAATCCTAAACTCTCTGTGGTTAAATACCTTTTTTTATTGTCACAATGTTCTGTAAAAAAAAAAAAAAAAAAAAAACCTCTAAAAATAAATTAATAATAATAAAATAAACATTAACCAAATAACCAACAGAAGCCAGTTGTCTCACAGCCCTCATTGATTTTTACATAAATCCTACCTTTCACATGGCAAATAACCAATCACAATTCAGAGTTCTGCCTGTTTGGAGGATGACAGCTTTAGTCAGTGGGGTGCATCCAGACATTTCTATTTCCAATTGAATTTTCTATTCATGTTGAAAACTAGACAGTTTTAATGTCTAAGGCTTTAAAAAACTGAATTTATTGATGTATTAAAGAAAAACAGGTTCCCAGCATTTCTGAGAGACAGTACTTAAGTCATACAGTTGTCCAACATAATTTTGACCAGGCATTAACACATGATTATATTAACTTTTCAGAATAATAAGGTTCTTTAAAGTTTGAACTATCTTGCTTTTTTGTCAATACGGTGTGCCTTTAGATTTTGGCTTGGATTCAGTTGTGTGCCTTTTTAAAAAAAAAAAAGTATGTATATATATATATATATATATATATATATATATATATATATATATATATATATATATATATATATATATATATATATGTAGATATATATGTATATATATATATATATAATAAGAATAAAATTAAAAAAAAATTAAAAAAAGAAAAAAACAACTGTGCTCTGGAACTTTTGCTTTGCCAAAATAAAGAAACCCCTCAGTTTCCTTGTCTTGGTTATAAATATGCCACGCAGCCGCCAGTGTGCTGCCCTTAAATGGGTAGACTGTATTGTCACCCTACAGCCTATTTATGGCCAGTCTGTAACTCTGGAGCCTAATGACAGAATAACAGACGTGACAACCTTTACAGCTCCTATTATGCTCACAGTCTGACAATGAACAGGACATGCAACAATACAACAAGGTTTGAGGCTTACACATCATGCTGATTTCTGCCCTTGTCCTTTTTTCTTAATCAGTCTAAACAGGAATATTTCCATTGTGTGAATCTGTCCTCCCTGTTGTCTCATCAGCTGAATCTGCTTACGTTGTGCACACACTGATGCACTTTTTTTACTTCCTCCTACTCGCCTGTTCCAGCCTGACAACAGGTAGGAGAGAATGAAAACTATGCTGATTTGTTTAACAGCAATAAAAGGGAAAGTGATATGTTTCTCTGTTTGTTTTATTCATTAACATGTTACTTCAGGGAAAAAAGTAACTATAAAGAATTTAATACTGGCAAAATTAAGGTGTTACTTTTCCCCTTTAACCAAAAATTACTCTGAGTACTCTTACAATTACTTTGTAATGTGATAACCCCGATACTGATACAAATGTTTTCTTCATGAAATTAAAACAGAAAAGCACAAAAAAAGCTGCTCAGTGAGAGAATATGTATCAATCCATCAACTACTCAGACCAAAACATCATATTGAACAAGGCTGTAAAAATGTTTTCTCCATTTTTTTTTGGTGCTTCCCTTGTGAGTGAACGAGCTCAGTAAAGTGTGTTTTGACTTTGAGGATATGTGTCAGTCTTTCTAATGAGTCCTCAAAACAGCAGAAACAGTCTGCATCAAAGACTTTAGAGCAGGTATAAGGAGGTTTAAATTTTAGTCAATTTATGTGTCCTCAATTTAGGAACATGCCAACTTTGTCTGACCACTCCTCAGTTTCAGCCAAACACCCCTGGGCACTTGCTATTTTAACTGTGTGAGCACACGGTGTATAAATGACACCAGTGTCAGGAAGGAATTAGGGGAGATACCCATGCTTTATGCCAAAACACTTTTGTGCCAGGGACATGATCGGCCTGATGTGTGAATAAGACTTGCAGAATTTTAACTGTCAGCCTCAATTGGACATCCAAGGAACAGCAATGATTTCCTTTTCTTTATTCCACTTTGGCCTCATTTGCACCCATTGAAGGTTGCTGCTTGGTTCTAAAGTGCCTCAAAACCACAGGAGAGCAAAATGTTTATTACTGCATTTCTTGTTGTAACCTTGTGTGGACAGGTAGAATGTGTTTTGGCCTTGAACCATCACACTGAGGGCTGAATTGTTTGTTGTTGCCATACTTACAGCAGACGTCTAAAAAAACATGAGGACTCATGAATGCATTTTAGTTATTCATATAACTCATTACCTCTGCCAAGGAGGTTATGTTTTCACCAAGGTCTGTCTGTTTGTTCGTTTGTTTCTTTGTCTGTTAGCAACATTACACAAAAACTACTTGATGGATTTACATGAAAATTTTTACCAGAGGTGTTGTTTGGTCCAAGGAAGAAGCCATTACATTTTGATGCTGACAGACATGAGCGGAAACTTGGTGGTCCATGTGGAGCGGAAAAGCCACTGCTGTAACTGAGCTGCTTGGCGGAGGTCTGTGCTCTTGGAGTCCTTTGGTAGTTAGATATGTCTCAGATGTATGTGTGTCATTTACTGTATTATATATTTAACCTACTCACTTGCTTATTAACTCCCACCCTGCTCTCTTCTTTTTCCTTTTTCCCCTTTTTTTTAGGTGGGGGAGTTGGGGGGGTTCAGCGAAGAACTTTCTGTTCTTTTTTTTTTTTTACCTTTTTCTCCTTTTCAGTTTAAGTATGTATATATATATATATATATATATATATATATATATATATATATATATATATATATATATATGTACATATATATTGAATTAGGACTGTTTCTTTCTACTATTATTTTGTACTTCTTGTTATTACTCTTTGTACGGATATATCGGTACATTTATGTATGTATGCATGTAAATGTGGAGTATGTACTTGTAGGTATTTGTACTTATGTGTATAAAGAGAATTTCTCTGTAAATTCAAGTGACAGAAATACCTGTGCAAGAATGTATGTCTATACTCAGACAAACATTTGATTTTTTTTTTTTTTTCTGAACGTATATTTTTCTTTATTCAATGCACACTGTCTCGAGATGTTAACCATAATGAAAAAAATATGGATTAAAAAATACAACTAATAAAAAAAGGACGTCTCAGGTTAAAATCTTGATGAAGGACCATTTGCAAAGACCTCCTGCATAAAGTGTCACAAACTGTAACTCAGGTCTGACTTTGACTTGGTGGGGAAAAAATGAAAGCAAAACAGTCCTAGCCGATGAATTGTGAGAAAATGTCTGCGCCTCAGGGACAATGCTAAAGACAGCATAATTTCTGGTTGTTTATTAATAAGTTGATGTGTTTTCATGCAGACAAAAATGTTTTTGAAAATGTTGATTGTGTGGATGGCTCATGGTGGTGCAGCAGATACTGTACGTGTTGACAAGGCCTAAATGAGCAGACTCAAGATGTAATATTGCCATGTATATACCAGTAAACTTACCGCATGGATGTGTATATCTGAAAGGAAATCAGAGGTGACACTCAACCGGTTTAAATCATGTTACAGAAAAAAACACAACCCAGCCTCTCTTCTCCTTGCACTTGGATTGGGTGCAGTCTAGACATGAAAACAAGGACTTACACACCACAAATTCTACATTGGCTTCAATTTTCTACAGCAGTCAATGCTGCTCAATTCAAACCCTGAATAGCTATGAAAGAGCCCATATTTTGCCTCAACTCTGGCTCATATATTCATTTTATTGATAATTGCAAGGGTATGTTCACAGTTATGAAATAAACCCTGTAGTTTTCATACACTGAGTTTCCCTGACAGTGTTACAATCTCATCTGTCTGAGATGCTCTGTTTGAGCTCTTGCCCCTTCCTTCCCCACATGGTCCCAGTCTGTTCTGATTGGTTGACTGTCAACTCTGTGTAATTGGAAGATTCACAAGCTCAGCCCCATGTTGTCAATAATTACAATTCATACAGTCTCTGCTCTGCGCTGGGCTTTCTACCACAAGCCAATGGCTGAGGAAGAAACTGAAGAAACAATGGTAGGACGTCACACTGGTAGATTCAGGGGGACGGGGACAAGATCTCTTAGGCAGCTGCTTACATTGCAAAGAGGGGGGTTGGGAGAAGTCCTGATGTTGCAGAATTTTTTGTTGTTCACAGAAAGGCCCAATTATGCAGAGGGGACACATTGAACACACTGAAGGACAGATCGAATTTAAAAAGCAGAAAACGGGCTCTTTAAAACTGTAGCCTTTGCACTTTGGGCTTTTTTCCAACCAGCAGGCTTAAGCATATTTCCATGCATCGATTTTTGGATCTAATTCTCTTCAACAGTCTGAACACTGAAATGACTTTTTTGGAGCTTGAAAGTATCATGATTTCTGATCAAAATGCTTCAAGGAGATATCTTGAAACTCTTCATATCCTCCCGACACATTGTCCCTCTTTTGTCCCTGTGTTCCACATTCTTTGTTCCCCTACTTTTGATTTTTTTCCCTCTTCCTCTTCACTGTCCTTTCCTCAAGTTGTTATGTCTCATTTTCTTCCCTCTCTTTAATTAATTTCCTCGCTCACTCTCTCACCTTTCCTTTTCTTCCCTCTGCATCACCCCTTAAATTCAGACTTCCACTTCTGTCCTCTTCTCACCAATGCTCCCCTCCTCTCCTGGCCCTCCATCACACATTTTCCTCCTCTGTCTGTCTCTTAACTTCCTCTGATCACGCCATTCACACTTCCATTCTTGCTTCTGTTTTTTTAAAGTCTCATTTCCCATCATGTGCTGAATGGGTTCTCTCCTGTCCTTTCCTCTTTGCTCACTCATTTCCCTTCTCCTCCTGGCTTCTTGTCGCATTCTTCTTCTTCTGTGCTTCATTTATGTCCCATGCATGTGTATGAATAATAGAACAGGACACGGTATCAGGAGCTGGAGCCAATTCAGTTCTTTGAGAGCTGCTGGGTGACTCATGAAGTCAAAATCTCCAACAGAATCCCTCAAGTATCTCACTGTAGGACCTGTAACATGTAATCAACAGAATGAGTGCAAAACTTCTCAGACTATGTCTTCACACCATCTTAGTGCATCATTGATAAATTTGTATTTATTCCATTTTGGAAGATTAGCCAATAGGACTATAAAAAGGGTCAATAAAGTTATTAGAGGTTAGGATGTTTATCTTGTCAAAAAATAAAAAGATGGCTCAGTATTTTTTAAGTGGGATTGTATGATGTCTGTTTCATTAGTTAATGCATTACCCATAGTGATTTTGATAAGCTCTGTCCCTGTAAGGAGACAACTGCCATGGGAGTTAAGCTATTTCCTACTGCAAATAGGGCCAAGAACTCTGCGTAATTCACTGAAATTTAGGTGAGAGCAGACAAACTAACAAATAAACAGAGAACAACACTGATATCCCACTCCATTGTCAGTATAGTTATTGATGTTGAAAAAATTATTTACATAATAGTTCCTGCAAACAGCGCATATATTAGTATGACCTTGACAAACAATTATGAATGACCTGCTGCTGTGGACCTACTTTACTCCAAGTACTTCATCCTACATCAACCATCCACAGAAATGACATCATTTAACATAAATTCATACTTTTAGACAAGTTGAACTCAATTAAATGACAGTTATACTAGATGCTGCTATGTCGCAATCACAAGTTCTTGTTTTTAGTCCCTTTCTCTCTGCCTGGATGGATACAACTCTGGATGGATGTATATACGCGTATGTGCATATTTACATACGTATATGTATGTTTGCGTCAGAGGTTTAAAACGCAGTTAATCCTGCGTCCTGAAGTTAGGAAAACGTAAACTTTGCGCCTGACCACTCCTCATATTCAAACAAACACACCACTGAGTGGAAACAGTACATGAAACAAAAATGATGAAAAACATGAAAAACATGGTTGTTAAAAATATAATAAATATGTTATAAATATAGCATTTAATAGTTCAGTTATGTAGATTTTTAGTTCATAAATAATGTATTTGGTTTTGTTCAGTATTATTTTGGAATTCACCAGTTACGCCACCAGGGGGAACATGTTGTTTGGCAACCCTGCCTGTGCCTTCCATTTCACTATTGAATGGAAGCTTACTACAACGCATCTGTTTCCTTCTTTTTCACTTCTCCCCTTTCAGGTAATATGAACAATTATATATATGTTAAAGTTTGTACAGATATTTTTAAAGTGCCAATGAACATGTAGGTTTTAGATTATTTTAGTTTTAAGTTGTGTAAATGTGTTTTTTTTTTTTTGTTGTTGTTGTTGTTAAAATGTCATAGAGCCTTCCAATGTAGCTCATCAACTAGCAGCACGTTTTGGATTTAATGTCAATATTGAAAATGCGTATTGATGAAATTATTCATTATACTCTTGAATGGAAGCTTACAACAATGCGTTTGTTTCCTTCTGTTTCACTTCTCCCCTTTCAAGGGTGTAACAACTGCATCACACTCTCCACGCCCTGACAGCGGGTTTAGGAGCTGTCAGTGTGTGGAGAGTCTGACGCTGTCAGTGCGTAAAAGGCAAGAGTACCCACGTGGTCTGTGTGTGTGTAACTGTAAGACTGCTCTTCACATGACAGGTTATTGATGGTGAAGCTTAGTAACTATGTGAATGCTGTCATTTAGATTATGTTTAATTGGAATCAGAAAAGAAAAATTAAAAATCACAGATAAATATATGGTATGAGCGAAAAGTGACGACCTTGTCCGTCAAAATGACAGACAGCAAAAAAGGTCACCACAAGTGTGTTTATTTGCCTCAAAGTCTATGGCTTCAAACTTCATTTTCTATTTACGGCCACTCAGCTCTCCCAACCTCTCCATGGTGACAGCTGGTAGCACATGCAAAATCCTCCTTTAAAGCGGACGGTCTACACCACTTTTGCGGCTGTTATGTATTGTGCACATAGTCATTGTAGATCGCCCGCAACCCACCCACTAATTGCCCATGCAATTTTTTAGTTTGCACACGCAATTTAGTACTCGTTATTTTGGATCTTAGTAGATCAGGCCCTTTGTGTACACATATCTGTAGTCCAGTAGGGTTGTTCCCCTCCTCTACAATGCTTCCAACTGTGACTTTGGGTGTCTCTATTTTCCTTTATCTCAGAATGAATCCAAATCATGTACTACGGGCAATCCTTTTTCTGCTGCTCTTCCTAAACATCCTTAAAGCTCCTTGAAAAAAAATAGTTGACAACAGCTGGTAGGGATGGACATTGATAAAGTTTTACTGATACAAATGCTTTTATGGATTCTGCTTATTGATCCAGTTCTTAAACAATTCCCTGATCAATCCCTGTGAGTTTTCAGTTTGTGAAAAGTTGATTACAAAGATTTTCATTGGCAACGGTATCAAACATGTCACCCCTGATATTCAATGCTGGGATGAATTGACAAATACCACTGTAAGTTGCTGGTGTTTTCACTCTCTAATCCTCATACAGTATTTCTCAAATATGAATCCATAATTTTGAACACTTCTGCCCACTGTCTGCCATGATTATATTTTTGACCTCTTTGTTATTATTTCTGCTGACTGCCTCTGATGAGAGTTCATTGCCCTTGATTTGCAAGGCAAGCAAAACAAAGTTAAAGGAATGAATAAGGAGATTGTTGAGCAAAGAGACAAATGATATTGATATGTTGAGGGAATTGTCATAGATTCTTTACTGGAATTGGTTTTCAATTTCAACCTGTGGCAGCAAGATGAGTGCACAGCGGGACAGTTCCCTCCCCTCCACTGTTATCCAATTATTTGTGTCCAAGGTCACTAATGTTAAAGAAATATGTGAAAATTTGCCCAGACTTCAGTTAATTGTTACCTTGTTGGCAAGAGTTTATGTACTACAGCATGCTGACACACATGCACATCCACGCATCTGTGCCAAAGATTAGAGATTAGATTAGATAAGAGTAAACTTTATAAATTCCTTTGGAGAACTCCCTCAGCAAATAAAGAAAAAAATATGAGGCAAAGGAAGTTGTTTGCCTTGCTTCGTTATTCAGCATTGTAGGTTTATTTTAATCACATCACAATTATGAATATTTTAATATTTTTGTTCAAAAAGTTGAACCCCCTCAAAGGAAACAAATGAATCTTGAAAGTGCAACAAAGACAAATCTTGCTGAACAAATGAAAACCAATGAAAGTACGTTGGGATAACTGTCTCTCTTATTAAACCATCCACACTCCACACCCCGTGTGACACTTACAGAGGGGGGTCATGGTTTGCCAGCTTTGCTTTTAAGTGTTTTAGTGTGTGAGACGGAGTGTCTTTGTGTGAGTGAGTGAGCAGAAGAATATTGTGTTTGTTTTGGCATTTCTTGAAGCATTAACTTGTGGCTCGAGGGCTTGCCGATCAATTCTGTCTCTTCCTCTTCTCCTAAACAGACAAAAGTCTCGACTTTAATTGCTGCAGCAATGAGGCACACACACCAACTGAACCTTTAATGTTGCTGCCTGTCAAGGTCTCTCTCTCTCTATCTGCTATTTTTCTTTTTACTATTAATATCATTCTGTCTCTTTTGCCCGTGTTCACCTCCCAGCCTCTCTTGTGTAACAGCAGGTCCCTGAGAAGTCTGTCAATGGCATAAAGGTTAATTCCAGTTAGTCATATTTTTGTATTTTTTGCCATTGTGAAGCCTATGTTTGAAGGTATCTGGATTTTCTCTCACTGTAGAGCTTCGTGTTTGCCTTTCTGTGAGGGCTCTAATCTCTAATATGCACCCACAAGGCAAATACAGTCTGGTACATCTGGAGCCAGACAGCAATTAAAAACAGCCTTTCACACACTTAAAGAACATTTACGACCAACCTGTCTACAATTGAAACATCCACTCCAGGTTGAGCTGAAGTTTTAATGACTGAGTGGGTGTACCACAAGTCCCTTACTGGTGAGCAGAAGTTCACCTAGTACTAGATTTCTCAAGACATGGGGACTTTATTTAATGCCAGACACAAAAGCATCTTGGCATGCAGCGCAAGTGTCTCCCCTGTTTACCACCTGCTGCAGTTGTCATTTATACACCAGGCACTCATATTGTTTAATAAATCATCTGGTTTTGCACTTCTGTAAGCTCTGGGGACGCAATACACTGCCCATGCTTCAGTGTATATACTTCATTTTTTTGGTCTGGATTTCAGTTTCATTTTGTTTAGACAACCGGTGGAGTGTTTTTTTTTCTTTTTTTGCAATTCAAGTCTACTCCAAAACTTTTAAGGCACTTTTTACATGAATAACAAAAGGTTGCTGATGAGATTTTTCATTTCTGTTTTTTCTTTTTTTTTTTTTCTTCTTTTTTTTACTTCAAAAAACAAACAAACAAAAACAAGACCAACAATAAAAAAACAATTTAAAAAAATCAACATCTTTGTTGCAGTTAATGATATATAATAAAAAAAAACACATCAAAATAACTATTTCAAGTTATTTTTCCCCGAGGGAATTTCTGTAATGGACTGTATCAGTTTTAAGATGCTGGAAAACAAACAAATTTGACCTCCAAGCACCTGTAAATATTCAAGTTATTAGGCAAAAACTTTTTTTTTTCTTTTTGCTATATTTGATCACATCATGATGACTTTCCATTTTGTTGTCTAATTGTAATTTTTCTGCGCTGTCTTTGAACACATAATACAACCATTGACATCCACTTGTTACGGCCCATTGAGTCTGCAACAAAATTTATGTTTGCTTTTCATGGCTGTTTTCAGCAAAGGAAGAGGAGATTCATTTTTGCCATCTTCTCTCTGTATTTGCTCTGTTACATTTGTGCCTCTGAGTCAGCGCACAAGAGTGAGAAACGCCTGCAGCTAATAGCAGTACTCAAAAGTTTGGCCAACACATCACACTACTGCGTTAAGAGAAGAGGCTGCAAACATGGGGCATCTGATTTGGGAGAGATGAAGATTGTTGTCAGAGCTCATCAATGCAGCTGCCAAATCTCGTTGGTGCAGTGACAGGACGTCATTTTATTAAACCACTCATGCACAAACATTCATCATTACTTGCATGAGGAGACATAAACTCCAGCTACAAGCGGTAAGCTGAGACTGTGGCTGGACAGTTTCATGTTTTACTGCCTTCTGAAGTAGGAAAACTCCTCTTTATCTGAAACAGTGAAAACGGTGAAAAACACACCCATACTTTGTTGAAAGTCCTGTTGGTGTAAATTTGTTATACATTTTTAAATCCTAGCTGAATTCGCTTGGATCACCAGTAGAAAAGACTTTACAAGCCTTAATGGTAAATGGACTTGACCTTATACATGCAGTGCTTCTCTAGTCTTTGACTACTCAAAGCAGGTTTACACTGCAGGTCACATGCCCAAGGACACATCGCTATGTAACAGTCGGAACTGGGCTCGAACCTGCAACCTTCAGATTACTGACCAAGCGCCCTATCAGGCTGTGCCCGAATAGTAATAAGCTCTAAGGAGTTGTAATAGATACATCATGCTTAGTTCAGTGATGATGATTCAATTATTTTCTATCATAAACTGTATCAAGGATGTTTAAGGATTTTTTTTTTGGCTAAAACTAAAGAAAGAAATTGCTACAGCTTGATACAGCTTTATTTTTCCAATAACAAGTATGCTCACAATGTCAAATTCAATGGGAGTGAGTTCAAAATATTACAGATTGACAACAGCAATCAATGGGCAAGTTTTGAGTTTTTGGTTAATATGATTTGAAGATGTTCACTGCGTACAGTATCAATACTTAGCTGATGTTATAGTAAAGTCTGAAACTGTAACTTTAGATTCATAAAGCAGAAAAGCTGTGTTGTCACAGCATCTGGTATCACTGAGCATGAAAATATTCAAGAAATGGTAAAAAATTTGAACTTCGCTTCCTTCTCTGTCCTCTAGTTTTTACCTTCAGTAACATTACATTTCAGCAAATCAGTGACGAAAAAAAACACATCTGACACACTGAGGACAATAGATTATTCATGCTTGTATCTGATAATCTGATTTTTTTTTTTTCAGGACAATCTGGGCAATCAGAATATTTATGCTAAATTGGCGTTGGATTTATGTATTAAGAGTTTTAGGGCCAAATAGATAAAACAAACACTTAATTCAGAATTTAAATCCGACAGAACTTCACACAAGTCACATACAGATTTATTATAAACAAGCCTTTTATATCTGAATATCGTTCACTCAAGCCATGGATAAAAATAAATGTATGCTAGAGGCTCATAGCAAAATTAGTTCACATATTTACAATTATCCCTCCAACATTGTTTTGCCTCATAGAGATATTTGTGCAATTTCTAGCTCCTGAATGAATGCTACTGTAAAGATGGCAAGAGAAGAAGGAAATGGTCACATCTGATTGGTCCATAAGATTGACAAGAAGTTATCACTTTCTCTAAGGGTCAAAATAGAAGTCTAATAACATCACTGCTGCAACGTTATTTAAGAAAATGTGATTAAAGAATATCACTAATTATGGATTTATTTTTGCTTTGGATCCACAAATACAAATTTTCCAAAATTAAACACTGCACTTCAAGGCTGAATCAAAAGCTTTTTAGTAGTGATATGTTTGACCGGAGGTCATTTTGAAGTAGACAAAAGTGTGATCTTTCAAACACAGTTTTCCCCATAAAGATCCATTATATAATTCCAGAGATAATCTGTAAGAAAACAATATAAGTGTTACCACTTTTTGGAGGGTCAATAAACTATGTTGTCAAAATCAATCCAAACGGAAAAATGTGATTAAAAAAAGTAAAAATAAAATAAGGTACAAGCAAAACTGTGGGCTACGTGTATACGTGCATTGTTGCATCCTTAGTGGACCAACTAAGCTGACACTATGGAGGCTCTAATTGATGTGAGACACCAACAACATACTGCAAATAAGTCATTTTAATGTCATTTTTGTCGAGGAAAATGAAAAAGCCTTTCCCTCTACTTTCCCACAGTAGGCAATGCTTGGTGACACTCCTTTTGCCCTCTCTTCCCTGTGCCTGTAGTTCTCGATCTAGTATGCGTACCAAAAATATCGTTTCTGGAAATAATACTTTCGATCCTGTGTCAATTACACACCTCCTCTGCAAAGTTAGACTATAGATGCTTGATTGCTTTAATGGTGCTTAAGAAACCTCTGTGTGAAATTTGTCTCTGCAGGCATGTTATCAAACTGGTTTGGAAAAACACTGGGTCATCAGATACCCCTAAAATATCCTTTCAGTCCATCTGCATTTCAAAAAGATGGCTAAGTAGATTTTCTTTTTTCTAAAAGTCAGTCTGCTGAGGGGACAGCTTGGTCAAATCACCATTCTGACTCAGAGATGGTGGGAGAATGAACCGTGTGATCAGTGACATGTTAAACACGTACAAACTGTCCCTCACGTACAAACTGTCCCTCTGTACATTACCTGTGAGCTGATCAAACCCTATGTGGCTGAATGAAGTGCATCATATTCCTCCCTCATCCTCCAGTGCATACAACTTTTTATATCCATTCCTTACCAAGCAGCTCTGCCGGAAAAGGATGGATAGACTTTTCTTAATCCTCCTGGTAGGCTTCAAGACCCACCAAGCCGGAGAACTCTTGGGGGAATGGGTGTAATCTCGTCTGCAGCTATTTTCCTGACAGCTTGAGAAGTGCTCTGTCCAGTCAGAGGGGCATTTTGTTGGTGTCAGGTGCCTAACACCCTGTTAAATGAAGGTAAAACACCCCAGGGCTTTTCTCTGGACCCATAAGCTTTAACATTTACTTTAAGTCTCTTACTCGGTCCGCCGTATGACTGACGTATGGATACACAGAGCGGGGTTCAATCTGTATGAAGGCTCTGATAAGATGGATTTGTGGATTTGGATTTTTTTGTGGAGACATCCCAAGACAAATGTAGTATGACCAAATTATTTTGCACCTTTAAAACAAAGTCAATGAGGTTAATAAAATAGGGTATATGGAGCTGAGTTATGGAAGTCTTAAGATGCTAAATTTGATCTGACAGGGACTGCAAATACAGATTAAATCATTATGGAAAACAACCCAACTGGGGAACTAATCCAACAACTATTAATAATGATTAGATATTAATCATAATTATTATCATAATAAAAGTAACAGTTAAAGCTTCCCCACACAACAAATGGGTTATGAAAAGCTTCATAGGCTCCTGGCCGAGCACGCGGCGGGAGGCTGCCGGAGGCTGCAGGAGCCTCTCAGCAGGAGACCTGAGTCATCTGGTGAAAGGAGGAGCTGCTTTCTACATGAGCCAAACACATAATGAGGAAAACAAGTTTATTTAAGTTAACCTAACAAGGAAAATGATTACTGTTGGCCCAAAACTGATTTGATGATTGGATAGGAGAGCGTGAAGACTGGAGGCTGATCTAGTTTACTAAATCACTAAGTCGCACCTATGGTCTGTTTCAAGCAGCCATAAAGTGGTGCAGGATTTAGCCCTAGAATATCAAAGTGAGTTAGGATTGTAACACTTCTGAGTCCTTCATCTTCTAGTCTATGGGAGTTTTGAATTGGCCTGAAATAAGGTCTGTAGTGAGCAGGGGGCAGATGAGATGTTCACTTCCTGCTCCAGTTTTTAATCTGGGGACAGTGATTTATGCCCTAATGACATCAATGGGGGAGTTATTTCAAACAGATTGGTTGCGCACACATTTTCTCCAAATACCCAAATCAGAAGTTAAACAGTGTTAATGCATTGTTTGAACAGGGTCTTTGTTTTAATTTGGTTTCACACCTAACATGTTCAGTCTGGACTAAAAGAACTCATGTCCAAAGTTGTGGAAAGCTCTGTTGATTTTTGGCTGGTATGAAAGCTCACACGATCTCTGTCGCATTTTTGGACAGATCAAAGAACCAAACTCTGGTCTGCCCAAAAACAGGTGTTTCCATTCGCTACTAAGGGACCCAGAGTTTAGTTTGCAGTGGGTGTGAAAGCCATCTGAACCAAACAAGGACCAAATGAGGCAAGTGAAACAAAAAAAAGTGTATTATGTCTTGAATTTGGCAAAATACAACAACAGCAAGCAGGCTAAAGTCACGCTCATTGACAATATCAAGTAGGGAGTGGCCAGTGTTAGCAATGCTGGCACTGCTGGCACTACTGGCCCCTGGTTCTTTTGACAGGTTAACATCTACAAGTCAGTGCAGAATATGGTTACAAATATGGCACTTTGGTGGCGCGTCTGTTGGTTACCTTTATTGGTAATCAGAAGGTCACATGGCGATGTGTCCTTGGGTGAGACACTTAACCCCACTGCTGCGTCAGTGGTGTGTAAATGGGTATGAATGGGCAATAGTGTGTTAGCTGATACTGATGGGCTACATTCACAGAAGCTCTGAACCATCAGTGAGTGACTAATAAAGTGCTATATGAGCTCAAGTACATTTCATCATTTACCAAATCACTCTGCAATTTTCATCTGAGCAGCGTAAATACAACTTCATCTTTAATTTTTATCACTAAAAAGCTTAACAAAGTCATTTTCAATTTTAGAAGGGGAATTATATCACATCGCAATTACACTAGTTCCTCTTAGGAGCTGGTAAAATGGGGGTTGCCAAAGATTGTCCAACTTCTGACTAGGAAATTACAACCAAAGGGGGCATTTCCCATGATGTACCTCATTTGCATCTCATAGAATCCAACCTCCAAGATCAACTGGAATGCACCAGTAGAGCAACATTTGGCCAGATGGTTAGAGCAAAGACTACAGCTACAGCCCCAGCTAGTGGTGGCTATATTACATAACATTTGACTGGTTTGGTCCACTCGACCAAGTGTAGTGTGAAAGAAAACCAAACCAAGTGAATAATGAAACAATGCTGCAACTTCAGCCCTGAACCATCTGTAGAAAATAGCCAAAACTTAATTCTTTGTTGAATTCTAAGAATAGCAGAAACCAGAGGATAAGGCAGGTAACATAACTGAAACAAAATATTTAACAATGCTGGGCTTACTCTAGCAAAGCAAAATAACAGTGAAGCAGCATCATGTAATGCATATCTGCATGAAGATAATAAGGAGCCTCCAGGTTGTTATTTTTGTGTCACTTGACTGCAATGAAATAGAATAAAAAAAGAGCAGCTTATTCTTGTGTTACAACTGAAATTATTACCCTGTTCAAAGCTTATATTCTGAAGAAAAACCATAAAACATATATTAAGCTTGACTCTAAATCTGGGACTTATGTTCAGAGAGTCAGAAGTCAATAGGCAGTGCATTTCTCGTAAAAACAGCCTGTCTCCCTCAGGTCAAACCCTCTGAGCTACAACCAGCAACCTTTAGCAACCATTTAGTCTCATTTAAAGATAATTTTCTCCTCAATCCCCCACTCTCCACCTGCACCCACACTCCCTCTTGTCTATCTGAGGTTTTTCTCTCCACAAAGATTACTGGGCCGGCCTTTAAAAGCACACCTCTGCTCTTCCTGCTTCTCGTCCCATTCCCTCCCATTAAGCCCTGAGAGTCCAGGGCTCTGCCTGTCGTCTCAGCAGGCTATTGATCAGCGTCAGTGTTCGCTGGCTTGGACTCCTCTTCCAGAGATAGATCCGGAACGGGCCCAGCCGCCGGCTTTTCATTAAGAAAACACCGCAGACGAATGGCAGAGAAGAGGTAAAGGGCATCAGGGCTAAGAGTCTGATAATCAAACTTGATGGTTTCTTCCAGCCTGTCTTCTGTCCTTCCTGTTGGTTTATTAGCCAGACTGTTTGTCTGCTTTCTTCAGCCGTCCTGCTTGTTTTGATTGTGGGTACCTGTGAGTAAAAGGTGCTGAAAATGCCTTTGAGAACATTTTATCAACAGCAAGATAGAAAGACTTTATTTGTTGTATTTGAAGGTGTATTTTTCATCCTGTTTATTAGGAAAACATTTCAGTACAGATAAGATTTTGAAACAACCAGATCAGCTCATGACACTTTTATTTGAAGTACTAAAAACATAGTGCTGAAAGGAAAAATCTAATTTTGCTGCAGGGCTAATCCTTAATGACTTTGCCCATATCAGATTATGCATTTTATCACAGCCGGCATGCCAGCCAGTGCTAATGTGGAGAATAGGAATCAGCAAAAGTCACACTTTTATCTGATAATTTGGAGACGAAATCTGAACCTGGGGAAACTGAATGTTCAAAGGTAAAAAACAGAGGGATGTTGACTGCAGGTGGACACGTCTTTACTTATATCTGATGGGCACTCCAATAAATTCCTTTTAGAGGAAGTTTAAGTTTATTTAAGTGGAAACAAAATGGGTAACTAATTTCATAGTTACTTATTTTTGTCGACTATTTGCTTCTCTGTATCTTTTTCATATTTCTGTCCCTGCAGTTGCTTTCGTTTTCTTGCCAACAGAGTTGCCTTTCAAATTTGCCATTGGAAATAATATCAAATCAAGTGCATCTCAACTGTCCATCACCCACTGGATCTGTTACTGAAGCGTTGTACAATAAAGTCAAGCCTTGAGAAGCTTGAAACACAAGATCAGCAGAACTACAAACTTAATGCAGGAAATGTGAGATCACACTGGAATGACCATGTAAAGCAATAGATCATTTCCTCTCTAAGGTTGATTTTCTGTATGCATTGATATTACATAGTATTTTTTGGCTTCAACCATGGGTGTGGAAGGGCTAATGTTTTTCAAGTTTAAGGCCTGGACCACACGTATATGGATATTTTTTTAACCGGATATCTTCGTCCTCGCTTAAAAAAAAAAAAAAAACTCTGTCCACACCACAGAAATATCTCTGTCCATACGAAGAGGCAAAACTGAAAACGATCGGCTCTGAAGCCTGCAATACCATGCCCCGTTGACAGTTGGCAGGTTAGCAAAATGTGAAAACCACAGAAGAAGAACGTTATGAGCATGCGCAGTCAAAAACAGGAAGAAGAAGCAGTCTAACGGTCTAACCTAAACAAATGGCTGAAGGTTCCGGTAAGAAGATAGCAAAAAAAACTAATAAAATAGAGTATTTTATTTGTGTGGACGGACGATGAGGTTGACTTGTTACTTCATGTAACATTAAACTGCTACTACGGCCATCTTTGTTGTTGTTGACAACTGTTGCTACAGTGGCTTGTTGCTAGGCACTTGACGTCATCACCACCTCCTTTCACTTTATGCTTAATCAATTGACCCCATCAAATTAGGAAAAGTCATGAAATATGAAGCAAAAAGAAAAAAGTAATCTATTATTTTTTGAGGGATAAACATTGAATGGGGTCAAATTGACCCCAAGGATAATAGCAGGGGTAAGTCAGTACCTCTTCAATGTAGACGGGCCCATTGTAGCATGGCTGTGGCATCCCCAGAACTGCAAGCGTCTTTGTAGCTTTTTGTAATAGTTTTTGTTCCAAAGATGGTTGCAGGTAGCAAAAGAACATACTACTAAAGCAGGGGAGAGTTTGGGAGGTCATACAGCATCCCGGAGCAGAAAACAAGAGGTTTTTCAATTTTGCCTTTAAACATCCACAACTCATGAAGATACTCTGATCATTTAGAGGTCAGCAGTTTCTATACACGTTTCATCTCAGCTCAGCTTGCTTTGAACCCCAGAGGTGGTCATATGTACACTCTGCCAGGTACTTCGTACAATCCCGAATGGCAAACTAATGCAACCAAGTAAAGTTGAGCTTAATGGAACAGATACCACATTGTAGAAAAGCCTCATATATTGTGGGATGTGGAAACCAACTGATTGACTAGAATGAGAGTGACTTGCTAAGGAGTCAGTATAGAGTGCTGATGGTCCGGGGCTCATTCTCAATATATTTTTAAACCAGACACTTGCGTAAACACTTTTTTTTTTACTTATTACATGTTAACTCTCAAACTGTTTTAACAAAGAAGCCTGGGGACCCTCACATTATAATTTTTTGCATGAGAAAATTTGCAAAAAGGATTGAAAAGAAACCAAATGTCCATATATGGTGATATTTTTTGCCTTGTGGGAAAACACTGTTATTCAAGAGAAAATAAAGCAGACAAGTGGAAACTAGAGTCAAGTACTTTAGCCCTGCACCCCCCTTCTTCATCCCCCTTTCAGGCTAAATTGCTTTTTGCTTATTCCCTGTCGTTGCTTGGCGTAATCCTCCCTGTTGTCTTAATATCAAGTGGAGAGGGGGCGAGATAATGGAGGATCAGGGGAGGAGTGGGGGGACACAGCATGGCCCTGAAGACTGTCCTCCAGGGAAATTGTCCTCCCTTGTGTCAAACACAGCAGAATATTATTAAAACCAAACCCACCCCCTTCTTCTGCCCACAACCCCCCTCCCTTTTCTCTCTATCCAATACATTTACCTCAGTACATAATAGCTCTCATATACATAACAAAAGCCAAACACGGGAGGAGAACTCCAAATAATAGATGTAATAGATGTGCAGAGAGGTATTTCGTGGCACTGAATCAACCCTCCTCTGCACTTTTACACAAGCGGCACTCAGACCATACTGCTGACTGATGCTGTAGTCGAGGTGCATTTATTTGTTGTCATTGTGGTGATGATTGATACTTCAGTGATATGCTTAGAAGAAGATGGAGACAAAGCCATCAGTGATGTCAGGCTGCAACACAAGACACAAGACATTGTTTTGTTTGATTTTTTTTTCCCATTATTTGGTTGCTTATTGTTGGTTGTAACTGCAATGAAAATCCCCCCAAAAACACACACAGAATTATGTTTTTATCTCACTGTTTTGCTCCTAAGAGTTTTTGAGCATTAACATCATAAAGATAAAAAAAAATACCTGTCAATATGTATGACTTATGTTTAACAGAGTCAGAGTGCACTATGATGTTATTTTGGAATGAAGACAAAGACCCATCATCTCTAATCTAAAACCATTTTAGTTGATATTGTACTCTTTGTAAGACAACACTATACATTGAGGATACTTATTGATTAGTTTATTTAGGGTTCTGATTTGATGGTCTGAGGCCTGTTGTCCAAAGCAGCCTTGGAGTGGTACCCTGGGGTGCCTTAAAAAACACTGTTATACAGATCATTAACATATGATCTTGTACAACCTTCCAATTTACCCCTTAAGTCACAGCATTAGTATATGAGTTAGCAAATGAATTTGATCACATTAAGGCCACTGAAGTAAGATACTTTTTTCAACTAACAGTGTTTAACAATGCAGTACATTTTTGTGGTTGCTGCAAACAAGTCATCATTGACATAATTGTAAATCTCAAACAGAACTACATAATCGAGCGTGATCCCAACAGCGAGGGTGGATGAGGCTAGAAGCAAGGCAAACTAAAGAAAGCTACATGTTGTATTACTCATGCCTACTTTAAATTTAGCTGGTATGTGGAATAACACTGTCAAACTAGTTGTGGTTAGGAGTACACTTGAAAAGAGCTTCCCTGAAACTCATCACACATTAGCCTGAAGGACACATAATAGTACATCTGTTTATAAAGTCAACACTGCCAACAAGAGACAGTGATGATAAAGTGTTAAAAAGTGTTAGTGAAAGCCCTGGAGCTTGTTATTTCAGATGCTGACTTGATGATAGGGATATTTTTTTTGTTGCATTATCACAGGCTAAGGATTCCCATTAACAGGAATTTAAAATACTGAATTGTTACATCCATTAACAGACTTATGTGTTGATGACTAGAAATGTTGATTATTGATAATATATATTAACTAAGGCAACTTGAGATTTTTCACATTTTTAAGGGTAATCCAATTAAATAAAGAAATGCTGGTCTAAAGATGCATGGCACAAAGAGGATGGATAATGTAGGGTTTGGTACAGTGCAGATTTTGTAGACTTTGGTTCCAATAATGGTTCCGCTTGATAATTACAGGTCTTATACGGATGCAGCCTCTTCAATTTTCCCCTCCCAGCCCAATACCAGCTGAGTTCCAGCCAATTACCTGCTAACTTCCAGCCAGATGAGGGCCTAAATAAGGTTGTGTTTTTTGGTAAGTTTTTTCTCTTAAATTCTGTACTAAGTGGAATATTTCATGGTAATAAAAAAATGTCTTTACATATCATGTAGAATCTGGGGAGTAAGGGTTACATGTTCACCATATCATCATGGGGATGTCAATAGAGCCATGAGGGTGGGCAGGTCCTCACACCATCAACCAGCCAAGACTCTGCTGAGCATGTTGGGGGAAATTTAAGAGGCTTGAAGTGTGGATTTTATATTTTTTTAAATTAGAAAATAATGAATATTTCTGCCTGCCATTATTGTTGACCTTAATTGTCAGAAATAAATACATTTTACATACATAAATGCTGCTGACAGTGCCAGTCAATCTTTGTTTGTATGACACCAAATCATAACAAATGTTATGTCAAGACACTTTATGAAAGATGTCAATGCCAAACTCTTCTTTGTATTTTTTGTGTCAAAGAGGTTTGAACTTCTTTCTCATAACTCTTCTCACTCACTGTACAGTTACACTCCTCAGCCTCTCCCTTTGCTTATTCATAACTACTTAGTGCTCTAAAGGGCCTCTTAACAGTACACAGGAGTGAATCAGGCGCTCTCTGGACTAATATTTAAAAAAATGTTAATGAAATGTTTGTTCACATTATACTTTTACCACAACAGAAATGTGAACATGAGCTCAGCTGTGTTATATAGTTGCATGGCAAGTCATTGGCACAACTCATCCTTACCTGTGACTGGGGATAATTAGCTAAATCTTCCACTGCTTCAGTCCACCAGGATCCTCCTCTCTAACCCAACCTGTTGCATCATGCATGATGTTTATGGTTTGCCACACAAAGCTCAAATGTAGAGCCTAAGCCACCAAACAGTTTTTGGGTTTTAAAAATTTTGTCTCTCTCAAGTCTGGAAACATCTCTGACAAACCTGGGATCAAAATTACATCCCTATGATTCTCATAGTGTCTACTTTTATCATGATGTGCTCAATTTTTCTCTAGGACTTCTGGAAATTTTCAAGTTAATTATTGAAATCTCAAGATGAAACAGATTTATGTTTACCAATCTCTGTTTACTCAGCAGCAAGTAAAAATAGGCTATAAACATTTACTTACTCATTTTCTCAAGTGTATATCAATTTGACAAAGTTCATCAGACAAAAAATATTGCGATAGGACTTGAGACTTTTAAAGAATCATATTTATAGAGTCACATTTTGCCTTGCATCAGGTTCACATATATTAATATTTGATGACTACAAGAGTATGACCACAGTAACTAATATTACAAAAGAAAAAACAAAAAAACTTTTTAGTAACCCCTGACAGTGTTGTATTCTCTGTATGTATTAGATGCTCTATTAGAGCTCCTGTCCCTTTAAGGCTCTCTGATCCATGTGGAGCATGTCCATTCGGATCAGTTCACTGGTTAGCTGTGTGGTCATTGGTCAATCTATCACTGATAGGGTGCTTGATAGGATGGTAATAGTATAGTTTTTTATTTTTATGTATTTTTGATGGCCAACCCAGAAGTTTGCATTGTGCAGTTCCCTTCAAACTAAAAGCCTTTGGGATTTTTCAATGTGTTCTTGGATCTCTGCTGTTAGTAATAAGGTCTGTTGCAAACAAGAAAACATGAAACCTACACATTTTGTTCATCATGAAAATCTTGATGAACAATATCCACTTTGTGGATTAAACAAAACCGGCAAGAGTAATTTGCTATCATTGAACTAAAACTTGGCAGTTTGAACATTTTCTATGAAACAAAATACTTGATCAAGTTAGTGTCCATGGCTGTGGCTGTATAATCTTTTATTGAAAAACAACCAGAAATTATTTGCATTAGGGTTCCCTGCCATTTTGTGGTCTTTGTTAGCAGTTCATTAGCAACCATCCTTTTAAAAACACAACATTGCAAATTTAATAGCGGTGTCTATCTGATGTATTTTATGTTGTGAAATTAAATGTTAAAGTTCCATATGCATGCGTTCACAAAACTCTATTCACAAATCCCAGAGACTTTGTAATGTGGCGATGGAAGTGCTTAAACGCTCACTTTAGGACTCCTCCCTGTGCCATGCTTCTGTCATCAGATATGCTATGATGCTAATGTCTGTTCTCTGTGATGAGCTTGCTATTGCAAGCCAATGGGCTCGGACTGCAGACAAAATAATAGTATGACGTCACACTGGTAGGTCTGTTGGGAAGGCCGGTCAATCAAAAGTAATCTAAAAGGTCAATCAAAAATGATTATAGAAGTGCACTGTCAAATGGAAGAGACATGTTAAACATATTAAAGGGCATATCAGACTCTGTAATTCATTATAACTGGCCATACAAATCAGGAAAAGATAGTGGGCGATGGATCAAGTGGGTTACAGCCTCTTTACATGGACCATGACGTAACCACTCAGTCATCAGGGCTTCATCAAGGATGATGTTGAAATTAATGATTGTGATCATTTCTGTAACATTATGACTTACGTTGAAGAAAATTACGTCTGATGTAAAGGCTATTTTATGGGTCATTATAAATGGTTTAGGTATCATAATGGAAGACATTAAAGATGATAGTATTGAGCATTATTGTAAGTTATAAGTAATGTAGGTGATTTTTTAAAATCATTTTTACAGTACATAAGGTTTGTAAACTGTTCTATATTTTGTGTTTTTCACGCACTGCAGTTACCTACAGAACAGTGTCAAGCTTCTGACCTGCAGCTCACAAACAAACTCACGTATGCACACTCAACAGTGACTTTCGGCTTCTGCACACACATACATACACTCCCACTCAGCTGGCCCACAGAGCTGGAGGCTTAGGTCTCAAGGATAGCGGCTAAAACTCCATCTTAAAATGAGATCCACTGTCTGCATACCAATAAAATGTCCTAAGGGCTCACTGTGAGAGTGTGTGTATTTGTTCTTTCTTTACGGGGTAAGGGACTGCCCAAAGAGCACAGAAAACCATTGATGGTGTGATTTAGAAGAAGAGAGCAGATACCCGTGGTTAAAGTGGCACCCAGCCTCCCTCAGGGGGTCCTGAGGGTGTCAAAATGGTTAAGGGTGAGACTGAAGAGCAGTGCTGAGGGGTTGGCTCTTGTTATTGGTGAGGACAAATGCCAAGTCCAATCACAACAATACAGCCTCACTCAATAAATGATAGTACATCCTAAAATAATTTCTCTTGAGGTGAAAACACTGAACATCTGAAATAGGACTACATTTTTGAAGACATATTCCACATGTTTAAACAACATATTTATTCTTTTAGACAGTAGACAGAAACAATTTCCCTTGTTTTCTTTGTAAATTCATAACAACAATCAGTTATTATTTTAACTGGGTGTTGTCCAGTTTTAGACTTTCATTTACAAAAATTTAAACTGGTGACATTATAATATCTACGTAACATTTGTGTGCAGCATAAAACCAAAAACTGTTTCATAAAAGACAGGCAGAGGTTCTGAGACAACTGTCCAAGGAAGACCAACTGTCGTACTTTGATCAGTGGGATACCCGAATGCAGCAGTATGTTAATGCTAGAGGGAAGAATACCTATATATATATAAATATATATATATGTATATATGTATGTATATATATATATATATATATATATACACATATATATATGCTTCTATTGATAACTTTACATACTAAGAAGTCAAGCATCTCATGCATCTGTAGTATCCAGCAGCTAAGCACATCATGCGATGACTGAGCCTTCTTTCAAAATAAAACACCTGTTGAGGGTAGTGAAATTATTTATTTATTTATTTTTGCTGTGACAGGGTACCAAATAATCTATGGCCTGGTGTCTGATAGTTGGAGACCTCTGCTCAAATATGTTATCATGCTATAATATGAAATGAAAAATTACTTTGTAATGGCAGTAATCTTGTAATGGAATAAGTTAATTTTAAAGAAATGTGACTAAAAAATTGCTCCTTAATTGTTCTTGTCAGTAAAGTTCTACATTTCACATACCATCCATAACTTTAATGCATATCTGTAATGATCCAGATTTAATTCCTATTTATTCAGTCCCCTGTTAGACAGATAAGGGAGATTATGTGAAGATTCAACATTGTCTTCTCTTTCCTGACCTTTCTTTGAGCAACAGGAGGCAGTAATATGCACACATAGGAAAAGGTCAGTCATGTCAGTGTCACCTGGCCATTTCCTCGAACAGTGGGTTGTAACATCAAGCAGTAAGCAGCCCCCACCCCCATCACTCTCTGTTCCTCCTTCTCTCCTTATTACTCTCTGTCCTCCCCATCATCTGCCTTTGTGTCTCCTGCTCTGCTCTGATTTTGGACCAAACACACCTCTGTTTGCTTATCTTTCAGTGAAAGCAGGGAGACATTTTCTGAAGCAATATCCTGCACTGAGCTGTGCAATATTGAGGATAAATTCACTATTGAAGGTTTCTTTATGGCCAAATATTTTTCATACAATACTTTAGCTAACATTTTTGTCTCCAGCAGAAAATCCTTGTACTTTGTGTTACCTTGAACAGTTTTTCTTACATGAATGTGACTGCAGAGCTTTTTGAATAGAGTATTGTGGTGATATTTCAGGGTGTTTAAGGTCCTAATACACCCAATCCGTCCTGCCTGCTGCTGATTGAGAGGAGCTCTCTGGTGCTTTAAAGCTAAATAAATGCTCCGCCGAGGGCACTGTCCATATTTTTGAAATTCTGCAAGAGCATGATTTGGAGTGTTTCACAGTCATTATCTCTGACCTTCCCGATTTGAACCTCTCCAGGTTTTAGATTGGTGGAAAAGCTTCCAAGTCACAGCACACCAGGAGGCGGATTTTACCCTGCAAACTGATTTCATACTTTGGGGAAATTTGATCAAAATGACATTTTCAGAGAACTTCTCTCACAATGAAAAATGTTCTGCTGCACAAAGTAGCTTTTCTGCATTGTGCCGAACAAAATTGGATTTTTTATTGCTTGTAAGAACTAAAATTCTGATGAAGATGAGACGTTTTGCATAAATCTAAATAAAAACAGAATACAATGATGTGCAAATTCTTTTTGATCTATTTCCAAATTGATTCAATTGAAATACAAGATGTTTATCAAACTAATAAACTATTGTTTTTCTGCAAATATTCACTCATTTTGAATTTGATGTCTGCAACATGCTCCTAAAACAGCTGGGACAGGGGCATGTCTACCACTGTGTTACATCACCTTTACTTTTAACAACTCAACAAGCATTTGGGCACCGAGGGCATAATTTGTTGTTGGTGGAATTCTTTCCCATTCATGCTGGTTGTACAGCTTCAGTTGTACAACAGTCCAGGGTCTCTGTTGTCAAATTTTACAACAAAATGTACCACACTTTTTAAATGGGAAACATGTCTTGACTGCAGGCAGGCCAACTGTTTTACCACAAAGCGATCATTCTGCAAACCTGTGCAGAATGTGGCTTGGCATTGTCTTGCAGAAAAAGGCAGAGACGTACCTTTAAGGACATCACTTGGATGGCAATACAAGGGTTAAGTTAAACTTTATTAAAAACAATAAAACGTAATGAACATGTGTCCTTATTTTGAACCTAACCTTAAAACTAATTGTTAAGACCCTGTTCATATTTTGTGTAGTTTGTGTTCCTCTGTTTTGTCTTGCTGTGTCAGGAGGGTCTTCTTTTGTGTGCTCTTAATGGGATTGTGTGTGTGTGGGTGTGAAAGAGGCGTGTCTGTCACCACACACAGGAGGGAATCCTCTACTTGATTGTGTCCTAACCAGCCACATCATCATTTGCATTAGCAGTGTGTGTTTTTGTGTAAAATCACTTTGTTGAGCATTAATGTTAGGGTAGGGGCAAATCAATCGCTGAAGTACTTGCTTTCTTTTTTTTTTTTGATTGTAAATGTATTCATTGATGTTTTAAAACAAGGGCTGCATGTTGGAGCAGCAGGTATTGCAAATACCTCACAGCTAGAAGTTCACCGGATCCCCAGGTCGGCCAGGGTCTTTCTGTGTGGAGTTAACATGTTCTCTCTGAGCATGCACGGGTTCTCTCCGGGCACTCCCACTTCCTCCCACAGACCAAAAGCATGCTCAGTAGGTCAGATTGGTGACACCAAATTGCCCTGAGTGTGGATGGTTGTCCTTCTCTCAGTGTGACCCTGTGAAAGGCTGGTAACCGGTTCAGGGTATACCCTGCTTCTCCAATTAAAATTTAAGTTTGATTTGAGTGGCTGCTTGGGATTCAGTGGGTTTGGGGCTGTTCATGTTGTCTTGGACCCCTCGAGATGGGGCATGACACTAACCAACAGGACAATTGCTTGTGTTGGAGAAGAAGTGCATCGATATGGAATTTAAAATTTATGATCTTGAATGATAAAGGAATTATTTCTTTTGCCATCTTCTGTTCATACTTTTTGATCATACACTCAATTTGCCATATAAACTATAGTTTTTCCCACCAGATGATTTATTTGGTGATATAAATATAACACATCACTTTAATGTGTAGAATTTCTAATCAACAAGTCATCTTCTGTTGGAAAACCTTAATTACCAATAAAATCTCCCCATTAACCACTGACATCTTCTATTGTCACTGAGAGTTATCTAGTATTTAGAGATGTGAGACACTTTAACAGCAGAGCAGTTTTTGTGTTTTACAGTGTCCGTCTTTTCTCAAAAAAACAGGTTTAGTTGGTCCACAGATTGAAGCCATTGATCACAGTACTTCCCTTTTCTTCCCTCCATTCGTCTTCTTCCCTCTTTCTGCTGTTTGAACAGAAGCAGTGAATTAAGAGCTGCTTTTATCTCATGTGTCCACTGGCTCCCCAGACCCAGCCTACAGACACCCACTACCAGTGATTAGCAGTAAATTGATTTCACACTCCAGTAATGCCCAGACCAGGCTATAACAGGAACTGGAAGCAACTGTAGGTCACACAAATTAATTACTGCAATTAGCTTCCAGACAGTTAGGGATGTGATGGAAACAGGGATGGAGAGGGACTCAGTGCTGCTCAGACAGACCAGAACTTTCAATGAAACACTGCTGAGTCCAACAGTGAACTATGGGGAAGCATTGTGACTGATGACTGGACTATAAAACATTCAGTCTCACTCTTTTGTCATGTTGCAAAGCAATTAATTCAGCACAAGGAAGAATCAACCTCTTTGTGAGGAGGAAGCAGGTGGCACACAGTATGAGAAGTAATTTGCTGAACTTTCAAGCTTTCAGGTGGGTTTGAAACTCATATCTTTTCAGTGTATATGCCAAACACAGTTTTACTGCCAAACATTTTAGATGAAAGTGATTCTATAAAAGAAAAAAGGCTGCTGTAAAAATACAGCAAAATGATAAATGGACTTCAGCTGTTATAGCAGTTTTTTAGTCATCTCACCACTTCAAGTGCTCTTACACTGCAGGTCACACCCAGCCATTCACAGCACATTTACTCACTGATGGCAGAGGAAGCTATGCCCAGTCTCGGTATTTATGTTGACATATATTTTACCTACAAGTATATCTAAATATATCATTTGCTACTCACATTTACATCTATTAAAAATGTACATGTGTCTATCAATTCCAAAATTGTAAAAGAGTGAGAATATTGAAAAGTGATGAATTTGTTTCTGAAAATTATCCTTTTTTTGGCTGAATGAGTTATTGTTATTTTTCCACTTTGATTGCAAAGTGAGCATGTGCAACAGTCACACTGCATGACATATAATGTTCTTCACATGGAAGCTCATGCAACCCTTTCAGTGCTGGCTAATGAAGACCTGGAGCACCTGATTTATCTTTTTAATGACTAATAATAAATGAAATTCTGCCTGATATCAGTCCTCTTAATCAGAAAACAGAAACTGTGCACGCAGAATCTATCCTGAACAGAGCCGAACTTCATCGTCAAATGCTGGTGGGGGGGCAGCCAAATATGTGGAACACCTCTGACTGATCACATAAGGAAAGAGCAAAAGCTGAAGATAATAGAGTTATAGAAGCATAAATTCATCTCACTTTGAATATTATTTTTCAAGTGTATTGTAATGTCAAAATTCAGCACTGACAATATTACACTGGATGGACGATGGTCATAATCATGTTTCCTTTTAAAGGATAGATAGATAGATAGATAGATAGATAGATAGATAGATAGATAGATCTCTGATTACCTCAAATATTTTGTTTTTTTATAAACAGAGAAATTTTGAACTTTATAGGAAACATGGGCAGGATAATGTTGACCATTTGTTTACGGCATAGGTACATGCAGTAATGTGTGAAAAGCTGCTGGATAAGTCAGCACCTTGACCTGCTTCTGCTGCCGTTTCATTTCTGTCTCATTCATATTTGGTGCTGCACCTGTGATGAACCACCTGTATAATCACTGCCTGCCGTCTGTTCTGTTATCCAAATTTTCTCCTTTAACTCCTTCCCGTCCCCTTAATACACCTCCCCAAGTTGAATGGAGATCAGCTGTCTCAGTTATCTGTCTTTAGTGTTACTTCTCTTCTTGAATCAGCACACTTTGGGTCCTACAGCATAAACTGAGCATCCTTTGAATCCCACAACCTACCAGAGTGTTGTTGTCAATTTCTATTATGTATAAGTGTGCCCATCTTCTGATTGCTTCTTCCAGCAGCATATCTCAAACTGGTTTCTTACGTATGACAATGAGTTTACTATACTGCTGAGGGCTCCAAAGTCATCAGATCCCAATTCAATAGAGTACCTTTGGGATTTGGTGGAATGGGGGATTCCCACCATGGATGTTCAACTGACAAATCTTTATTAAAAGTGTGACGCTATCATGTCAGTATGGACCAAAATCTCCAAAGAGTGTTTCTAGCATTTTGATGAAGCTATGCCACAAAGAATTAAGAAAGTCCTGGAGGCAAAGGTGGATCCAACTTGGTACTAGGAAGGTGTACCTAATAAAATGGCTGGTGAGTGTAATGTTATACTATGCTACGTTTAACATCCCTTAGCAAAATGACTGTTGGATAATGTAGCACTGGTGAAACGCTCAAGAGACAGTTGGTAAAATAATTTTTATGTGGGGCAAAACAGTAAATATGATCAGTAGTTGATCCCACACAAAAGTGATCAGTGACTGATATTGATAGAAAAAAAAACAATAAAAAATCTCTGGTCAAGATGCAGTTAAATAACTTTAGGCTTTGCATATTTCTAAATCTTTCCAAACCTGCAAATTAAATTATCCAGAAATCCTAAAAAATTCTCTCCTGAGCTTCACCTACAATTCTCCGCATGTTGGCAAGTTGAACTGCCTTACACTTCCCAAAGAAACAAGAAATTCAGGGATTTTCATCCATGTTTGTGAATCACTTGCCTTAAGTGAAATAGTTGGGTCATTTTCCCCAAATATACAAATGGAGGCATGTTTCTGAAACCAGACAGATGCACACACAGTAAGTATGTGGTAATATAACCACCTCTTCACCTCTATATCAAATAACGTGCAGAGCTTGACTCACTTATCAAAGCAGCCTTAACTGCAGCTGTGGAATAAAGGGATGAATAAAACATGTGGAGGGAAGAAAGAAAAATATCTAAACATTTTTTTCTGCTGTAAAGCCATTTTTAAAAGATAAATAATTCAGCAACAATTCTTCTGTTTTCAATTGGATGTAAAGAGGACAGCGTGCATATAACCAGTTGTGATCATTCCTGCTTTTCCATTGGCCTTTGTATTGTTTAGTTTCCTCATCGTCCAACTGCTCCCCAGGCACACAGCATTACCGCTGCCATTCATAACAACAACAATCCATCATCTTCCAGCTGCCAAACTGGCGTCTGTCATATTATCAAATAGAACACAGTGTACAGTACACAGCATCCAATGTCCCAGGATCAAAATATGCCCCATGCATGCTGCTGATCAGAGAAAAAAAATGACATATTCGAAGCTTTCATGCAGCTCATTGAGGTTTATCAATGTTTTCATTTTCCCATCTATCTATCCATGGAATTCAATTTGGAGCCCAAGCTAGGAGAGCGCTGCTTCTTCCACTTGGGGTAGTAGCTATTGATGTAGGCCACATGCTCCTCTGGCCTCTAGCGAGCAGCCCAATTTTCTATCTATTTACGCCACAGTTATGACCCCATTGATTTCAAATAGCCCTGCTGCTACGGAGGCTCATCTCTGATGCATGCAGTGACAGCGACTGATCAGCAGCGTGGGAGCGGCTGAAAGCCTCAGTGGGCCAGCTAAATGGGCCAGCTAAATGTGTGCTTTGTCTCTTGTCAATGGTGGAGCGCATCGTCAATTATGCCGGTGATAGTGTATGGCTGAAGTTGGATCAAAGCTCATTCTTCACAGAACTCTGATTCTAGACACGTCATCAGATTAAATGAATCAGAATTGTTGCAGTATGTTGTCTCTTAACAGCCAATTATAATTGGAGCCATTAGTATACCATGACAGCACTCTGTAGGAATATATTGGGTATACATACACCAAACAAAACAAAAAAACAGGCCTTTAATTCTAAATACACTTATAGATGTGTAATAACAGTGGTAGCTATGAGTGACTGCATTGTGGATTAAACAGTAAAATGTTTTGTCATGGGTGGCACGGTGGCGCAGCAGATAGTGTACGTGCCTCACAGCAAGAAGGTCGCCGATTCGATTCCTAGGTTGGGTGAAGTTTGCATGTTTTGGTGTGGGTTCCCTCCGGGCACTACGGCTTCCTCCCACAGACCAAAACATGCTCATTAGGTTAATTGGTCACTCTAAAGTGCCCTTAGGTATGAGTGTGAGCGTGAATGGTTGTCTGTCTCTATACGTTGCCCTGCAATGGACTGGTGAGTGGTTCAGGGTGTACCCCGCCTCTCGCCTAATGACAGCTGGGATAGGCTCCAGCCCCCCGCAACCCCGAAAGGGATAGTCAGTATAGAAAATGAATGAATGAATGAATGTTTTGTCATCTCTTTCAAGTGTAAGATTTTTGGACAAGGCTGAAAATGGGCTCAATGACCCAATTGGCTTTTAACGCTTAACCTTGCCTCTTCTTTGTTCAAATATATGATGTCTCTTCACACAGTTTTATTGTTGGCTTACCATGCCCCATTTGAGGGACAGAAACCATCCAACAGCCAAACGCCATCCAACAGCCAAACAAAGCCCTACATTGTTTTTGTACAATGTAGGGCTAATGACCTAAAATCAATTGAAAGAGTGAAGACAAGAGAGGATGCAATGGGAGATCCACCACTGAACCTGGTCTGTATTATGTATTTGTAACTGCGACAGCCTTTTCAAACATTTCTGTACATTTTTTGTACTACTTGGGCCTCTTTGCCTGCCTGTCTTTCTCTCTTTTGTCTATGAACAACTTCTCAATGCAGTTCTATATGAGGAAAACACCCGCAAGAGCAGAAAGGCACTGCAAGTTAGAAACAAAACAAAGCCCAAAACAATCGAAATCCAGAAAACACCTGCAAGAGCAGAGACGCAGCATAACCAAGTACAACAGAAGGGCTCCAGGCCTGCAGAGGGGCCTGGGGCAGGGAGAGTGCGTGGGAGAGACAGACGTTAAGATAACTACTCCTTTGTTTTTCACGGTCAAATCAGCCACTCCAAAATTTGAAATGCTCATGTATTTGAACCTTTATGGTAAATGCTCCATGCCAAGCAAGAGGGGGGGATGACAGGCAGGATGTGTAATTTATGTTTCTGTTCTACTTTTTCCATCAAAAGTGTGAAAATATAGAAGTCTTGCCTTACTGTTGGCTGTTCAACATCAATGAACAGAATATTCTATCAAATAAAAGTTAATGAATGCATGGCACTGTTTATTTTTAGCCCTATGGGCCAGATATTAACAAGAAATAAGATCATTTTCTTACATTTTTACCTGGTAAATTAGTATCATTTTAAAGAGGACCTCTTGGACTATATGTGCAAGCAGTATGAATATAGAATATAGTATAGTAATAGTATATTTAATGTGTACTTTCTGAGTAAGTAATATTTTTGTGTTCTTTGAAAGTAGTAAATAATATTTTTGTGTACTTTAAAAATAGATCACTCAAAAAATTAATACAATATTATTACACCTTCTGCTTTTTCAGGTTGGAAAAGGGGCATCTTGGAGCCAACATTAAATCAAGACTCCTATATTTCACACGTGATGGTAAAAGGAAAACAAAACCATGATAAGGTCACGAAGCCTGCCTGTCATCCCCCTCTTGCCCATTGGCATGGAACATTTACCGTAAAGATTCAAACACATAAGCACTTCAAATTTTGGAGTGGCTGATTTAAACATGGAAAACAGAGGAGCGGCTGGCTTGACTGCAGTCCCTCTTGTCTGTCTCTCCCACATCTTCTCCCTGATCCAGACCCCTCTCCTGGCCTGGAGCACTTCTGTTGTTGGACTTGGTTTTTCTGCGTTTCTCCTCATGCTGTTGTTTTCCTCTTATTGAACTGCATCAAGCCATTGTACACTGTTTGCTCACATCAGCCACCAAAAATAAGTCTCATTATGTCATGTTGTATGTAACGTCCATTATGGTATGTCTGGCATGTTATGTGTGTTGTATTATGTGAGCCATGTTATAGCCATGTTATATTACTATATTTTGTGTTTGTATCAGGTTTTTTTATAATGCTGCTTAGCATTACATGGCTTTGTATCATGCCATGTTATATCTGGTAGCATTACGGCCTGATGATGTTACATTATGTTTCTTGGACTGCATGCTGTTAAGACCCACTGTCAGATGCATTATGGGAAATGTGGAAAACAGATATTTATATAATTTTATCATCAGAAACTATAAAACATGAAATCTTATTCCCTGAAACATTGGATGAGACTATTATTGCAAGTTCTGTCTCTTTCACTAGATTCACCTAAAGTTGCAGAGGTGTGGAATTATGACTCCGATGTGCCAGTTTAAAATAACTCCCATCACTACGACTGTGTGTATCTAAGTGCTCTAACATCAATAAAATCTACCTTTGGTTGGAAGGCGCAGGGCCAGAGTTAGTGAGCTGCTCTCTTTGGATGAGTGACAGGCTTCATATTGCTCTAAATGACAGCCTCCTCTGTCACACAGTTTATTCCACTGAGGATATCCTGGTGTGGGCACAAATCAATGAGGCCGGTTTGCTTTGACGCAACTCCCTGACTCTTTATATACTCATCAAAAGAGAGGGAGGTTGAGATGCCAGCAAACATGACTTGTGGTGAGGTGGCAACAGTGGCATTTGTGTGTTGGTTCACAACACATTTTAGGCCCACAGTATTGACGCTGCTGCCCCTTGAAGCCTGCCAAAAGCAGTGGATCAAACCCTGCTGCCTCTCAGTAAAGGGACATCTTTCATGAGCTGGTGGGGTGTGCGGCACTTTGTAATTCCAAATGCTCCCTCATGCCATCTCCCGAGCGTCCAAACACAAGAAGCTTTGCTTTAAAACATTTTTGCGGTCGATTTCAAATACGGTTGACTTGTAAAGTATCAACAGCCTCACTTAACACTTCAAACTATTTTGGGTACACAAACAGTGGCAAAAAGGTCACTGTTAACAATAAGTCTGTTTCCTGGTCTGCCTTATTTTATGCAACTGCAGGATTTCACATATGGCAGGAAACAACAGAGCATGATGCATTTCCAATTACCAATGATAAAACACTTTATACATGTGTGAGTATCAATATGATTCTAGATTTAATTTGTTTCACTCTGATTTGTTGCCACTGATGTATCTGCAATCAGCTGCTTTATTTGAAGATCTGTAGCAAGTCCTTTAAACAGGGCCTAAAAACTAAGGGTGTGACAATACATCAGTGTATCTTTATATATCAACTGGCTGATCAGTTATCAATCGATTAATCAATCTTTAGTGACAAATCCTAACAAATGTTACCTAAAGAACTTCACAGAAGGTAAAGTCAAAGCCGTACCATTTGTTGCAGATTTAACCTTACTGGGAATCTGATGTAACAAAAACAAAACATGAATTATCTGCTATTATACCAAAGGATAAATGGATGAATAATGCAAAAACTATTAAAATCTAAGTATGTGTAACTTTATTTTAAAAGCCTTCTTTTTATATTTGAAAAAAAAAGAACATTAGACAGAATTATAATTCTAAAGGGTGTAAACAAAGGTATAAATTAGAGCTATAAAATAATCAGAACACAGAAAAAGCCAAAAGTTTTTTGTTAAAAAATCATCATGTACCAGTACAAATGCCTGCAATCATACTAAAAATGCACAAGTTGTTATGCAAAGTTAAATCCATATTATATTCAGAAAAAAAAAAAAAAAAACGGTTCAAAACATTTTTGTCAAAACTATTTTTTCTTAAATGTAACTGTGTTAATTATGTTCAAAATATCATCTAATATCAATTGCAGGCCATTAAATCATATAGAGTTAATATCTAATAGTGGCAGGATGTCAGTAATCAGGTTGCAGGTTCGAGCCCATCTTTGGCTATCCCATAGCAATGTGTTCTTGGGCAAGAACATAACCCTTAGTTTTTCCCACTGATGCATCAGTGGTGTGTGGGCAACTTTCATAGAAACTCTGAATTGTGAAATTGTGAGAGTAAATGGGTGTGAATGGGTAGATGTGACCTGAGAGGTAAAGCTGCTTTGAGTAGTCAAAGACTAGAAAAGTGCTAAATAAGCTCGTTAATTTATGATTTTCCATTTATTATATCTGCAAATATTGTAATGTTGTACAAATATTCAATATTGCATTATTGTTTCATGATATTATATTGTGATGCAGCTTGTGATTTACGCCTCTGCCAACAACTGACTTACAAAAAAATATTTGAATCTGTCTTAGAAAATGATAACTATGCGTTATGGTTTGGCCATAACTGTCCTGTCTTTAAGATCTGTCTCCTGCCTCCCAACAGATTTCTTTAAAACACCTAAATATCATGTCCTTCTTTTGAACAGTGTCTTTTTCTTGATTTATTGATTGATTTATTTATTGATTGGAACACCAAAACAATGCATAATGTCAGTAATACCAAAGGAAAAACAAGTTGCTTAGGCATGAGTCAAAGTGCTACACAGATTTTTCTGTACATATCAATCAACCACAGCATCCAGCTGTTTCTTAGCTAGCCCGGCTTATCATGCAGAAAGGACCTGCTGTGTAATGTTAGATTAGCTGGAAGTCATGCCAAGAAGTGAGTCAGTGTTTTCCAAAGAGGTTCAATTTAAGAGTTCGCTTCCTTTGAAATGTACAACCAAATAATATGCTGCTTTTTGCACACAGTGCAAGTGTCCATTTTCAGTTGCCTACAGTCAAAATGCCAACATGGGAGGTCAAATTAAGTATTAAGTATTACACATAAAAGTGGGTACAGGTGGAAATGGGCCATTTCCACAGTACTGATAATAAACAGTTAAAATGAATGGATTTGTGACATTACAATGATGCATTCATTGTGCTTATGTTTATGATTGCCAAGGCTGTCAAAGATTTGACAGTTAATTGAGTTTTGATTTTCAAAATTCATAACAATAAAAATTTAAATTTAGGGTTTTGAAATTTCATTTCTTTAATTGTAAAGTCCATATTGACAGTGTGAAGACATTCTAATTAGTTTCTAAATTCAGTGATTGTATTACAAAAAAATGTATCTTATGTTTTTTACTTCTAGATTTTCTTAAAGTTTAAATCAGTACAATGACACAGCATAAGTTCCAGCCTCTTATGTATCTTAATTGCTATTTCATTTTAGCTGATATATGTATGTGTATACTATGATCCATCTCAAGTGAGGAGGGGGGGCTCTCTTCATCAGCTATGTAGTACTCCAGGTAGTGTATTGTGACACTCAACTGTGTACTATACACAAAATTGGTCTTTCCTTAAGGAGCAATTATTAAACAACTTTAATAGTCATAATAGTGGCATTAAGAAGGATTTGTGTTGATGTGTTTATATTGACAGCATTAGTCCTTACATATTTCAAGGAAAACTTTTGTTGTTCTTGGCAGAGAGGAGTTTCAGTTTTCATTTGCAGAAGCATTAACATCATCATCATCATGGTGCCTTAAGGTACACTGATGAAATTAACCAACTGTACCATGAACTCATACATGAGGGTTTGTGATAAAATACCATAATCCCTATTTGAAGGTTTGAAAATATGGTTAAACAACCTTAGAAGCCCAGTGAGACCTTTTACAATTTCTTTTATTTAAATTGTAGCCATTAAATCTGACATCTGAGGCATCCATTTGTAAGCTAGCTTCCATAGTCATGAAGGGAAAATAACTATACAATATAAAGTCAGATAACACATTTAAGCAATGCTGTCACATTAGCGTAGCCAAACTGTTCCCAAAATGTAACCTCAAAGGTCGTCACTGTGGAGCTGACGTGGGGTGCTGCAACTTTGATACACAATATCACTGTTCTTTATTGAAGGGCTCAAGCATATCATTTTTTTAGCATCCTTAATTTTAAAATCAAACCAGGACAAACACAGCCTGCATGCACACAATACCCTAAAGAACCTATTAAAAGTATAAATTGTCAGCTTATTCAGCAGCTGTCCAGCCCTGCTAATTATATTGTCCAAATTACATTGAGCTGTCAACCTGTGTAAACGTGTGCACACCCACACGCGCACACCCACACACACACATACATCCTCTCACTTATTATATATGGCAGGTGTTACCTCTCATTACCTCCTTTGCTCAGGGAGTGTCAGCCTCACAGCACCTTTGGCCAGAGGTTAATAATCTTCATCCAAATGCAGAATTATGACAGTTTTTTTTCTCCACAGCTTGTAAACCAAGAGGAGGGTGAAATTATACATCAGATGTAGTAATTGCTGGAAAGCTGTTGTGCATCCTGTTATTCCGCCTGAACAGAGGCGGAGCCGGTGGCTTGTTAAAGGCATTCACACAGACAGAGACGAGGTGAGGTATTGATGAGGAGAGGGCGCAGGGGACACTTTGACTCAATATTATTTGTGTTCAGGCAGATGAAATGTGATGTGTTTGTGTGTTGCTGTGGGGGGGGGGGGTTGCTGGTTCGATCCCTGTGTTGGTAAGAACATTTCTGTGTGGCATTTACATGCATGGGTTCTTTCCAGGCACTCAAGTTCATCCACAGACCAAAAACATGCTCATTAGTTTGATTGGTGACTCCAATTTGCCCGGAGGTATGAACGTTAGAGTAAATGGTTGTTCATCTCTCTATGTTGCCCTGTGATTGGCTGGTGACCAGTTCAGGGTGTACCCTGCCTCTCGCCCAATGTCAGCCAGCCCCTGTGACCTGGACAGAGACAATGATAGATAACAGATGGATGGATATCTCCATGTCAAACCAGAGCAACAGTCAGACCATAAGAGAGCACATTTAAAACAAATATATAAAAACAATGCACAAGAGACAGCTGTCAGTCAGTCTTTGTTATTTTACTGTTTAATAGCATTTTTACGATCACTAAACTTGCTCAGGATGCCTTAGAGTCTCCACTCTTTAACAGTGCTAAAGTCATGTGTTAGCTGATACTGATGGATAAATTACATTGACACCTGTAGCAATTTTAAATTTGGCAGCGTTAAATCTGGAAGATTTGGCCGTGAAATTATTAATTAAAGTTAATTAATAATTCAGTATATTATTCTTGTTGGGGCACCAGCCTTCTCTAATAAGGTAAATCTTAATTTAATTAATTGATTACCTAGTTAACTCACTTAAATAATGCAACTTAATCAAATCAAGTTTTATCAATCCCAAATCTTAAGACAGAGTTCTCACTTCAGGGATGCTGGCTTGAATGAATATTCTTACAATGCATAAAATAAATTGTGAAGGTTATGAATAAAATTGCAATGAAATGATCAGGTTTGAATGAACACAGTGGTAAAATCAGAAAACTTGAAATGATGGTGAGTGAGTGCATGTCTATAATAAATGATCCGTTTACTACTGAAACCTTGGAAAGAATTCAGATAAAATTTAGATTAAACCAATTGAGGATTCGAACACCTTTTAAATCTAAGAGCACATCAAACCTCCTTTTAAACACAGAATAACAGGACGTTTGCCTACTTGGTCGAAGACGACTCTGTTTCTCCGAGGCAAGGGAAGGTCCAGGCTACTGGCAGATCAGAGTTGGATCAAGTTAATGAAGTTGGATCGGACTGGAAAGCCGAACAGCGGATCTGAAGTCCGTCTCTCACACCAGTGCCCAGCAGATCCTTCTGGACAGCTCTCTTTGGAGAATCTTCTGGCAAACGCAGGCTTGGAAGGTGGTTGTGTCTCAAAGCTTTCACGGTGTTGTTAACAAAAATATTAATGACTGATTTAATTCGTGCAAGTCTCTTAAAAACACAGCCGCTGGCCAGAACAACAATGTCTCGCAGAAAAACTGTGCGAAACCAAAAGAGGAAAAATTCAATAATAATAATATGCAGGCTTGCATTGAAAAGCTTGGTGCATTTAGATTCTTAAAGAGAAATCTAAATGAAAGACTTGTTAAAGTTGCAGATCAAAAATTGTTTAACTGAAAAATATGGGCGATCACCAGACAAAAGAAAAATTACACGTGCTTACAAAAGCAGAGGCCTAAGCGGCGCAACAAAGAGGCGGATAAAGTAGGAGAGTAAGTGAAAAGAAAGTTAAGCGTAAAGAGGATGAGAAGACAAGAGCAAGAGCAAGAGAAAGATGAAGAGTTGGCACGTGTTTTTAAACATCTCTGATGGGTGTGAAGACGATGATGTCACTGACAACTTTCATCATCTCTTTCTAGATATCGCGGACTTAATAACTAAGTTTAAGTATAATGAACAAATTACTCATATCACTCAACTCACCATAAGTATAAGGTCATAGACAACTCATGAACAAATGATAAGAGGATAATATCAGATAATCCTAACTTATTAAAGAACACACAGTAACGATGACACATTTATCATCATGCTTGAGGTAAATTACTGACATACTTTTGTTTGCAAATGTGGATAAATGAATACTATGCTAATAGGCATTACTAGAACACACTGTAACACATTATGTTTACATTGTAGTTAAATCCTGGTATTCATGGCAACATATCTTGAATATTATACTTGTGATTGTTCTATACTAAGAGAAGGTTGCTAGGTGGAGCTGTTGGTCTTCCACAGAATTCAGAATAAATCCGGGATCTCATTAACTTCACTCCTGGGGGTCGTAGAGAGACCGTTGAAAGGACCTAGGGATGTAGCCTACTTAAAACCCTGACGTCAAATCAACACACAGTTTATGATTTCAAATATTAATACCAGTCATTTATGTTTTTTTCTCATCTGAGATGGTCCTGGAAGCTTTGGAATGCAAGGAAAAGTCCATCTGTCCTGTGAGAGTGGAGTGGGGGATTTTACGAGCCGCAGCTGTGAATGGGCAGTTCGCAGATCACAGAGATTAGGTGTGACTGGTAAACTTGTATATCTTAGAAGGGAGTAACCGCTCAGTCTGTGGGCTAGTGAGACTTCATGGAACTTTATAGAGTCTCAGCCAATCAGGTGTTAGTTGATTCTCCAAGGCGCGAAATAAAGTCCCTTAAATCAAAAAGGCGGTTCTGGTCCTGAGTGCCTACAGGGGGTCCATGTAGAGTTCATGCCAAATGGCAGGAAGAAGGGTTTCAATTTATGACTCCACCTGTCCAAAAGGTGATAGTAGCAACTCAGGGGAGGTGAGAGAGAAGAAGACCGTGGAGAACAGGGAATGATGAGATGTCCTTGATTCCTGATGCTACACACCCTAACCATCAGTGAGTAAATGAGAGTTTGAATGAGTATATACAGCATGACTGTGCAAAAGTGCATTAAACTACCAGAAGGACCAGCAAACCCATACACAAATTCAAGTTCAAGTCACCATTTCAGCAAATCTAGAAACCACACATGCTTTTTGTTTAGGGACCACCTAGCTACTTGGTTGGCCTACATAGCCATGTCATCAATGAAATCAGCACTATCGTTCTTGTGCCACTGCTGAATGTGTAAGGGTAAAGAACAGTTCTGTCAGGAGTGTCTCTTTTTAAGGGAGAAGGCCAAAGATGGCTTACATACATGCCTAAAACCATTCTATTATGATTTTTTTTACTCTTTCTATTACCTAAAGAAGAAAAAGTAGAGGAAGAAGAATTACTTTATTAATCCCTCATGAGGACATTCACTTCTTCTCACCCTGTTATTGAGACATGCTACAAACACGGGCTGAAATACACAAACAGGTCCTACAAACATGCACCAATGGAGAGATGTCACTCCCAATTTCCACATAATCCGTCTGCACAGCAGATCTTATGTGCCACGGAAAATTGCTCCAAGTCTTCAAATCAGTCTGTTTCCACAGCCTGTACCTCACTCCAGCAGCGCACTACCATGCTGGATTGCTAGAAACATGCAGCAAGTCTATTTACAGCGAGATCCACTTCAGCTACAATTCAACCCCTGCCGAGCAGATCCACGAAACACCGGAAAACAGTGCTCAGAGTTTCCTGGTCATTTCAAAATACAGTGAAACAGTAGAAATAATGTCAATGTCAAATCAGCAAATCAATGTCAGGCAGGGAATACAGCCTGTTGTTTACATGTTCCTCTTCCTGTACCTTGTAAAGCCACTGTTACCTCTTGAATTTGTGGTTCTTTTGTGGTCTTTATGATCCATTGGCCAGAGTAAAGCCTCTATGCGGACGCAATGTGATGCAATCGGATTACGTTGAAATCTGCAGTCAAAGTAGCACTACGAAGCAGTTTTGGGGTTCAGTTTTCTCCTAAAGGGCATTTTGGCAGTGCCCAGGAAATCAGCTGTCACCTCTACAGCTACCAAACCAACTTCCAGACATTGATTGGTTCGGACTTGAACCAACTACTCTACTGTTCTTCCAAAGAAAATATTATTTTCCTCATGTCATTCTGATGCATTAAACATTATAAATCTTTTATCAAGATGGAAGCTGATAAATCCATCATCATGCAGCATTATATTAAAAAAAAAAACCTCCACATCATTACTTTTATGTTTTCATTGCACTGAATGTCCAATGAAATATAACCACCACTGCCCAAACAGACTCACTTAAACAAGAACTTGAATTCATGCAGTAAAAGCATTTTCCCTGCAGAACTTTAATGCAGTTTCATGACATTTCAACAAGCGGCAGACCACCCTGTGTCAGCTCAGCTCTTTGTCACTTTGCTGGTACACTAATTGGCATTCCTCCCATTGCCCTAATTATCAACATAGACTTTGGTGTTTGAGTTAATTGGCATTTCATGTTTATTGGAACAAACTAAACCTCCACAAATTAGAAGTCATGCAGTTCTCTGATTTCACTTTACTCTGTTTTACAGCTACTTTAATTACCATCAAGACAAAAGTGCTGCAGCAGTGACAACAAAACAGTTTCCCTAAAGATCCCACATTAAATAGACAAATTGCAATAATTACTTTACTTATTTTTTCCCTAAAGTGGCCTCTTCTGCCCTTGTTTCACTATGACATTGTACAAAAAGATGAAAGTATAAAAGTATTTTACTTCAGCAGAGCAATTAGAAGAGCAGTGATAGAAATCGCTGCCCTGCAGTATGTTTCCCTCTGACTGTAATGCATTTATCGAGCCTGTGTATGATCCAATCGTCCTGACCCTATAGTGAGGTTAAGTGAGGCCAGAAACCAACCTCAGATGAGACAGTAATGAAAGAAATTACACTCCAGTCAACTCCAGACGATCGATTTTAATGATGCCATGACAACTGAAAGGTATTTATAATTAACTGCTGCACACACACACATACACACACACAGTACAATAACTTCTTGTTTAGTGCATAATTTCATCAGCACACTTGGCTTTATATCTTTTTTAATGCAGGATGTTTGTTTAAATGCCTTTTTATGCTTCCTGCAGAGCCAACATCTCCACATGTGGACTGATATGGGAAGATTTGCAACATGAAAATGTGCTGTGCTCTTGTATGGAGAGCAATGTGAAGCAAACAGTTGAACAAAAAAAATATGTTATTAACAAAATATGGAACCTCTGAGAGCACCTGAGACATTTAAAAACTGTCTGTCTACTTTTCAAAGCAGGGGTCATAACTACATTTGGATCAGGGACAGTTTTTTGCTTGGCAGATGTTACAGGGGCTGGATTTTACAAACGAGGTAAGAATTTACATGTGTAGTCCTGTGTAACTACAGCTGCAACTGTTTCAATTTCCCCTTCCAGCCCAGTGCCTGCCAAAGTCCAGCCAAATACCAGCTAACTTCCAGCCACTGGAGTTCCCCCTCCTCTCTCTGGGCCTAAATTTCAGTTGTTGTTCAGTTGTTTGAGGGGTTGCATTCACAGTTATACACTTACAGTAAGAAAGACTGATTGAACTGAAGGTAATGACAAAAAGATACCCTCATAGCACAACATATTTCCCTGCCTAACATTTTTAGAATTTGACACTGCTTTGGGGGCCAGATGGGAAACTGTATGGGGCCTGATGTGGCCCCTGGGCTACTGTGATAGATGGGATTTTATTTAAAAGACTAAAGAGTTATATAAAGATTCAGAAGAATAAAAGTAGATTTTTTTTTTCTTTTACTTAAAATGCATTATTCATGTTAAAGAGTCATAAAAGCAATTACAGAAATTCATGTAGGTTGAAAAAAGTACTAAAATATGTTTTTTCTAGTTAATTAACTCTCTAAATGTAAGGATATCTTCTTGTTAGAGTTGTTTTTCTGTGATTGATTAGTTTAGCCTGTATAGGTCTCCAGAGGGAGTCACGATGCCTCATTCTTTATGAAGAGGGGAGCATCGCTATGTGAGACCCTTTTATTCGTGTAACCTTTCTTAGGTAATTATGAATATTTCTTCTTCTTCGTACCATGAAGGATAGATGTAAGGATATTTGTGAGTATTTTGATAATGAGGGTTTGAGGAGTTATTTCAAATTTGATTGATGTGAAATGATACACTGTTTAATCTAGCTAGCCCTGTTCTGGCAGCAGTAAATAAAACACCACTAGAGGTCAGTGCTTCCTTGATTTTGAAGTGTGGGAATAAAATGTAAAGCTAAGCCAAAGATACATAAAGACACTTAAAAAAAAGTATATGAGGTGATGTTTTTTGGGAAAAATTAACTGTTTATTGTGTGTATGGAGCTTCTATGTATTTGTGTTTATTGAAATGTAAGAGTTTGAAACAATTAAATCCTTTTTAGGGCACAACACCACCAGATGATGATCACTGCTTTAAAGTAACAGTATGTAAACATCAATCCTTCAAATAACAGTAACAACGATCATCTGATAGCATGATCACTTTTCACAAGGAGACAATTTTGCACTGAATGCCTGCCAGTTTTTAGCAATGTATAACTTTCAAAGTGTATTTTCCCAAAAGTGCCTCAACAAAGCTTCGTCATCACCAGGAGATATTCACATTGACTCCACAAGGATATTGTATTTATCAATTTACAGTGCTGCACTGCTTCGTATTTATATGGAAGAGCAGGCCACCAGAAGCAAAGACTGAAGCCATGTCCACACATTAGGTGTTTTTAGAGGGTAGATTTCTGTGAGTATTTTGGCCTTCTGTAAACCTGCAAATTACATTCCAAGACACTGAAAATGCACATTTTAGAAAATTCATTCAAAGGTAAAGATTATAAAAGATCTGTTTATGGTGAACAGGAAAAACACAGTTTTAGAGATTTGTATTTGGTCAAACCCAATTACTGACTGAAAATCAACATGTGTACTGTTACATTCCAGCCATCAATCCAAACATAATGGCATTGCAGTCATTTTATGTTGTATAGTGTGACCAGGGTTCAACCAGAAATAGAAAATGACTGAGAGAGGAAAAAAGGCTTGTCAGTGAGAGGTACAACCCCTGAACCATCTGCCTCTCTGACTGTCACTCCTCTGTACCTGGCCTGTAATTAGAGAGACAGGGACAGGGACTGTATCTACCAGCATCCTTCAATGAGCTACATCTCATTTCCTGCAGAACACTCATGTCTCATCAAATAGAGGAACTTATCTCCAACAAACAGGTAAACCAAAATAACAGCTGTTACATATCAAACTGGGCAGCTAATGGCTTATGGGTAGAATAGGAGAAAAAAAATCAATAGCAAAAAATGAACACAAAAGCATTTCATTTTTATCTTCCTTGGCAAGCTGAGCATTACATAGAAAAGTCAGCAAATACATTATACAATGCTGTTTGCCCTTGCAGCGCTTCCTAAATTTCCTACTTCCACATCAATTTTGCTAAGTGTTTATTGGCTTCTCCTGGCTTATTCTCTGTACCCTCTCCCTCTACAAAGCTTCAAGTCCAAAATAGCAGAGCCGGCCGGCGAGCTGAAATGGACCCCTGGAGCTTCCCTTTGTCCATCACCTCATTTCTCAAACATTCATATAGTCACTCCTCAGGAACCATGCAGGCCAATCTCTAACTCGTTTTAACAAAAGCCATCTAAGGTGTGGGACTGCAGACAAAGCTAGGTGGAGGGTTAGATTGAGACCAAAAGTGTGAGCTGAAGGGGTTTTGTGGCTAGGGAGCCGGGCTATAATAAAGCGGGGTCACCCTGCAGCCAACACCAATAACAGCAGAGAATATCCACAGAAACATTACAGGGGCATCACCTGCCATCACTCTGAATATCTCCTGTTTTCTCATAAACCACAACACAAACCCTGTGGCCTGATATCAGAGGTCTTTGCAATCTTGTTGACTGACAACTTTATTTCAGAGCAATTCAGACAAACACAGCAAAGACTCATCCACCATGTCGTGAGGTTATCCGTTTCATTTAACAGACATGTTTTTAATGGAGTTTGATCATAAAGATGGTGTCTACATTTGCCCTGTCTTTCTTACCACCATACAGTGCAGCAGTAGATTGAAAGGTTTCTTTTTCCCTCTCTTTATAAGTATTCTTGGTGACTATAGATGCTAGAGATGTTGTAAGGATGAAAGAGTAAGGGGTCATCCAGCAACTGCATTCTCATGAGAATAACTGATTCCATTGAGCTAAGGTGTAGTCCAAAGTGTATTTGTGTATTAGAAGGCACTCTTGTTTCTGCATTTTGGGAGGTCAGGTTTAAGGCCTGTTTGTGCTCTGCTCAAGCTTCAGGTGTGGACAGAGAAATCTGTACTCCTAACATGCCTGACCACAGAAATGACTGGACCCCTAAAAGGACTAGTAAATGAGTCCTTCTTAGATAGAATTTAACATTATCAACATGTAAATGCCATGTGTCCTCACAATTGATTTGCACACTAATGCAATGGTACCATCTAGAACATAAATGTTTGAAAAAAAAATACACTATTTCAGGAGAAAGGTGGAGGGTATACAGTTTGAAACGTACAATGAAACAAAATGATTTTTCTCCGCTTTCATGGAAATGGTGAGTATTTACGTTTAAATAATATGGAATAATGATCTATATTTGGGGTTGACTATGTCTATACCACCATGACTTACAGTCCTTGAAAATGTAAATTGGTGAGTCACTTGGCCTCTAAATGCAATCAATTCACTATAAAGTCAGAGAGGACGACCCTTAAAATATTATTGACATACGAAGCTCACAAGCAAGTTATGATCAAAAAGGACATTTGATCTTGTCTGTAAAAAAATACTGCCAGTTTTTCCTTGAGTCAAAATGGATATTTTTGCAAAATTTAAAGAAAATCTGGAGAGCATCGTTTGAGCAAAACACATCCACAAGCAAAAGTCAGCCAATAAACTTCATGACTGTAACCTATTTTGTGATATCAGTGTTACAGTGTTGGCATTCACAAGCAAAGGATGATCAGTAAAGTTCATGACCCATGACCTCATACATCTAAAATGGTCATCCTGAAGTAATAGTGGAAACTTGTGCATACTTTGATGAGGATCCTTCAAAGTGTACATGAACTATCACACTACAAGCAAAAGAAGGCCATTCAACTCCATGAACTTGACCTTTGACCTATGACTGTCAAAATCAACTTGCTTTATCCTTGCATTGAAGTAGACATATGGGTCATGTTTTATGAAAACATCTTAAAGGGTTCTTGAGATATTGCATTCCTAAGCAAATGATGACTATAAAATGGCCTATGACCTTTGACCTAGAAAAGTAATATCTTCATTCATGGGTCAGAGTAACTTCAATGACCTCAGTCATTAACTTCCAAAATCTAATCCGGTCATCATTAAGTCTAGGTGGACAGATGAACGGACACATCTATCTACAACCACAAATCATAATCAGCCACAACTACTGCTTTGTCGGCGCAGAAATGAAAGAACTTTTTCAAAACAAGATTGAGTGACTCATGACCTTTTAACCTGTACATGAGTTAAAGAATATTAGGAAATAAGTGAGATTTGAATATTTCTTTAACCTGTGATTTTACTGAAATTGATTAGATGCACTATGCATTTCCATGTTCAAGCTCCTGTCTGATGACCTTGTTGAATTCAGTGTACCCACAATCTCTGCTTGGGCAGGTGATGGGCAGTTAAAACACAGCCTAAACAGATCCTTTGAAATTGGCAGATTAGCTGTTTTAGTTGTGGTATAATTTTGCAACTCATACAGACAGCGGAGGCATGTGTTGTGAAAGGTCTTTCTCTGCTGTCCTGTGCTTCTTTCCTATGGACGCACATCCAGTAGAGACATGGCTGATCGACACAGATTGGCATCTGGATGACTGGCAGCTTATTCTTACTCTTCAAGTTAACAAGTAAGCAAGGTAAGAGAGTGTGGGCAAATGTATGCCTGTGACTGAAGGAATGTGAAAGTTAGGATGGTGAGATAAGGAAGGGAGGCAGATGGTCAAAAAACTTTAGTGAATTGGGTCCAAACCATCGTATCTGATTAATAGACTATTTAAGACTGAAAATAACAGTTTGCATCTCTAACACGTTTAGTATGAAATGGTCTAATACTAGATATATCATTGCCAAACCATATATTGATAAGGAACTGTATTTTCACATTGCTCTGTCTCACATCTCACAGAGGCTGCAAGCATGTCCATCATTTTGCTAGCAACCTCACGTTTCCGTCATAATGAGGGACAGGTTGCCAGTATATCCTCTTTTTTCACCTTTTTGGTGTCACTACTGTCATAAAACCCATGTGCTTTCAGATCACTTCGATGCCAAGACTAGCCATGAGAACACGGAACTGGGAAGGTGTTAAATATAAGTTATAAGCAAAACATGTCAAAAGAAAAAAAAATATAGAAAGTGCCCCACAATAACAATGTTGGGCACCTACCGAAAACACGAGGGGCCTCATTTTGACAGCATGAGGTGTGTTGTCACATAGCATTTTGAGGCTTGTTGGTCCACTTGGTACTATTGTGAGGACACATAATGCCGGTGCAAAACTAGGCACAGTGGGCAAAGGGATGGATTTTGTGCTTTATTAATACATGGGTGCATTCTGGGCATGAACATGAATCAAATCTATCAGTGTGTCAGCTCTTATTCTCTTAAATTAGTGCTGCCTGTTGTTAAAACAGTGGGATTCAATGTTTGGTTAATAACTCAGTCAGATCCTTCAGTTCCTCTCTTTTAATACGTCATATAACACAAAGCATATATTTGTTTTTCTTTTCTCTGTAAAGCACTTTGTGCTTCATCAGTTTGTATGAAAAGTGCTGTACATAGAAAGTTTGATTGATTGATTGATCGATTGATTGTTTGATTGGTTTATTGATAGATTGATTGATAGATTGATTGATTGATTATTAACACATGGAGCACACACAGTACTGGATGAAATATGTCAATAAAGGTTAAAATCATTTCACTGAAGCATTCATACAACATTAGAAACAGTTAGAATGGTGTGCTGGACTTGCATATAAAAGCATGATCTCCCTATCAATGGCTGATTACACATCCACTACCTACATTTTTAGCTGTGTTGCTTATTCCATGAATGCACTATCCTCAAAAGTTGTACCTCTTGTGCAGGTGATTAATCAGGCTTCCCAACAATATAAAATACAATACCAATTGTTATATTAAAATGGGAGGTATAATCCACCAGAATAATGTTTCCAAATTCTTTTTTGGGGATTATAGATTGTAATTAGAGTGTATCATCTCAGGGCATTGGTACACATAATTAGCTCACATATGCAGAGGCCTGATAGCCAAAAGTCTGAAGATGAAGGAGGAGGAGATGAGAAGAGCTTCTCAATATCCCCACCTGGGACTGTAATTCCTGTGATGGAAAGTGTCTGTGTATGTTTGTATGTGCTTGTGTGTGAGGCAGGCAGTCAGGCGACAGAAAGACTGAACAGAGCTGGCATGTGATGCCATGAAAGAGAAGGCACATGGGTCATTTTGATGGTTATTTCTGAACATCACCATAAGGCATGTGTCAGATGGACTATTAGGCCAGAGCATATGCGCAAACATGCACCCACGCTCACACACATACACACACACCAGCGTCCTCCCAGAGACATATCGGGTGTGTAAATGGCCCATGCTATGCAGTTCTGTCCTATGGGGTCTTCTTAAGTGGGTGATTATGTGTAAATGGTCATGTAATGACGTGTTGCCTTTCACTAATGTCCCCATCAAATGTTCATGGCTTCAACAGAGTTGTGTCCCCAAAGACAGCATAATGGACACTCTAAGCTGGAATCGGTCCTTGGGAACAGAAGGGTTATGTGGATGAGCAGCAGTAGGAGGTGAATCATCATGCTGGGTAAGCAGTCATCTTTGGTTTGCCTGAATCTAAATCAGCCAGAGGTTTTATGTCATGAATGGCTGTGCTGTTTAAATCCAAACTTTGTCTTGTTTTTTCTTTACCTGAAAGTCTGATTTTTTTTTTTTTTAGTACACAAAATTCTATAACTCTATCCACTAAACTGCCAAGGGAATAAGGCATTTATATGAGGCTTGTATTTGGAGACAGGCATGTTTATTACTGGCATTTGTTAATTAGTTAGCATATTTGTAACTCTAGGATAACCCAAAAACCAAAAAACAGATTTTGATGAAATTTTCAGTGAATGTTTGTCATGGCACAAGGAAGCAGTGACTTTATTTAGGTGGTAATCCAAATTCAGAAGTAGATCCTATTGACAATGACTCACTGATGCTGGAAAAGCCTTGGTGGAGGTTTGTGCTATTGGAGCTTTTCTAGTTTTATTTTATTTTTATTTTGTATTTTTTGTATTTTTAATTATTTTTAACATAAAATTATTTATTTACTGAACAAGCTTTAAAGTGGCAAAATACATTATTTTCTTTTTTTCCATTCTTAAAATGTAGATGACATAATCTTCTAAATGAACACATTAGTTCTGATGGGGTATCAATACTGCTGTATTCAAGTACTGATACTTTTACTAGTTTTCTTTTGGTATCAAGTGATCCCATGAAATCTTTCTCTCTGCTAACACACTTCCTGTGTCATATGACTGAGAAGACTGTGCAGATGAATCCAACAGCACACAGCTGCGTTGGCAAACTGAGGCACAGACAAATGAGGAAAAACAAGAATAATTTAAACTAACTTTAAGGGCCCTATCAAAGTCTGGTGCAAATTTTTTTGGTGTGTAGCACAGATGTTTTCCCTAATTTCTGTCTGAAGTAGAAGTCATTTATACGCTGTGTGCCCATGCTGTTGCAATAGTAAATGATTATGCACTCCTGTTTGCAATCAGGAACATGCTTGTGTGAAATCGGGAGTGGCCAGGCTCAAAGCAGGGGAATTCCTAACTTGAGGACACAGAAATAGATTGCATTTTAATCCTACTCATATTTCTTCTCATTTCTTAAGTTTGTGACGGGGTGTTTCTGCTATTTTGAGGACACCTAAGAGATTGACACATATCTGCATGATCAAAACACACCATTCATTAGGCTTGTTTCTGTCATGATTTTGCTGGTTCTGTTTTATTTTGTATGCCTTTTGCTTGTGCCCCGTTAATTTACTCCTTGTCCTGTTTTATTCTGTATATCTTGCTTCTTATTTCCGGGTTTGACCTCTTGTCTTGTGTCTCTTGTGTTTCTTCTCTTGGTCCTTGTCAAGTTACCCATTTTGTTCACGTTTCTAGTCTTGTCCTTGTGTTTCCTGTTTTATTTTGAAAGTCCTCCTGTCTCCCCTCATTGCCTTGGGTTTTGCTTCTTGTCTCGTCCTGTCACACCTGATCCTTGATTGTTCTTCCCCAGCTGTCTCTCGTTTACCCCAATCACCTCATGTATTTAACCCTCGTATTTTCCCCTTGTCTTTGTGGGCTCTTTCCTGTTTCGTCTCCTTTAGCGCCATGGTCTCAGTGTTTCCCTGTTCTCCAGTGTGTTCTCCAGTGTGTTCTCCAGTCTCCTGAGTTTTGAGGTATCTCCTGTTGGAACTTTGTTTTGTACTTTGTGGATAAGTTTTGATTTGTTACTTTGTTTGTTTTGTACTTTTGCACCTTTTGTTGAGGACTGTTTTGTACATGGACTTTTGGTTAAGGATTTATTTTTTGGACTTTGATCCCTTTTTAGTTTTGGAATAAAGCCTCTTTTTTGTTAATCTGCATTTGGGTCTTTCACCTTGTTTGTTTTTCCTGAGTACTCTGCTTACAAACTGTGACAGTTTCACTTGAGACATGTCTTAAAGTAATCACGTGTTCTACTCAAAAAAAACAGTGCACTTGTTGTTGGTGCTGACTCGCAAATGTAAAGATCCCAAGTGAAAAAAGCACCAGCACTCGCAATGAAAGTCTTTGACTTTTATTAAAGATCAGTAGCAGCAACAACATTAATGCGTTTCAGTCAGAGGCTCTCATCAATGATGATAAAGCAAAAATGAGGTTTTGTTTTTACATTTATACAGAAGTGTCTGACTTGTCCTTTGAATTGTTTCTTATATTTTGGGATGTTTTATTGACAAATCACTCAAATCTGAGCAATAACGTTATATCATACAGTGTTCTATGTGTGGTCTTTGAGTGTAGTGGCACAATAAAAGGAGAGGAATTAAATAACCCAGACAAAATTCAGACCAAAGTATTAAACCTGCTGTATAAATATCAAAACACTAGTTAGCTAAAGATGCTAAGCAACTGTTTTCATTTTCATGTTGAGAAACAGAAATCCGCTAAATTACTGGATAGGAAAGGAAAAGCACTTGACTTTGTTTACTTAGGTAAAAGAAACTGCATTACTTAAATGAATCAATTTAGTTTTTTTTTTTTTATCGTATATATAGTTGCTCTGATTCACACTTAAGCACAACAGATGGCAATAATGCAGCTTAGACAACAGTTCCCTCCACCAAGAAGCAAAGAGAAAAAGAGGTCTAAGGTCTAACTAAAATGGTCTAACATTCTGCAAAATAACAGACATTTTGCTTGCAGTATGCATGCTGTATGTGTTACAGTATTTGCAGGATATAATGCATAGCTACTGTGTCCAGCAGTAGTACCTAGAAGGTGGTTTTAAAAACAGCCTGTGTTAGTGTAGAGAACTCTGAAGCTGCACATTTTTTGCCATTCAACTTACTAGTTTGCCGCCTGCTAACTTGTTAGCGTGATCAACAGGAAGAAGGCTTATTTAAAGTTAATTGAAGCTCCACCTTAAAGCTATTTTTAGATAGTTGCTGTAATATGTGCTTTCTTCAGGCTAATAAACTTTTTTTTGTTGTAGAATTTGTTGGTATAATAAACAATTCGGCAGATAATGTGTTCAGGCACCATGATCATTTAAAGGAAAGTGGTTAAGAATTTTAGATATGCAGTATATGGTATACACAACCAAATGGTTTTAACATCTGCACATAAAACAGCTTTGTTTTCCTTATCAAGGTGCACTTTAATGCAGATAAATAAAAAAGGGACAGCAAATCAATGCACTTAAAGGAAGTTTCATTAGAATTCCCCTTAAGAACATTATGACTTGAAATGCAGGTTTAAAAACCTCAAATGTACTTGAACAAGTCATGCACTCATTTAAAGCCATTTTCCCCAAATAAGGATATGTAACAATCTGGTGAGCAGTAAATCCGATCAGGATGTCTTTTTTTTTTTTAAAAAGGCATCCTGATCGGATAAAACTTGCACTATAGCAGGCAGTATTGATGCTAATCTCTACATGAACAGCCATTGTTTACAGGCCTGCAGTGGCCTCCTGCTTTGTCATACTTCTAACTCAAATCTTTCTTCAAAAAGGACACAGATTGGTCAGGGCCTCTGCAAACTGAGCTCAATTGTTCCAGCTTGGAGCTTTGCAAGGTGAATCTTCCTGGATACAGAATTTAAATCCAACTACCCTGTGGGTTTAGTGGGGTACAACCTAAACTATATATTTGTTTTGGCCTGTGGGAAGAAGTCAGAGTATTCAGAGAGAACATATAGGCCGGGAGCCAGGTCCACCCCTCAGGATGTTTTTTGCTACCTTTTTTTCACTATTATTTCCAGTTATCCCATACCTTGGGCCATCACAAGTTGATAGGGACCAACCCCAACTCGGGGCCGTTTGGTCTCAGGGGCCAAAAAAAAACCCTTTTTGGGAAAAGCTTCTGGCGAAATGTCATTGTAAATATAAAGGTACTGCAACTGTATGAATGGTCAGAAAAGTCTCAAATTTTGCATGGAGTATCCTGAGCCTTTAGGGAAAGTAGCAGAATAAGATTATAGGGCTTTCTGCCTTTCTATTTTCAAATATCACCCTCATCATACTCCAAAAGACAAAAAAAATGCCTGTCCGCCTGACAATTTATCATTAAAAGAGACTATTTTCAGGCATTTTATTACACATCTCACTGCCTCAGATGTATTTCAAAAAACTTCCCAAGGTTGTAAGGTTCAATTTAAGCCCAAAATGAGCTTTCTATCTAGAAGATTACACATGCTATGACTAAAGTTCTCCACTGTATCTCAAATCGGAGAAAAAAGAACTTTTAAGATTCAGCCTTCCAAATGAGATTAAGCTTATTTATTGGATCTAAATAATATCTCAAATAATATCTTAAACAACAGAGACCTAATTTATGTACTGGTATACTATCTGGAATGAAATACATGAAAAGTGAACACTATATCATGGTATACAACACTTCCAGGAAGACTGGGGTACCAGGATGCAACATAAAAGTACACAGTGACCAGGTTACACACACCAATACACTAACCCTGCTACATGTCACACCCCACCTGAAGTTATTTAACAAAGACATCTTGGTGGTAAGTTAACCTTATTTTCTGGCTATAGAAAGACATTGAGAGCATTATTGATGTCAATGGGCCTACCAATAAGAATTTGGAACTGAAAGGTTAGCTAGCCAGCTAGCTAGCTATATTTATCTCCTTATTAGGCAATGAATTTGTTGTTTCCTTTTGCTGTCCATATTCATTTCAGAATGGTAAAATGTAAAACAGAGATGAGACAAGGACTAGGGGGCATGAGTATAAAGGAGGAAGGAGTTAGCTAGGTAAAGTTAATACTACTGGCATTTGGCTAATGTAATAATGATGTGTTGTTGTTTTAGCTAGCTAATTAATTTAGCTTTGAGTAATCTAATTAATGTAGGCTGATTCTGATAAACTTTGCGAAATATTTATAATATATTCTAGGGTTTAATCACCCAAACCAGCAGTTAAGAGGGAGACAGTCTACCGTCAACAACAGCAGGGGAGACTGGGGCAAGTTGAGCCACTCCCTGTTGCTAGGAAATGTTAAAAAAAAAAAAAAAAAAAAAAAAAAAATCATGTGGCCAAATGTTTAGGAGGTAGGCATCATTTCATGGAGGCTGTGAAGGTAAGAAGCACATGGCTAAAGGGGTTAGACATTTATTTCCAAAAAAACATTCTTCACTCTTGAAAGTGAATTTAGTCTATCATAAGTTTTGTTAGAATTGTGTTTAGACTACAAAAAGTCATTTTAAATTGCTCTATACATCAACTGTGGTATATATGAGCTACAACGTGAGGTCAAAAACCTAGCATAAAGTCCACCATTTTAGCTTAGGGGATTAATAAGTAGGGATATGGCTTAACTTACCCTGCTCCTATGCTCAACTTACCCCATGCATGGGGTAAGTTGTGCCATGAGACCACTTTCTTTAGACATGCTATATTATCAAGACAGTTATGTTTACACTCACTCTGTTGGTTTGCAGGGATGCATAACATCCTGAAATACATGCAGATATTCTAGACAAAACTATGATTGCCTTGATGTAGTGATCCAAAATATGAAAAACGGCTCATCTTACCCCAGTCTCCCCTACGTCAATGCCTGAAAAAAATCACCCCATTTTTCACAACTCAATGTTGGTAGGTATGGTGTGTGTGTGTATACAGTATTTCACTGTTGTAATGAATGTAATGACTTTCTGATAGGTGCAAAATGCCAAAGAAACGCCAAGACAGAGAATGGACAGCAGGCCAGAGTTCTTCAAAGAAAAATCAGCCCCCACCTCAGGAATCTCTGGATTACTGCATCTTGCATGGCTCTAAGGGGACAGTAAATGATAGGTTCATACCTTTGTCTTCTCAGGCTGATCCACTGAGTGCATTTACTGCTATCCATGAAATGAAAAAGAAACTACATACACAAATGTTTGACTGTGGTGGTATGCAAGATGTTTGTGGATCAATTCCTGATGAATTGTCTTCTGATTGTGGGTATCATAAATGCTGTCGACGAATGTTCTTCTGTAATGGTAACCGTGCCTTAAGCAAATGTCAAGCAGAAAATGACTCCAGTCGACCGAAAAAGGGAGCATGTGGATTCTTCTGTTTTGTTCTGCAGTTATTGCATATTCTGCAGAAGTTGCACAGTGAATAGGGTGTCCAGCAGATATACAGATATACAGATATACAGGTGTGTTCAAAATAATAGCAGTCCCACATCACTAGCAAGATAAATCACTATTTTTGTTAGAATTTCAACCTCTACACTGCAAGTAAGTTTCTAGAAGGTTTAGTAAAGGTATAGAAAACCAACAGACCCAACAGGCATGAAGTGCATGCTGCTGATTCTGTGAAACTGAATCATTAACTGAAAGGGGCGTGTTCAAAAAAATAGCAGTGCTGAGTTCAATTAGTGAGGTAATGGATTGTGTGGAAAAAAACAGGTGTTAAACAGGTGGCCCTTATTTAAGGATCAAGGCAACTTACCCTGCATATGCTGGCTGTGCATTTGTCCTTGAAAAACAGAGTAAAATGGGTCGTTCAAGACATTGTTCAGAAGAAGAGTGTTCTTTGATTAAGAAGTTAATAAAAGAGGGGAAAACATATAAAGAAGCTCAGAAAATGATAGGCTGTTCAGCTAAAATGATATCAAATGCTTTAAAGTGGCAGCCAAAACCAGAAAGGCGAGGAAGACAAAGAAAAACGACTATTCGAATGGATCGGAGAATAACCAAAATGGCAAAGGCTCGGCCAATGATCAGCTCCAGGAGGATCAGAGAAGATCTAAGGTTGTCTGTGAGTGCTGTAACAATCAGATGACGTCTATGTGAAGCCAAGCTACCAGCAAGAAGTCCCATTGTTAAAAAAAAGACATGTGCTGAAGCAGTTACAATTAGCCAAAGAACACACTGACTGGCCTAAAAAGAAATGGCGCAATATTTTGTGGACTGATGAGAGTAAGATTGTTCTTTTTGGGTCTAAGGGCCACAGACAGTTTGTCAGACGACCTGAAAACACTGAATTCAAGCCACAGTACACAGTGAAGACAGTGAAGCATGGTGGTGCAAGCATTATGATATGGGAATGTTTCTCCCACTATTGTGTTGGTCCTATTTATGGCATACCAGGGATCATGGATCAGTTTGAGTACATCAGAATACTGGAAGAAGTCAGGTTGCCGTATGCTGAAGAGGAAATGCCCTTGAAATGGGTGTTTCAACAAGACAGTGACCCCAAACACACCAGCAAGCGAGCAAAATCATGGTTACAGACAAACAAAATTCAAGTAATGGAGTGGCCAGCACAATCCCCGGACCTTAGTCCCATAGAAAACTTGTGGGCTGACATAAAAAATGCTGTTCATGAGGCAAAACCAAGAAATGCAGAGCAATTGTGACACGTAGTACATTTGTCCTGGGCTTCAATACCTGTTGACTGGTGCCAGAAGTTGATAGGCTCCATGCACCACAGATGTGAAGCAGTTATCAGAAACCATGGTTATGCAACTAAATATTAGTTTATGATTCTCAGGAAAGCAAGCAATTTTTAGTTTATACACTACATTTTTGAGTTTGTAAATAAAGATGTCAACACTGCTATTTTTTTTAACATTATATTTCTTGACTTTCTGTAAAATATTATCAAATTCAATTACTTTTTCCAATTTTCTTGCTTTGAAACAGAATGTGCAGTGTCCCCAATGCATTTGTGTGCATTAAAATAAAATTTATTTGAAGGATTTTAGGTTTACTCACCTTTTTAAACACAGTGCTATTGTTATGAACATAACTGTACCTTACAGAATTTCAAATCAAATGCATACAAGAATGTAGAGAAAAAAGCAATGGAACTAAATGATGAAGACTTGTTGAACAAAATCAGAGAAGTTGATCTTTTTGCCAAGGAGGCACAGTTTCATGAATGCTGTCGTAAGCAGTACTTAGTAAAGCGAGCACCCCAGCCTGACACTTCAGCTGCCGCATCTGAAATAGCAACAAAGAAGGCATTGATCAGCAAAGCTTTCACTCGGGTGCATGACCATATAAAAACTCAAGTTACTGAAAAGGGTCAGGCTGTTAAACTTGCTCATCTCACAGTGTTGTATATTGAAACCTTGACAGAGTTCGGAGAAGAAGCTGTCACTGCCGAGATAACAAGCCATAACCTGAGACAAAAAATTGAGTGCTGACCTGATCTCAAAGATTGTATTGACTTCTCATCTTGCCCATTCAAAGATACATTTTTGTTTTGTAAATCCCTAGAATCCATGAAGACGACAGTGCGTTCAGCTTATGAGTTGGGAATTACTGATTGGAGCAAAGATGTCAGCCATGATCTTCACAAGAAAATCTTAACAGCCTACAAAAACTCTGAACCACTACCTTGGCCTCCAAGGGCTGGTGATCTCCATGATCCAAATGAGGAGATTCCTCCTGAGGTTTTACAATTTGTTTTAAACCTCATATGTGGAGATAAGAAGCCCTCATCTCGGGAGGAAAGTCTGGCATCCTCCATTTCTCAAGACATCTGCAGAGCAGCTATATCAGGTCAATGGAAGATGAAGAAACACATCTTACTATGTATGACACTATGCCATCTCTTCAGATCCAAGAGCATCACCACTCTGATAAATAGGCTTGGTCACTGTGAGTCATACACATACTCAATTGAACTTGAAACAGCTCTGGCAAATGCAATCGTGGAAAGTACTTCATTAGTCAGCAACTCAGATGTTATCAAGAGTCAACCTGATGGAGCAGTCTTCCACAGTGACTGGGACAATTTTGATCAGCTCGTATCAGATGTGTATGGGGCAGGGTCTATTCATACAGCAGCAGGGATCTACATGCAAAATCTAGGTGCCTGTGCAGATGCAGATGCAGTTACTTCAGCACAGCCCACACAAGACTCCTGGGTAGATGCAGACACTCCTACTTCATCACAGCTCACAAAAGAGTCAAATCCTCAGCTTACAAAAAAGCAGCGATCATTTAAAAGTCCTGCCACAGAGTTGACAACTTACCACAAACGGAAATGGTCTGAACCAACTAACTTGGTGTCATCTGGTTCAAATAATTCTACCACATACAGCATATCAAAATCATCAGATACTGATCTAATTTGGGTCTTTGCTCGTAAAATCAACTCAGGGGATCAACACATCCCCAGTTTGTCAGGCTGGGTGTCTATTACTGGCCAGTCTCCAAAATGCCTCACCACCATTGGGTACTATCCCATGATCAATGCACCCATAACTGACTTGGAAACTATTCAAGAATGCCTTAGATGCAGCCAAGCTGCATCCTCCGAAGCTGGACAAGAGTACACCATCAGTACATTTGATCTAGGTGTGTGCATGAAAGCATACCCTCTAATCAGGAATGAATCTGAAAAATACCAAAAACACATCATCCTCATTGGTACGTTCCATTGCTGTGGAGCATACTTGAAAGGCATAGGCAGAAGATACTACCAAGGTAGTGGATGGGTAGAAGTTGCTTTGGAAGCAAAACTGATCACCACTGGCTCTGTGGCTGGGGTCACTGATGGAAAGAACTGGGACAGAGCAATTAACACACACAAATCCATTCTGGAAGCTCTAGAGAGGCTCCTCTATGACAAGTATCTGGAAACTCATGAACCACTCTCTCCAGAAGCCACTGCATTCCTGAAAAAGCTCACTCTGAATGAATCTACTCTCTCTGAAGTTCTCTCATCAGATGATGTATCTCACCATATGGTAGAATATCATGCATTCAGAGAAGCCGTGAGAAATGGAGAACTGGGAGAAACTGGGCAGTTTTGGATGGAATACATGGACTGCACCTGTCTCGTCCTGTCAATGAATAAGGCAAGCAAAATGAATGATTATGAGGGATACGAAGCTGCCCTAACCAACATGCCAGACCTCTTCTTCTGCTCAGACCAGCAAAACTATGCTAGACTCCTCACATACTTGGGATACTTTCTTGAACACATTGAAAAAACACATCCAGGATCTGAGAAACTTTTGCGCGCTGGAGCGATCAGTGTAGCCAGATCACATATCCCAGGCAACTGCTGCCACACTGACAAAACAATAGAGACAGCTATGAAATGACTGAAGTCAAACTCAGGGTCTGGGACATATTCTGCTGGGATCTGTGGAATCACTAGTAATTATAAAGCCAGCCAACGACATATCCTGACTGCCCATGCCAAAGGAGAGTTTGTAGAAGCCATGTGGAAAATGACAAGCGGCCAAAGTGAAAATACAGAGAAGCAGCAAAGAGATCTTAGACCACGTGAAATCACTCGGTCTGAGGAGCAAGTCCAGCAAACAGTAATGGCTTTTCAGAGTTTTATCAACCCATTTCAGCTTGCGACTTTGCAGCCCTTGACAAGTTTGGCCTCAGGAGCAGCCATGCCAGAAGAGGTGTGCTATAATGTGTTAAATGCCCTGAAAAATGCAAAACTCAAAAAGAGGAGTTCATCCGTGATCGACTTCACACAAAAAAGGTCCTTTTCTTTGAACCCATCAAGAGGAACAGGTACAAGACAATGTCATGCATCACACCTAAAGGGAAGCTTATGGCATCAAACCAGAAAGTAGTCCAGTACAAGGCCACAAGTGGATTTATCTTTCAGCTCTTCATCAAATCCCAACAACTTAAGTCACAAATAAGCATCTCTGACCTAATGACAAATCCCTTGACTATGACGCCATACTCCATTTCAACAATTGATGGCTTTTCGCAAAAACCAACAAAGCAAAAGGAATGAACCACATGATCAAAGATGCTGAGAATGCACAACTCCCTCCTCCAAGCCAGTGCGCTCTCATTCAAGATGGAAACTCCTCATTCTACATGCGCAATGTGCCACAGACAATGAAGACTATATCAGAGCGTACCTTCAAAAGCCTACCTGCTGCCGCTGAAACTGTATTCAGCACAGACACTTACCTTGACCGTCTTCATTCGCCAAAATCAGCCGAGGGGGATCGCAGAGCTTGTGGTGAACATTTTATGGTTAGTGGGCTGAATGTTCTTGACCTGCAGATTGGAATGGTTTTCTCACAAATGATGAAAACAAGAAGGCATTCATTCATTTACTACTACATCACTGGAGCTCTCAAGATGTGACAGAAGTTCTCCTCCGAAGGCCTGTCATTTTCATAGAGGCTGGTAAAGCTTTCAAAATAGAGTGGAGTGATGTCAAAGAACCACTACCTGAGATCTGTTCAAACCATGAAGAGATAGATGTAAGGGTGATCATTTATTTGCAGTTCATCCAAAACAAAATACCTCACATCAGAACAGTCAGAGTAAGAGCAAAAAACTTTGACATTTTCTTCATCCTCCTATACTATGCCAAGTCATCTGCCATCAACATAATCTTTGACATGAGAGATAGACTGATCAACATCAACCAGCTGGCTGAAGATTACTCAGACGAACACATATCAGCTCTCCTGGCCTTGCATGCATTTACTGGTGCTGACTGCACCAGTGCATTCAAAGGCAAAGGGAAGGTGCGGCCGATGAAGATTCTGAATCAGAATTCAAAATTCATTCAGATCTTTGCTGAAGTGGGGAACTCTTGGGAGCTCAACAAGTGCATTCTCAGTGGTGCTGAAGAGTTCACTTGTCGCCTTTATGGTTTCAGTCATCGAATCAAGAAGGTTGATGAGGCAAGAGAGATCAAAAAGATGTGCGGCTCAAGCCTTGAGCTTCAACAGGGTCTGTCCATTGACCTTTCAACCTTCACACCTTGCAAGAGGGTCCTCTTACAGCACATGAGAAGAGTCAACTTCCAGGTTTGCATCTGGAAGAGGGCACATGAGCACTACCCGGGGATCCCATCCCCTCTCGACCATGGATATCACATAAACACGGAGACTGGCAAGCTAGAACCACTGTGGTTTGAGGTGGGCGTAATCCCCAAAGCCCTCGTTTAATCCTCATCTTTTTCCTCTTCTGCACACTGGGAAGAATATGCAAACCCCCACAATGAAAGGCTCTGACCAGTACTCGAACCAATGTGTGGCAACAGCGCTATTCACCACATTCTTGTGCAACAAAAATTTTTAGATTTATCAAACCATTCATGCTCCCTAATCCAGATCAGACCAGAAATCAGATTATTATCTGTTCTGTAATTTTATAAAATGAAATGTGTTTTGCCATCGATTCATCATGACAAATTAAAGGGAGAGCAAGACAAAGTGAACTTAGGTTTCATAACAAACAGGAGAGACATAAACTTGACACTTTATGGCTATGGTTATGCTTGTCTTTACAAAATCCAAGATACAAGGAAGTTTTTTTGTCATTGTGCATCCTATTGCACAATGGAATTAAATTGTGGCTCCAAGACAAAACAAAAACCAGACAAAAACAAAACCATTAGACATGTAGGAGTGCAGATGCTGCATTCAGCAATCTCACTGCCTGAGGGAAGAAGCTGTTCCGCTGTGATAGTACTACAGCGGATACTTCTGTACCTTTTGCCTGATGGCAGCAGGGTGAACAGGCTATGGCTGGGGTGTGTGTTGTCCTCCAGTATCCTCTTGGTTCTGCGCAGGCACCTCTCCATGCTCGAGAGATGGGTACTAATGATGTTTTGGGCAGTATTAATCACTCTTTGCAGAGTCTTCCTGTCCTGGGTCGTGCACATGCCATGCCAGTTTGTGATGTTTCCAGTTGGGATGCTTTTAGTCGCTCCTTTGTAGAAGTTGACTAGAACTTGGCATGGGAATTTTGCTTTCTTAAGTTTCCTCAAGAAATACAGACACTTTTGAGCTTTTTAACCAGGGCAGAGACGTGTGAAGTCCATGACATATTCTCTGTTATGCTGATTCCCAGGAACTTAAAACTGCTCACTTGCTCCACCTGAGGAATATTATTAACATATTAGTAACAAGTACAAAGGAGCCTTTAGGAAGGTCAAACTATACAATCTACTGATAGTTAATGTGCCAGATCAGGCAATAGACTGACAAGCTTAAAAGACATGGTTGTACCTGAATACACAGAACAATAGTCTTTCCAAACAGTATCCAATGTTCTATTAATGCTAAATACTTAAGTTGCCAAGGTGTCTGTACTATTTCTCTTGAACACTGCTATTTTTTCTATCTATCCTGGTATTTCCTCTATATCTCTACACAACATAAAGGCAAATATGCTGCTGTCAGAACTCTTCAAAACTTTCCTCTGTTTCATAGTTCTATCTCAAGGCAAACATCATCATTCTTCTTTTGCTTTGCCATTTGGTTTGGTTTGTTTATGACTGTTGCTCTTGCAAAGTTTTCTGTGCTCTCATTGGTCAGTTTCTGACTTGACAGGTCAAATAATTTGAGGCACAACAAAAAAAAGGTAGACATTCTATCAGGGAGTTGTGGGAGTTCACAAATTGGATTTTAAATGTTTATTGTAATACATTACATGAATCAACTGATTTTTGTGGCTGGTGGGTCCTGAAACTCTGCAACTGTTGGGCTGGGCTTTAATTGTCCTTAAATTTTATAATTTGACCAAAGCTTTTGGTGCACCACCATGGTCAAAGTATTAGATATTCCTCATCATCAGATTATTGTGCTTTCCTTATCAATTCCCGCATCTTTATGTTATTCATACTCCACTTAATTTTTCTTTTCCTGATTCTCTTTTGCCTTATAATTATTGTATCTATTTTTTTATTTTTTTGCAAAATACTAATTGTGAATCTTTCTTGAAAAGTTGGCTCTTATCAAATGTCTAAAAGTCACAAGTTGCTTTCGCTATTGTTAGAAAGCTGCAGATGCTGACTACTCACAACTCTTGCATAAACATAATACAATCCATCTGTCTTGACACCTGCTAAGTGCTTCTTAATTTTTTCCCTTTGCAAAGTTTTTTCTTTTCTTTTTTGCTTTACTTAAAGAAAAATGTAAATGAGACTAGACAGTGAAGGTCAGGAAATGATAAGAACATGACACCCTGTCATAATATAAGTTCGACAATCTGCATGTGTCAAGAATCTTAAAGAGACAGGGGTCATTGTTCACTGTTGCATTCATATGAAAGAAAGTGTGTTTAACATGTTCACAGATTCACACAATGAAAAGGCATTCACTTATCTGTATACATTTGAACCATTCACTCTTTCTGTCTGCTGTTAATTATTTTTTATACATAGTTACCTCCGCTGAGGAGGTTAATGTTTTTGCCGGCATTGGTTAGTTTGTTTGTCTGTTTGTTTATCTGTTTGTGTTCAAGATAACTTGAAAAGTTATGGACGGATTTGGATGAAATTTTCAGGAAATGTGTGGAATGGGATAAGGAAGAAATGATTAGATTTTGGGACTGATCCGGATCACCATCCGGATCCAGGAATTTTTTAACATTGCCAGATAGGACTGTTTTCACCAAAGTGGACTGAAGCTGCTTGGCAGAGGTCTGGGCTCTCTGAGTGCTTTTGTAGTTCATAATGCAGATGCTGCTGGCCAGCAGAAAGCCCTCTGTATAGAGCTTGCATGTTCTGGCCATGGGTTTATGCAAGGTGGTCTGCTCTCTCACAGAGGCAAAAAAAACATGAACGTTTGGTTTGCCCATATAATGTAAGGGCAAATCTGAGTTTACCTTTATGAGTGAGCCCTGATGTTTACTGGGGTCTAGAATATGGAAGGCTAAAAGGGCATCCGTCTATGCTTTTTAATTCTATTCAGTGTTATTGACTAATACTGATAGTTTTACAGTAATAATGGGTTAATATTCATCATTTTCTCTAGATCCTGAGAAATTAAGCCATTATCCCAGAAAATGACATAATTTGAAAGGAACACAATGTGCTTGTCCCATAAAAAAACAAAAAGAGCTCATTGAAGAGACCCTTATGTCCCAGTGCACTTCTGATTAATCATAATCTAGCTTAATTTTTTAAGTATTGCCCCCTTCAACAGACTCAGGCTCTGTACATGTGGGCAGTAACAAAACCGATGCTATGTACTGTTCCAATAGACCTCTGATGGGCCCTCCAGCCCAACTAATCCCCTTTTCACAGTGACATTTGTTTAAAAGTCCTGAAACAAAGCTCCATCATTACAAATTAAAAGAGTAACATAAACTGTGAGGATGTAATATTAGTATCAATTCACAGTGCCGTATGGCTTTAGTGGCACATGAGAGAGGTTGACATTGCACATGCCAACATACACACAATAGCAGACACACATTTACAGTGCTACTGTCTCCCACTGAGTCTGCATGGTCCCATCTCACCAGTATTATGCCTATTACTATATTTAGAGAAAGAGCAAAATTAGAGGTCAACTTATTCCCTGCATTCTGTTTCTGTTACATTTAACGTGGAGTAAAAACGTAATGCAGCCTAAAACAGCAGCATGAATGGGGCTTGTGCAGACAGATGCAAAGCAAAAGCCAGGATGTTGCCTAGGCTGTCAAATGGGAATCTGCTGTCAATGGTCTTTCATCTAAACAGCCCTAAGATACTAACAGGACATTGAACTCTAGTATCCAAAAGCCATCCCTTCTGTGCCACCTCTCATCAGCTACCATGCAAATCAAAATCCCTATATTAGACTAACCCACCTTATTCCATGGACTTAAAGCCCAACAGCATATCCACCTTAAACAGACACAGGCTCTGTGCATGTGACTTTAGGTAGTGACAATACTGATGTTATCTCGTCCTCCACAAAGCCTTTCACAGGGCCTTATCCCAACAATGTAAACAAATCAAATCACAACACCGAAAGAAATTCCCAATAGAACTTATATCCTTGCTCTAAATCTGAGATGATATGGTGAGAGTTTTTCCTATGTAGTGGCTTACGTTCTATACTGCAGCAGTAGCACCCACCTACAACATTACCTGATTGCTCCATAATGACTGTGATTGACTGAACGTTCATCCAGTCACCTGCTGGATTTGCTTTTGAAAGGTTCTGCCCATTCCTAAACACTTGCTATGGGCTGTTGCCAAGATAGACAAGTGAAATATATTGAACAGCACAGCTGGTCTGTCAGGTTATCCTTCAATGGCGTTGTAGTGAACGCCGGCAAACCAGAGCCATCCTCCTCTGTGCCAACTCTCATCAGCCACCATGCACATACAAATTCCTATTTTATCTCACCTCCCTTACCACATAGCCAACACAGCCTAAACAGCATCACCACCTTCAACAGACTCAGGCTTTGAACATGCAAGCTCCATGTAGTGACAACACTGATGTTATCCAGTCTTCCACATGGCCTCTCACAGGCCCCCCATCCCAACAATGTAAACTTATGGGCAGCAATAGCCGGGATGGTGCTTCATCCGAATAGCCCTACAATACCTCTTAAAGGCTTGAAAGCTTACCTCCTAGAGCCACCCTCCTTGCAAATTATCACCAGCTACTGATTCCTTTAAGTATTTCCCAACCTCAAGGGCTGAAAATAGAGGGCCGGAACCTGTCATTCCCTGAGTGTCCACTTGAGACTGGCTGCAGAAACTTGACACCCAAATGATTGCATGCAAGAAAAGTCATTGTTTTACGATCTAAATACACATCCTTACTGCCTAGTTCAGGAAACAACGTCAGTCTTAATAGTGTGCTCTCACTGTAATAGAGCAAATTATTTTATACCGCTCCCATTTTTTCTTTTATGAGGATTTATTATGTCCCACCTCAACATGGCCTCTCTGTCTGTCACATGGCTTTGAACAGTTCTTGAACAGTCAGTGCTATTTCACCTTTCTTACCACATGGCAAACACATCCCAAATAGTATTACCACCTTTAACAGACCCAGGCCTTGTACATGCAAGCTCCAGGTCATGACAATGCTGATATCCTGGTCCATAATTTCTCAGAATAAACAGCTACTGCTCTGCCCAACATTATTAATTAAACAAAAGAAAATAAATGATTTGTTAAAAGAAGAAGAAAGGACTGCTATCTATCTCTGTCTATCTATAAATAGAAAGGACAGAAAATAGTCTGAAGAGTGATCTTAGAAAGAGGATTAAGAAGGTGGAGTCTGGGTGAGAAACCCAAACTTGGGCAAACACTCAACAACTTTATTTTAGATGGCATGACACTTTACACAAAAATCAAGCTAGCTGGCTGTTTATTAATGTCAAACTTTCTGCTTACTTTCTTTGCTTTTGTTGCATCTCTGTAATCACCTGCTGTCACAGTTTTGTTTGAAAATATGTCAACTGAAGCAATGCTCCTTGTGGCCAAATCCCATCAGCATCCCTACCTGAGTCACTCTCTGCATGAGGACTGATAACACTGTCCTTGTGGCAGTCCAAACCTCAAGAAACAAGATCTCTAATCCAGCGCCCCCTAGAGGCTTTAAAATTTGTCCTGTGATAAATTGATAAGCAGCATTTGTGGATGTATTTGTTCTCTGAATATGCTTGTTTTTGACTTTAATCAGACCATAAAAAGCTCCCATGCAAGCTGACGCACAACCATCACCCCCACCCAACTCCACCGCCCCCCGACACCCTCCCCTGCTCAGTGACATGCTGGTTGCTGATGCCTTTTTAACTGTCACGCTTGGAAAGGTCAACTCTGCACTGCACTTGCTCTGTGGCTGCACTGCAATTACTGGCAGTCACACGTGCACACATTTGGAAATATTAGCATTTGCTCCCCGTCTCTCACTCTTGTTCCCTCTCTTTCTATCCTACGCGCACTCTCACACACATACACACACAGATGTTGAGCACTCTTGGCTCCCATCCTCATCCATAACACCATTGATTGGTGCGAACTCATTAAAACAAATTGAGCTTCTATGCAAAGGAGACTGTGTTGAACTGCCTTCATCTCAGTCCTGTGCCATTTTTTGCCAGCAAAAAACTCACTGACATATTCAGTCTGACGTCATACTGTTTTGGATTTTGGGGGGGAAGAGTGCAAAGTGTAGGTCAGATATAGTTTTTAGCAAATCAGCTCGCCCTAGAGGGTAGGTAAAATAAGCTCTACCATAAAACAGAAAAACATAAACCTAGTTGGTTTGTTATCGTGATAAATTACACATGCCATCATTGTACTGAACTCTTCTGACCACCATAAAACATACTTTGAAACAGTCACAGGCTGAGTGGTGATATTTGAATTCTATATTTTCATAGCAGTGGAGAGAAATTATATAACTGTGTCTGTTGTTTTCCACTTTTTTTTAGATAATCTGTTAATCAGTAAAGGAATAAGACAGTGACCAAATCCGCCAAAAATAACAGAAAATAATAATTTGTTTTTGTTTTTTTCATCAGCAATAGTATCTGTTTGGGAGCAATGTGTCTTTTGATTCAAGTTCATTTTTTGTCTGTGTGTTCTTGTAGATTTCAATGACTTTTAAAAATAATGCACACGATCAATTTATATAATAATGCCTGATGATTATGAGTGTCTTATGATTCATAATAAATACATTAGTAAGTTCCAGATACGATAGTTAAAGATTCCTTCAAGAGCATTTTAGCTTAACAAATGTATATCAAAGTCAAGGTAAACCTAAATATCCCTGGAGGGCACTTTATTTTACAGCAGCAGTGGATAGATAAAGCAAACATGGAGACACATAAACATAAAAGCGCTAAAACACAAATAATAAACACATATTGAGAGGGCACCAGATCACATGATACTATTCAGGAGGCCAACAGGGGACAAATGAGCTTTAAAATCTGTCTGTCCTACACCAGGGCAGAGTATGTCTGCATCCAGAGGGCAGCAGCTTATTCTCTGAATAGAGAGGAGTGTGGTTTGAGCCAATCGCCTGTGCTTTTATTTATTGCTCTGGCTCTGTATAAAGAAGCAATTATTAACCAATACCAGCAATTTAACTGCACATTTAACAGTGCGTTCCAGCCTCTTACTGTTTTTAAAATAAGCAACACATTAAAAAAAGCCACAAAAAAGAATCAGTGATCTTTCTGCTGTAAGGCATGTGCACTACATCTATGCATATATGTATATACAAAAGGATACTTCTTTGTGAAAAGATGAACAAGTTGTCCCACAGCAAGAGGTACTCGTCTTACCTCAGTGGAACACTGCCCTTGTCTCTTGAAGTTACCGAACTGCTTGATCATTAAAATCACAAAGTTACTGAAAAGCTAGTCAAATAAGAAAAAAACTGTGCTACCACAAGCTACTGGAATTTTCAGCCATCAGTGTTGCCACTTTAGAGATGTTTATGCCCATCACTGAGAGCTGGCTTGTCTAGACAAGAGGTTACGTTTGCTTACGTCAGTCAAAAAAAAAATCATTTTCTGAAGATATTCTCCAATCTGAAGAGTTAATCTAAGAGGGTTAATTTAAAAGAATCAACTAAAGTGGGACTTCTGAAAAGTTTAAATTCTGTTCTATTAACTCTTGATTATCTCTTGTCAGTGAATTAATTTGAACACCTCTAAATGAGCAGCATCAAACAGCATTTAATATGATTGATCACATATCTCCTAACCTAGCAGTCTCATTCAACCATATAAAGGCTTTCTGTTATTTGAGCCGGATGAACATTAACAGGTTTATGAATATCAAAATTATTTACTGAGAAAAAAATAAAGACATACTAAAGAAGCTCTTTTCTTGTGCCTTTTCTTTGTTTCAATTAAGGCTTTTAAACTGATTTTTCAGCCAGAGAACCTCTGTTCATGTCCCTTTTGTGAGTTTTACCTCAGCCAACCTGATTTGTAATGAAACAGCATTCTTTTATTACAGACACACAAATCTGTTATTCCGAGTTTTACCAGTTTTCTGCCTCAGGTAAGCAAAGACAGACGGATACCACAGGCCTTCAGAGGCTGTTGTTGTAACCTGATCAACTTTGACATCAAACCTGCATTGCACCACTTGATCCCGGCTGACATCCCTCCCACTGTGCTTCGCCTCCCACAACAGCAAAGTCAGGTTTGCAGAAAATCAACAAAATATCAACCAGACACCAGCAGAGAGAACACCTGTGCTAAAAAAAAAACAAAAAAAAACTCTTTGCTGATGTTCAACACCAAGCATTTGTCTCATCAGGTATGTTAAAACAGCCTAAGCATTTAAGAGAAAAACTTATATTTAGATGTACTGGAGATTAACAGGAAGTGAGATCAAGGTGGTTAACTTTCTGCATACAATTCTCAGTTTAGGATCAGAAGTTGAAAATGTGATGATGTAAAATAAACCAGGAATATGGTTGCTGTGAAGAAGCTTTCACTTTGCTTGCAGTGAGAGTAGTGCTCATGAATATGTAAAATGAAGTTGTCGCATTTCATTTACGCTCTCATCCCTGAAAAAATGACAAAGTCATTACTGGAGCCCACATTTCCATCAAAATGTGATTTCTTTGTGGCATAAAAGTGGCTTTTGAAACACTGTCGAATGAACGACAAACTCTCGTAGGCTCTAACAAGGCTAACCTTGTTCTCACTCTCCCAAATCCATTTTTTTTCTAAAGGTATTCAGAAGACTTGGCCTCCATCTCTCTGGGGCTTCATTATCAAGCAGGACTTTTGTGCTTGTTGAAGAGGTTTGACTGTGATGTGTAGCGTTATTCACATTGTAATAAGGCTTTTTAGAATTTGAATTCATCCCTTCTGTCTCTCTCTTCATCTTCTGTCAGTGTCGGTCTCATTTTCTGCCATCCCTCCATCCTCGCACTCTCTCCTGGGCTCAGGTGTACTTACCGCCAGCAGCACCTGGTCATCTTTAATTACGACCTCGGCTCTCATCAAATGCTAATGGGGCTGGAAGAGAAAGAGAGAGGATGAGGAGGATCACTTGAGAGGGGGGCAACACTTACAGTCACTGTTGCTTTGTCTTACATAACCAATATTTTCTTTTCTCTACCTACTTCCCGAGATGTGTCACTGAATGTTTACATTGATCCTTCAGAGATGTGACAAATCAGGTCAAGCAGTTTTACCTGCTATTTAATCTTAAACTTTAAATTATTCCACTCGTACACACATATATTTTGAGGGATAATTAAAGTGTTTCGTGAACAGAAATTATTTGATTGTAAGTAATCATTCTAGCCCTTTTCACACATGCAAACCCATATATTTCTACAAAAAAGGAGGACCTACACTCTGGAGCTCCTTGTAACAAACTCATTTTCTTTTTTTTTTTTTTACTATGAACTTTTTTTTATTTAAATTAAAAGAACATTTTTTGAATTATCAATCGGCAATTCTGGTGATGGTCTCTTGTTTCATTGCAATTTATATTATTTCATTTTAATTGTATATCTTTTTATTTTATTTACTTTTTATTTCATTTTATTTTATTTTATCTCAACTTTGTCTCATCTAAGTCTTTGTAAGTGACCATGTTTTTATATCATGTTCCTTGTATTAGTCATCAATCAATCAGTCAATCAATCAGTCTTTATTTGGATCGCACGTTCATAACAGGTATTATCTCAAGGCACTTAACAATAGAGCAGGCTGAAGCCATACTTTACATTTACTCATCCTCAGTTAAAAGGAATAATTCAGAGTAAAACTTTTTATGTTTTAACTTTCCTTGTATTACTGATATTCTGGGTAATTTCATGGATTGAACAGGATAGGACAAAATAAGCCTTGGCTTCAGCTTATTCCTTTTTGGTTACAGAGTTTATTAATTGTTTTTTTTTTTGTTTGTTTGTTTTTATGTTTATATGTTCTTTTTTTGTAAGTTGATGCACATAATTTAAGTTCTGTACTGTATTTTGTAACTAAAAATAAAATATTCATTCAATCACCCTATTTTTTGTTGTTGTTTTTTTTCTTATCCCAAGCACTTTGTAACCTTGTCTAGATACAAACTATATAAATAAGGTTATTATTATTATTATTATTATTACTATTATTATTATTGTTTTTATTATTAACCCTTTATAGGGCACTCATTGAAATACTTTGAAATTTAAAATTTCAACCCTGGAGTGTTATTGGTGGATATCAGAGGACATTTTTTCTTTTTTGACTTTTTTAAAAAAGTTTCATATTCAGGCTGCAAATCTGAGTCAACGAAGTTATCATATATGGTTCCTCGCCCATCTAGGGTAAAAAAATATTCCAAATAATATGTGGATTTATTATTTTCAAACTACACATATAAAGATGAAGGACATTTATTTCCAAATCACCAGTCAGACATATGTCTTGCAGAATTCATGACACTTGTGTGAAAATATAACACACACGATGATGTGCAAAAACAGTAGCAGCATGTAACCAAAAAATAGTGAAGGTAAATTCAAACTCTTTCTGTAAACATTGTAAACAAATATGTGCACTTTTCAAAATATTCTCTTATCTTGCAACTGGTAAACATCAACCTCAGTAACAGGGATGTAAACATGTTAGAAACCTGCTTTCAAACAAGACAACTCTGATCACCTGTCAAAGTCAATTATAGTCCAGTCCCTTAGCCAACGGCTTCATATATATATATATATATATATATCTAAATATCTACATTTATCTATCTATCTATCTATATCTATATCTATCAATATATATATATATATATATATATATATATATATATATATATATATATATATATATATACACACACATATATATGTATATGTAAAGATAGATATAAAGATATACACACACACATATATATATTAAATATTTTTGTGGAATATATATATATATATATATATATATATATATATATAATTTGGTGTTTATTTTTTTTAACCATGTAAGGCTCACAATTTAAAAAAATCCCACCAAAATATGCCATAAAAGTGTGATAAAAAGCGGACCGGACCTACAAATCATGGATATTTTACTATCATTAATTTGAAAACCTATATAAAAGGGTCACATTTTTCACTTGAACGTGGTATAAGCCTATATTATTCTAAGTAAACTTCCAATGAACTGTTGAGTACTGTTTTCTTAAATTATAATTCATTATTGGTGAAAAAAAATACACTAAACATGGCTTGCTATACATCTTGGGTGTATGTCTGGATGAAGTTACATGATTCTGCCCCTTATTAAAGAGATGTGGGGGTGCCATCTTTAAAGCATGTGGAAGTTACCACATATGGTTCCCTGCCGATAAAGGGTTATCATTATTATTATTGGCCCTTACAGTAGGATGTTTTCCTGCAGTTTGCATGTCACTAAATAAAGGAGCAGGGGAGAAGAAAATGTTTTTTTTTTTTTTTTGTTTGTTTTTTCTAGGTTGGGGCATTGTGTAAAACAAGAACAAAAATGGAAATACAATGATTTGCAAATCTTTTCTGACATGTTTTAAATGAAAAGACTACAAAGGTAAGATTATTTAAGTTTAAATTGATAAATGTAATTGTTTTTCTTAGCCTATCTTCACTCATTGAAAGTTGCAACAAGTTTAAAAAAAGCTGGGACAGGAGCTTGTTTACCACTGTGTAATGTCACTTTTTCTTTGAAAAACACTCAATAAGCTTTTTAGAACTAACAACACTAGTTGTTGAAGCTTTGTAGGAGTTTTTTTTTCATTCTTGCTTGATGTACAATTCAGTCGCTCAACAGTTTGGAATCTCTGTTGTCATCTTTTTAAGTTACACATACTATGGGCACTAACTCACCAGCATACCAGCACAGATGATGGCTTCTGAACTTCTGATAACTACTGATGATATCATGGACTGTAGATGATTAAACCGAGATCACCGACACCCAAATTTGAGTGGCTCTCTGGGCTTCTCTGAGAAGTCAGAAATTAACATCGTAGCATTCAACCACTAAAACTATTTTTCTGTTCAGGAATTCACCTAAATTATTATAATTTGACACCCTATTCAAGAAATGTTTCACTATTTTTCAGGTATTTTCATGTATTTATGTAGAGAGTAAATTTGACAAATCATGGATAACAGTAATAATAATATTTTAGCATTAAAAACTGTGTTTTGACCATTACCGAAACACAAATAAATTATTTCTGTAAATACTAATGTTGATAATTTACTGCAACAGTGTCATTAACCTTGGGTGGTCTGATAATTTGTTTGGCCCAGTAAATATTGTCATGTCTTTCCCCCTTGGTTCTCATAGTAAAATTCTTTAGTCCTGTGTCTTCCTGACTCATCCTCCTCCCTGTTTCTACACTATCCTGCTTCTCCTCTCCTCCATTCACCTCTTCTTTTTATCCGGTCTGCTTTACTGTCCCTGTCTCTGATCATCTGGAGCCAAAACACTTGGCACATGGCTCCTGTCTGCATCTTTGTCTCTTTCTTCGCACACTTTCCCTCACTAGCTTCCTTCTTCCACGGTGTTTCCTTAGAAAAAAAAAAAAAAAATCATGAACCATTTTTGATCACACAGCTCCTCACCCCTCACACACCACATGCTCGCACACACACACAAACGGACTGATGTCCCTTTATCTTGTGCCCTGCCTTCAGCTGTGTGAAGAAGGCCCAAATCTTTGATCCTTCTTTATTCTGTGATCAATCAGCTGGGCACATGAGCATGCTGTGAACAAAGACAGAGGGGTTTAGAGGTGCAAACATGCCAGTGTGAGGCCCTGTATGTGTGTCTGCGAAAAAAGCTATATATCTGTTTTTCTTCTTTAAGCCAGTGTCACCTGAACACATCATGTGCAGAAAATTACATCTTCACACCCACTCAAGAAAGTAAAGCTATTAGTAACTCATCACCCGAGATGAAGGATGGTGGGATGTGGGAAGATATGAATAAAAATAGATGCAGCAAATGCAGAAGCTGAATCTAAATAATGTCTTGTTAGGCAAGTTCCCTAACGGGGAAAGTTAAAGAGTAAAGAGTTTCTGTGCAGGGAGGTGTATTTCCTGGAGACTGTTGAAACTGAAAGTCTGACAGCATGCTGAAAACTTTGCAGCGTGGTTATTCATACTTTCAGTGTTTTATAACCTGTTCTGATGCTTTATATATCCAATGCATTTGCAGCAGCTCTATACTGTGTAATTAGCTTTCTATGGCACAATTTTTAAAGGTCCCATATTTTGCTCCTTTTCTGCAGTTTAACATGAATCCTTGATGTCTTCATGAAACATTAGTAACATGCTTTGGTCCAAAAAGCCTATGAATCAAGCACAGCAGCATTCTTTCCACGCTCACATATAACCGCTCTGTTCACAACGTCCGGATTTGGGCGTATGCTAATGAGCTACAGCAGCGTACATACGGCAATTCACGATAGAGAAGCGTACTCAAGCGAAGCAGCTTTGGCCATGCGCCGCTTACAGTCATGAACACATACAAACCCTTAATTCATGCCGGTGTAAGTACCAGATCTGTCCCACACCAGTTACTGCACACATGGTTACAACAGCGAAACAACATCACAGGCAAACGCACAACATGCTAACCGCAGAGGGATAGCCACAACTTAGCTTACCTTCTGGGCTAACGTTTGCACAAACAGAGGGACCTCAGGTCGGGTAAAGGACTGATTATACCCAGCCAACTGTTAAACTTCTCTTCCTGAACACACACGAACCACAAATTGAAGTCGTTTAACAGTTAACAGCGATCCAGTTTCCTCGGCCTAGTCACCGCAGTGGGACTGATTATATTCAGCCAGCTGTTAAATTTTTCTTGACTAATGTAAAAATGCTCATACACTGAAGTTTATCCTTCAGACTTTCAACAAGTAACGTGAACATTGACGAAAATGTTGTGCAGTAACCTCTAATTCACTTCACCCTGCTGTTAGCAATAGCTTGAAGAAGTGAGAAAAAGAAATACTTCACAGCATTAAAATACGCACATTTCCATCATCAGGTTTGGCAACGGATTGTTGGTACTGAGCCTTGATTCAGGAAAAATCTATTTCCCAGTCCTGTGTTGAACTGGCTGAAGTTGAAGAAGCAGTTGGCCGTTAAGTGACTGGCACACACATACAGGTTTTAGCCGACTGTAGCTGCTCATTCCCTTCAAAAATAAAATTAATCTACAGGGTCCTTTGGTCCTCCGAGACTGGTAGCCTATATGTGAAGATATATGTGGCTGTTTACAGCCAACAACCGAGCAGTGACAGCTGTTTATATTCATTAAGAATATAAACAGCATGGCTGCTCTTCACAGAGGAATCTCTCCAGCAGCGGGGAGGGGGTCTACGCAGGTAGACCAATCAGGTTAGGTGTGCAAATCAGAAATATGCTGTTATGTAAAAGTATATCCACAGACGCAACAGCTCACTGAATACCATGGGCTTTCCTGGCGCAACTCAGGGTGGCGCAGGGTGGCGCAGCCTGGTGCACCCCGCGCAGTAGTAATTTTGTCCAGCACACCGCTGTGTGCAGCCAATTTGTCAATTTGGTAGACCGGCTATGCCGAGATGGGTGTGACGGGGCACCAGGGGGAGGTGTCAAAAGATTCAGCTTGGCGCAGTGACAATTTTGTGCCAAAAAACCGCATGGAAGGTTACGCTGAAAGCTCGCCAGCTCCAAACTGGTCTATTCTCAGCACAGGCGAAGCGCACCGGGGGCAGTGGTAATTTGGCTGACAGGCGCACAGTGCGCACATGTCAGCAAAACCTCACAGGCAGGTGTCTACAGTGTCAGGCATATTTCAATGCAATAAACAATCACAGCAACCACAATTTAATGTAACCGTCTGAACAAGCACATACATTTGTATCTATATTTATTGTCCCGTCACATCTGATGTCAGATCAGAGACGTTTGTCATAATGGAAACTCAACCTGACGGCAGCTGGAAGAGTGACGCAAACTAACGAGTTCACATCTCTCAGCCAACCACAAACAGCCACATCATCCGATACGAAGTATTCGGCTTCTCTCATCTCATGAAATTCAAAAGACAAGAAAAAAGAGAGAGACTGAATAAATGCAAGTCACACGGCATCTTAAGGATTTACCTGTGATTGCCCATATTTCTCTGTTTTAATCTTTATTCTTAATGTGATCTAAAAACATGGAGTACGTTATTGCAAGGAGGATGAGGAGGAGATATCGGGGGGAATATTTCACCAAAGGTTCTGCTATTTGGCGATGACAGACCAGGAATGCAGGTGGATCACAAGCATGACGAATGGATTATCCTGCTGCTGTGTTTAAATGTAATTGTCACTTAATTTTGTACTCCTATTTATGGCCTCCAATGTGCAGCCCGTTGGCCCCTGCACTCTCCCAGTTGCTGCAAATGTGACAGACCTGCTCTGACCTTCTATGCCACCGAGGTGAAATTGTCAGTGCGCCTCACCCGCAGCGCATTTAAAGGCGAGGAGAGGGGTTCATTTGATTGGTGAAGATTACACTCAGCTGTGTTAAACCCACTCACACCTCCTCTCCTCCCTCTCTGATACTTGCACCGCTGGGGAGACGGAGGCGTGGGTGCGCCTCCCTGCGCCGGACTGCGCCGTGCACGAAACTTGCAAAATGCCCTGGACACACCCCGTTGGCACGGCACAGGCACAGGCGCGGCGCAGCGCAGGTGTGCCACGCCTGTGCCTGGTCTACGAAATTAGAGCCCCATGAGTTTACATTTATGCAGCCTGCTAAATACAGGTGTTGTTGTCTACTATCACATTTTGTGGGCTGGGAGGTAGGCCAAATACCCAAAAATGCGTTCAAAAGCCTTAAAAAAGTGTTTTATGCATAATATGGGACCTTTAATGTGTGTTGTGGAATTCACCACTACTACTATGTATTCAGATTACCTGTCCGTGCACAAATAATTCAGATAATTACATGTGTCTAATAAAATAAATCAGTTACAGAAAGTGTAATTCAGCACACTAGGTTTAATGCCAACAGCCGGTGATCATTATTATTAACATATGGATAATTATTACCTCCTACAGAGTTACATACAGTAGCAGGAAATGAATACCATGCATTACATCAGAAAGCCTTTTTTACATATATTATTATCTGCCACTTTTATTGGAGAAAACAGTTCAGGTCTTTGTCAACTCAATTACCTAATCACATGGCAGCAACTTAATGCATCAAGGCATGTGGACATGGCCAAGTCCAACTATTGAAGTTCAAACTGAGCATCAGACTGAGGAAGAAAGTGGATTCAAGTGACTTTTAATGTGGCGTGGTGCAAGACAGGTCCAGGGGAGGGTTTCTGAAACTGCCGATCTTTTGACATTTTAATGTCAGACCATCTACAGGGTTCACAAAGAATGGTCAGAAAAAGAGAAATATCCAGTAAGTGGTAGTTCTCTGGGCAGGAGTGCCTTGTTGATGTCAAATGAGAATGGCCAGATTGGTTCTACATGATGAAAGGCAACAGTAATATAAAAAGAAAAAACATTTGTTAAAAGGACAATTTCTGAATGAACAATATACTAAATCCCGCAACAGATGGGCTACAGCAGCAAAACACTACACCAGATGCTTCTCCTATCAGCTAAAAACAGGAGAGTTAGGCCATGTCCACATGTAGGTGGGTATTTTTGGAAACTGTCCACACGTTAACTGCATTGTGGGTCACTGAAAATGCAAATTTTGGAAAACTTCTCCCAAGCACTAGCATTGTTTTTGATGAGACCCCAGATTATTGTTTAACAAGTGATGATGTTGACTGTTAAACCATGGCTGCTTGTGCCTGTGGATGCCTCGATAATACATGATATAGAAACTTTCCAATAACAGGATCTGTTTAAGATTATCAAACATTTCTCGAAGTGAAATATAAGTGAAGAAACATTTACTCATTGTTAACACCAGTTAACATAGCCACATTACACCAGAACGTCCGTCAGACTTGTGGTTGGAAATGATATGAAAAAAAAAAAGGTTTTACAGAAGCTAAAACAAAACAAAAATTAAAGTTTCACATCACGGACATCACCACAAGGTAATCACGAATGTTCAACAGTTCCTTTAAGTATTTTCCTGTGTAAGGGGATGTTCCTAGCATGTATAGAGGATAACTTATGAAAACAGAGGAAGAAAACCTCCCTTTTTAAAAATACCCACCTACGTGTGGACAAAGTCTGAGGCTACAATTTGCATGGGCTCACCAAAATTAGACGAGAGAAGATTGGAGAAGTCATGTCTGGCTTGATAAGTCTGTTTCTAATGTAACATTAAGATGGTAGAGTAAAAATTTGGTGAAAGCAAAATGAAAGCATGGATCCCTCCTGCCTATTATTAATGGTTCACACTTCTGGTGGGGGTGTTATAGACACACACTTCTTTGTTTTAATTTTAAGGAAAGGACATTATAAGTAGAAAAACATTTCTGTTTGGAAGTCAGTTGTAGTTCAGTTACTGTTGAGGGAGGTAATTTTATATGACATTATATGTTTTGCTGCACAATATTTTAATTAATTAAAACATTTAAGATAATTCTTTTTTTGAGTAAAGACAGCAGAGAAAGGGTTAAAACTCTGTAGGTAGGTTTTTCTAAAAATCTTGGAGAGCTAACCACAGATCTTGAGTGGATGTGGGAAGGCTCAAATCCTTCTGTCTCTTCATGTTATCCAGACACTGTGTGAAGTTGAGATCAGGGCTCTGTGGGTGCCTTACCATCACTTCCAGGACTCCGTGTTCTTCTTCACAATGGGAATAGTTCTTAATGACACTGGCTGTTAGACGCCTTGCTGACAATGTCGCATGATGGATAAAAATCTTTTTTCAGCTGTCTCAGCACTGAAGACACTATTAATCCTGACCAAATCCCCAACTCGATTAGCAAACAAACAGTCACAAACGTGCAAGGAACCTCCATCATGCTTCACTGTTGCCTGCAGACAATAATACATGTACTCCCCTCAAGCCCTTTGGCAAACAAACTGCCTTCCACTAAAGCCAGAAAGTTTATATTTTGAATCATTGGTCCAGAGCACCTGCTGCCATTTTCCACACCGTCTTTATTCTGTTTTCATGCATGGTTGGGCTCCTTGACCATCACATAGGAGGAATGACAATTTGGCAACAATTCTGCCATGGAGACCATTCTTGGCAAAACTGGACAGTTGATGGGTGTTCACCCCATCAACTTTAATAACTAAAGTTTATATTTTTCTTTGAACCAAGGTTCTATTAACAAAGAGTTAAATACTGAGAATGGCAATAAAAAAAAAGACACGTCTAGGTGATGCAATGCTATTGACAGCTTTATATTTACAGTATGTCAGTCAATCAGTTAATAAATCAATCAACCAATCAGTCAATCAGTCTTTATTTGTATAGTGCCAATTTATAACAGGTGTAATCTCAAGGTACTTAACAATAGAGCAGGCTGAAGCCATACTCTTCATTTTGTGTACATATATGCATATGTACACATAGAAAATGCTTATACACATATATGCATATACATAAATCCAAAGATATATCCAGGCAGAGACAAAGGGACTAAAAAGAAGAATTTATGATTGTTAATAACATATGAACACTGAGATCAGAAATCTCTCCTCATATTTGTCTCTGCGGAGTGTAAATATATTTGCGGTTAGGTCCATGAGATCTGGCATCTTGTTTTCAAGAGAGGGTCCTCATGTCTATATGGTTGTAAAGGTATTTATTATGGAGGGAAAAATCAATAAAAACCGCGTATAGAGAGGTCATTCTAATATTAACATTAACATCTATAATGATCATAAACTTAAGAGAAATGATGGGTTCAACTGGTTTAAAAATATGAATTTATGTTCAATTATGTCATTTCTGTTAAAGGTTGATGTAGGATAAAGCAGTTGGAGTCGAGCGGGTCCATGGCAGCAGCATACATATAATAGTAACTGAAGCTTTGTAGGTCCACAGCAGCAGACTGTCCACACCAACAATCCCAGGTTGCCTACAAGACAGAAACCTGGCTCCAAGAACCATAGACGAGTACAAGAGCAAACAAAAAAGGGGCAAAGAGATGCATAGAGAGAGGACATAAAGAGAAAATGTTAGAGAGATAGAAAGGAAGGAGCTCAGTGTGCAAAATCCCCTGACAGTCTAAAGCTGCGTTCACACCGAACGCGGCTTTACGACTGAAATTGTGTCACCCACTGAAGTCGTGTCGCGTGTCCATAAATACCTCATTTTGGTCACTGTCGCTGTCGCTCGGTGACATCACGCCAGCTCAAGTTTCACCACAATCATATCATATATCATATAATAGGATGTATTACCTGACATTATTCCAACTGTATCCTTTTCACTTGCTTACCAACCACAAAACACTGCAGCTTCTGGCCCTGCAGCATCTTGTCACTCTGTGAACCAGAATGAAAACAGTCTGTCACAGGTACCGTCACACTCACGCAACGCTGATTGGCTGTTGCCGCACAGCCACACGCAACATTGCCCGGAGAGTTCAAACTTTTCAACTTTGGCAACCAAGTGACGAGCGATGTGGTCGCCAGGACGCGTCCGCCGCGTCGCGGGAGGGTTAGCCCTGCCCCATCACGGCTGTACATTGACTTTACATGGAGAGTGGTCGCCGAGGTCGCAAAGTCACGTTAGGTGTGTACGCACCTTAAGCCTATTGCAGCTTAACTATAAACTGGTTCAGACCTGAGCCAGCCCCAACTGCAAGCTTGACCGAAAAGGAATGTTTAGAATATTTTTTTTAATTACCAAGATGATCAAGTGCAAGTGAGTTCTTTGTCAGTTATAATGTCCCCACTTTTAATGCTGTGCTTAGAAATGTGTTATGTGCCGATTAACAGCTTCAGAAAATGAACACTGGTTTTCAACCTGGTGTTCCATCATTAGGCTGCAGAGTTACAGATTACAATTGATTTACTCAACTGTAGGATGATGGAACGGTCTGCATTTTTAAATGCACACGAACTGTCAGCTGTGTGTCACATTTATATCCAAACTGAGAAACAATGAAAGGAAGTTTAACACAAAAGTACTCAACAAGTTACTTGTAGTTTAGTAAGCAGCAATGAAACTGATTACTTTTCACAGTAACCAACACAGTAACCTAAAGGTTTACTTTCAAAAGTAATGCTACCTATCACTGGTTTTTATCACAGCCCCATGTATGGTTTCTCTCTAGGATGAGATTTTTATACAGGACTGGATGCATTTATCTGCACAAACTCGATTGTCTTTTTTGTGTGTGTGTGCAGTGTATTTTCTCCCCAGCTCCACTAATTTTCTAAGTAGAAAGTGTCACTTCAGGGGCAAATACCACTGACCTGGTCCGTGTCTCTTTTGGTAATTGGATAAAACGTTTGGAAACAGATATCAAAAATAGAAAAACGACTGGATATTTGATTTTGGTTTTAAAACAGAAACATCAAAATTGAAATGCAGCTTGATTTTATTTTTTGTTGTCTGAAACGAGTAAAGAAAAGTAAAAAACAGTTTGATTTTCAATTTTAACTTCTAACAAGAAAATACAATATAGCACGAGACACAAATCGAAAAATGGCCTGTCTATTTCTTTTGGTTTACCGGAAGTTGTCACGACAGGAATATTGCACATATTGACCAGAAGATGGCTACAGTGTGGTGCTTATACATTCCAACCGTCGGAAACCCCACAGACATCATAGACCTAATACTTTGTACTTCTTATTGTGCATTGAGACAGGTACAGTGAGACGGATAGACAAACAACGTGTGAACAACAACATTTGTAGTGATGTGGGTGTGTGTGTGTGCTAAGAATATGATTGGTGATATTTACAGTTGCATTACGATCACAGATATAGATATGATTTTAATGGTGGTTAAGGAAAATAGTAATAACAAGGCTTTCATGATCATAAAATGATAATAACAACAACAACAATAATAAAAAAAAATAGACAGTCAGAAGGAACAATAAACAAAACTAAAAATAGAATATATATATATGTATGTATATTTTAGATTTTTCACAATATTAGTGAAATATACATATGTAAAAGAAATTCACCAGCGTAACACATTTTGTCTTAACAACAACAACAACAACAACAACAACAACAATAATAATAATAATAATAATGATAATATTAACTGTAGTTAAAATTAATAATAATGATTGCAACATCAGCCACAATAATTGAAATTAAATAAAATTATGGTATGGATGCTTATATGAAAAAAACAAAAATAAAAAAATATAATAATAACTAGAACAACAGTAATATTAATAGTTTATTATAAAAGGGAGAAGGGCCACTTAACCATAGCAGCTGCAGTAATAATGATAGTAATGGTAATGGTAATGCATAAATACATTGTAGTAAAAAGAATCAAAAAAAGAAATAATAAAAGAGTAATAAAAATAAACATTGGGGGAGTATTAATGAGTAGAAGAGGAACAACAACAGCATTAGCGGCAAGTGACATGACAGTCGGGGAAGGGGGTTGTCATTGGTGTGGCTGTAGGGAGAGAAGATGTAATGGGGGCAGTGAATAAGTAGGTAAATAGATAAAATACAGTAAAATAGAATGAAGAATAGATATTTGAAAAGGAGAAAAAGGGAAGGGAACGTTGATAATAAAAATAAAAATAATAATTACAAAAATATAAGAAGGGGATCAAGAAAATAAATGAACAAATAGATGAGTAAGTCTGATGAGTAAGTAATAATGGTAATGATGGTAATGTTGATAGTAATAACAACAGTAATATTGTTATTTTTATTATTATTATTAATAATGATAATAATAATAACAATATAATAATAACAACAACAACAACAACAACAACAACAATAATAATAATAATAATATAACATTCAAAGTAATTGTTTTTGAATTTTATTTTACTTTATTTTTAAATTATCATCGCTGTCATTGTAGTATGTGTTAGTTATGGGTGTATTATGTATTATGCTGTTTGACAAAGACAGATTGTTTGGCATATTAATAAATGTATAAATGAATTAATTGTATATTTGATAAAGAAACAGTTTGTTCATTTGAATTTATCTCTCTCTCTCATACACACACACACAATCATGACTCTTCTGTACACATCAGTAACAAGAATTTTTTCATATTTTTGTTTTTGTGTGCTGTGAGTATATTCAATGTCACTATTTCAGGCACAGGCAAATCTACCTTGGCTCACACACACACAAACCACACATCTCATATAAATCCTGTTGACATGCGTATCAAACTTTAAATAAGTTTTTTACTCAGTTGTGTTTGAATAAAACTGAAACACGTCATCTGCTTTCAATGCTGCGCCGTTTACTGTAACCTTAGGCTGCACAAAATACGGACATAAATGCGTTGACTCCAGGTGTTTCTGGTGCTAGACCGGAGTGCAGAGACCCGTCCAATAAGGCGGCGACGCTGGATCACACTCCAGCACGTGATGAGGCATCTACGTATATTATAGGCACCGCTGTCGCCATCTTCTGGTCAATATTAGCAATATTCTTGTCACGACAACTTCCGGTAAGCCAAAACAATTATACAGGCCATTTTTAGATTTGTGTCTGGTGCTATATTGTATTTTCTTGTTAGAAATTAAAATTGAAAATCAAACCGTTATTTGACTTTTCTTTACTCGTTTTAGACAACAAAAAATAAAATCAAGCTGTATTTCAATTTTGATGTTTCTGTTTTAAAACCAAAATCAAATATCCAGTGGTTTTTCTATTTTTGATATCTATTTCCAAACTTTTTATCCAATTACCAAAAGAGACACGGACCGACCTGATCTTTGAGAGTTTGTTTTCACTGTCATATGACTAAAGCAAATTATTCTGAGGATACGGTGCTACGATACGGTGGACAAATTGCAGGTGCTACTTTCATGCAAATGATCAGGCTACAAGTGAAAAATCTGCTTTTTGTGGATTTGGCCCTTTATATCCTTTGTGCTTTGTGCTTTGCATTTGTTGTACCTGCTCAACGTGGCTCGACTGTGCATGGTAAGAATACTACCTTTTTTCCATAACAGTATATTAGATTAGAAAGAAGATTAGATTAGATAGAACTTTATTAATCCCTTTGGGAAACTCCCACAGGGAAATTAGGAACTATTTATCAGAACCTCCTTTGGGTCAGGTCCATTGTAGTGTAGTTGTGCTAAACCTCAGTGGCATCGTCATACCAACAAAGAAGGACACAGAGAGGATAGAGCTGCTGGTCCTTTTTTGGCTTTTTCTAACAGTTATAAGATGGATTTTGTTCCAAAGACAGTTGTAAGCAACAAACATCACACATAAACAGAGAAGAGTTTTGGGAGCTAGCATTGGGGGGTGTTTCATTTCCGTGTAAATACCCCTGACTACTGAACATTCTCTGACCATTCAAAGGTCAGCAGTGTCTCCACATCTAGTTTAGTCTTGGCTCAACTCACTTGAAATCAAGCTGTCCAACAACTGTGCCAAGTACTAGGCACAATCTCCAATGGAAAACCAAAGCAACCAAGTAAAGCAGAGACAATTTGAGCAGATATCTTGGCGGAAAAGCTGAAAAAACAGCTTCAGTGTTTGTGTTTTGTTTAATTAACCTGTTGTAGGTTGTACATGTTTACATATCTTAAAGAGGTCATATTTTACATTAAATCAGGTTTATTTATTCATGTTTGATGACCGCTAAGGTATGTTCGCAATCACTATGGTTCACAAAACCTTACGGTGTTCACATGTACTCATGTACTGCATTCTCTCTCTATCTGAGTAACTCTGTTAGAGTCTTTAAGGTACCTTTCCTCTGGTCTGCTCAGATTGACTGACCAGTCTACTCTGTGGTCAGCAAAATATGGGCTCTTTGATTCAGCTCTGAGTCACCTGGCTGGTGGAACAGTGTTTTTTCATCCTAGGGCATAATTGAGAAATTACCATTATTTTACTGCACCCCAGGAGATTCTTGATTTGCTGCAGTGATATGCCTCGTGAAAACAAGAATAAAACTGACCCAATTTTTAATAGAATTTCTGCATGTTCTACTTCACAGTAGCATCATACAGTTGTTTTCTCTCTGTTAAACCTTTTTGTGAGTCTTTAAGAGGACTCAATCCTGCAATCTTTGTTCAGCATCTTAAATATCCCTACCTGTTTACTCTACATGCCTGTGATCAGAGATTGAGAAAAACTATGAAAGCATTTATATCCAACACTTTTCTCAGGTGTTGGATGTTTGGGGATTTCAGGCTACGTAAGATGAACTTCCTCTTCTCATTATTATCTGGTAAGCTCACCGCTGCACATATACTAGGGGCAGCCCTCAAGTTTCTGAGCACCGCAGCCGCCAAATTTTAAGTTTATTAGACAGGATCAGCTGCAGAGTCAGGTGTTTCTATATGAAGGACAGAGAACACTACAGTTTCTGTCTTTTGTGAATTCACTTCCAGGAATCTCCATCCCCCTGTGTGGATAACATACCTTAAACCGCAGTCCTATTCTGTATACTCTTTATATTGTGTCAGAGTAGGTTTCTATAGGGGAATAGAATTGCAACTCAGAAAGAAGGGCTCTGACCTTGTTCATTGGAATGCTTCAGAGGGACAATGGACTCTCTTGCCAGCTTTGCTCAAAGTGAGGCTGGAAGGTGATCACGTTTAAAGACACCGGCTCAAACAGGGAGAGCGCACAAGTACTGTAGTCTCTGTACAGCTCTGGTTTATATGGAAGGTAATTCACAGAAACCCAGCATGGCCCTCAAACATACATATAGGTGACACTGGAAGGCAAAAGCAGAAATAGTGGAAATAAGGGTACAATGGAATCAAATGCTGAAGACAGACTAAAATTATATATATATATATGTATATATATGTGTGTGTATATATATATATATATATATATATATGTGTATATATGTATATATATATACATATATACACACACACACACATATATATATATGTATATATATATATATATAATATATATATATATATATATATATATATATATACATATATATATATATATAAAGACACAAGGTATGGCTGTTAAACAATAAGACTGCACTTATGAGGAAAAAACTATGCAGTTCACAGTCACACTGAGCGTCACATTGTAAAGGTTGTGTATTCATGCACAACTACTGTAAGTTCACACTAAGTGATGTCTTAAGTTCACAGCTAGCTACGTATTTAAGTGTTTTTGCAAAAACATATGAAAATGAATAACTTAAAATGTGAGCAATGCATAGCTTGAAATGTTAGTGAATTTGAAGAAAACAACAGCCATTAACTGAGCTGTATGGGGAACACTGCACATCACATAAAAGTGTGTTTAGATGGCACTTCAGAGAACATTTAACAAATTGAAAAAATTGTTCCAAATGATCATCAGATCATTATAAGAATGATAGCAGAGGTGGCGTCCACTGATCAAGAGACAGTGCTTCAAGTCTTACATAAAAATTTCAAAATTGACCAAAGAATATGCCAAAGTTGTCCAAAAACTTCTGACATCCGATCAAAAGGAAAAACACAAGCAAATTTGTGGAAACATTTTGGAACAAACTGAAGGAAATCCTTCTCTGTAATGAGTGATTACATGTGATGAAACTTCCAACAATCCTGAGACAAAGCAGCGGTCAATGGATTGAAAAAACACCATCATCACCAAGGACGGAGACAGCACAACAAGGAAATCCAAAATTTAGGGACATGTTAATTGTTTTCTTTGACGTTAAGGGTATCATTGTGGAGGACTGGGTTTCAGAAGAGTCGACAGTGAATCAGCACTATTACAAACAGGGTCTCAAAAAACTGTGAGGAAAAGTCTGAAAAAAGAGACCCCATTTGTGGAAATTTTGTTTTATTTTTCATCAAGACAACACATCAGCTCACACTGTGCTCTAAGTAAAGCAGTTTCTGTCCCTAAAAATGAATTATTATTATAATTTCTAATACCCTGATCTAGCATGGTGGGACGTTTTTCCTTAAGATCAAATATGTGCTTAAAGGAGCACTTTTTGTGTCTGTGTCACAAGTTAAAGAAAAGAAGAAGACCTGCTGCACTACTGTAATCAGTGGAAAAACGCAAATGCAGCGGTGTATCTATGCAGAAGGAGAGGAGATTGAAGGAAAAAGTCATTAAAATGTTTAGTCTCCTTTTTTGATCGCCATACCATATATTGTTACAGGCCCACATTCTTGGCATTTTTAGTATGTATTTATGTATTTCCAGTGGGTGTATTTCCTTGGTTTAGGGAACAAGAAGCATCCACGGTGAGAAGAATTCTGCAGTTACCTGCTATGATTGATTTCAATTGACCAAGATCAGCCACATCCTTTCTCCATCTGTTGAGTGCTCTGCAAGGTAGCAGAGACTCATTGTAGCACAGTATTTAACATTAATTAATTCACATCAACAGAAAAAGGAAGAAATGTTGGTGTTGTTGAGAGGCAGAGGAAACTTTGTGAACAAACTGAACAATGTATGTCAGAAGATCCTATCAAAGAGAAATATTGCAACCAAAAACCAAAGCTTTAACTCCCCAAAATGTAGCTCTTCCTTACTTTTACTCCATATTAGAATTTATCAACATTCAACTATATGTGACATCTAAATCTGTAAAATCTGAATGGTCAATGGATTTCAGTCAGAAAATAAGGCAAATACAGCTGCATCAACTAATAATGAGCCATAAACATTGACTAACAAAGAGCCATTAACATAAAGCTAGCAGGTGCTGGGCCTTCTCATGAATCCTGGGACTATGACACCAAATACAAAAAATTTTTAAGTTTAAAACAAGGCTTACATCACAGTATGTGTGTGCTTGTTGTAATTATTACATACAGTGTGAGAAAGCATGTGTTAATGTGTGTTTGTGTGCTGACTGTGTTAGTATGATGCACTGGCGGTGTGCCTGGGATGAACTGCCACCTGTGCGAGTTTTTCAGCCATATGGGTTTTTGTGTAGTTCGATGATTGGGCCAGAGAGTGCAGGTTAAGAAGAGTTGCAGTGAAAGCCAGAGATTAATTGGAACCAGAGAGTGTTAGAGCCATCTGCTCAATCTGTCTGTCTGCACTGTCTGCAAACACTATGCCCGCCCCCTCCGTCCAGTTGCAGAAGAAATGAAGCAGACAGTGCAGATGGTTCTGCGAAAATGGATTAGCATTGTTCAGTAATAGATATGAAGCTTCAACCTTTTCACTCTGACAGAACTCAGAACTGACTGGGAGGAGGAATGGGATGGAGATGCCTGGACCATCCCCACAGATGCCCGGCAGTGTCTGCACAAAATTCAAGTCAATGTAATCATGGAAAACAGTTTCTAGAGGAAGTTAACTCCTGAAAGTCACATTCTACAGATTTAAGTGAAAAAAATCCTCTGTTGCAAGATGTCTGTTGAAATGACTACCCCTCTTTCAGTTTTATAAGTAAATGATAAATAGACAAAAGCTTCTCACCACAGGTCTCACTAACCCTGTTACACCACATTCACATTCTGAGGGTGGAGAATGATACATGAAGTTTCCACCATTATTACCTAATCTCATTCAAACATGTTTGTTTTACACCTCTGGCAGTGGGAGAAAACTGCGATGAAAAGTCTTCCCCAACAACATATCCACATATACCTGCAGAATCTGGAGATCAATCTCCCAACCTTTTAGTTTAGAGTCAACCTAAAAGACCACTGACTCACATCCACACCACATACTGTGTCTCTTTTGGTTTAAACAAAAGGATGTGTTACAACGGTGGTGCATCTCGGCTCTGACATTGACCCCATGGCTTTCAACCACATCTTCAGCCCAGCAGCGCTTGTGTTGCCTGCTGGGTGCGTCTCTCAGCATTTAGATATTTACTCCATGAAATCATTGTTTTCACGAGGTAATCTGATTTTAATTTCCCCTTTGGTTTGAGTATGTCTGATTGCTTGCTGGTCACTGCATTGCTTCTTTGTGATTTGCTGACAACTACTGCAGGGTGTAGCCTACCTCTTGCCCAATATCAGCTGGGATAGGCTTCAGTTCCCTTATTATCATTATTAGCATATATATATATATATATATGGAGAGACAGAGAGAGACAGAGAGAGACAGAGAGAGAGAGACAGAGAGAGAGATATGTACATATATTTTTTTCTCTACATTCCATTCACCTTGTCACCTCCTGAAAACTTAGTCATTCACTACCCACAGTGAATGACTTGGAACAACATAGGTTATGCCTTGAAAAGAAGCTTGGATGGAGTAGCGGTCTAACTGCATCATCAGGGATTGTAGCTCACTGTTTGATGGAGTGGTGCTTACTGAGCTGAGTCTGATCGATTTACATTTGATCCACACTTAAACCCTTACCTTGGCATGAGATTTAGATAAGTACTGACAGAATGTGATTACTGATAAAGGTTCTCTTACTTTATAGACAAAGAAAATTCCTCTAATTTCTCACAATTCCTAAAAGTAGACTTTTGATGGCCTGATGCCTCTCCCAAGTTATTTGGCAAGTAAGTGATTTCAGCCATATCTTGGGTTACTTGTTCAGTGATCACCTTTTACTTTAGGCATGCATAGATATGACCTCAAAGCCACTCAAAATGGACTCATCAATAAGGCGATCACAATTTAAATTCATAAATTTGGCTCTTTCAACCTAATCTGTGTCTAATAAACAAGCAAATATTCCATCACCATGTTATCTGAATATGCCTCCGCTTCAGCTCTGCTTTTATGAGATATTTGTAAAGCTAAGCCTTCAACCTGTAAAATGTGGTGCAACAGCTCAGTCTTTTATACTAAAAATTCAAGGTTATTTATAATTCACAAAAACCCTTCAAATTGGTTTTGTGGCTTCTTCATCTTTGCTTTTCAACTGAATCCAAATTCATTCCTGCCCTTTTTCACTCTCCCCTGTCCTTGATCCTCTCATCTCTCTTTTAATTGTCATCCACTTTAAGCAATAATCATGTAGTGGTAAGGGTTCAGTAATAACACATTCTTCTTTCTCTGGCTCAGATATTGAAATCTTGCTTGCTTTTGTGTGGGGAGTTTTGATCCCTTTCAAAATTTGAATGTTATGATTCATAACAGTTGATCTTTCAGGGCAAAGTTAGAGGCTAAAACCAAAAGAAGTTTACTTTATGCCAATCTGTTTTTGGATTGAAATTCATGCTGCAGAATCTTATTTTCAAGTGCCTTTAAGAAAACTCTTCAGAAGGTATTTTCTGACTGTAACACACATTAATGCTGTTTTCAGAATGAATCAAAGAGTACTAAAGAAATACACTTTCAGGTGAAAATATAAGGACATTTTGCAAAAAGAAACATCTCATAAGCCCTTTGTGGTTATCCTCTTCAAACCTTTCATGCCTTTAGATTCTGTCAGAAATCTGCTGTGAAATGTTAGTGTCTTTAATGTGAAGTGTCTTTGATTTTATGCCAATCATAGCACCAGGGCATGAATAATTTTCTAAGTAGTTCAGTATGTACAGATCACATGAAGAATTAATTTTCTTGGCCAAATGTGTGAACATTAGTAAGAATATGCCTCCAGTTTAATATTACTAAAAGTACAAACAATTCGAATTACTGCACATAAAACATGACAGTTTGATAAAAGTCAGACAAGTGTATCAAGCATCTTATGGCTTTGGATAAGAAGTATGGGCAATGGATCGATGAACACCTGGTGCAAAGTTTCTTGGCATGAAGATAAAGTGATTTTCCTGTTTTCCACCTGTCACAAATAAAAACCAAATGAATTTGCTCTGAGGGCACCCAGGGACATCTTTGTCTCAGAATGGGGGGTGGTCAGGAACAAAGTTGGTGTGTGACCTCAGATCATTTTTTCAGTGGATGTGACTGGACCATGTCGAAAATATATATATTGTAAAATGACATCCAGGGCAAAAAAAACATTCCCTTTATTCACATGGACGTGCTCTGATAAAAGTAATCCAGCCCTAAAGGCTTCTCAGTTATTCTGTTATTGTTACTTGATTGTCTGGTGTTCATTTAAAGGGTGTTTTTCCTCTAAATTACAGAAGTGCTGGTCCATACATTACATCCCATTTCTTCTTTTTTATGCACATTGTTTACAATCTGCCTCCTGCTGCTGCAGGCTACCAGAGTCTGATCATCTATTAATGATCTTTAGCTTGATATTTTTAAATCACACAAACCAGCCTATTACAACACTGTTTTTGAAATGTGTGTCACTCAATATTCAGTAATCACACCAGCTGATCTGTGTGTGGATGAGGATTATTGTTGATGCATAAAAGCACAGTGATCCAAAACAAGAGAAAGGCAGACAGACACACCTACAGCATCAGCCATATATAACTATGACTCCGTCAGCTGTTAAGGATTATATTTAATACAGTAAATCAGTTCTTATAGGCAAATGAACAACATGAGATCAGTGGACCACTTTCTCTGTTATTTCCCTGCTGCTCAGGTGAGGCACCACCTTTACCACTCCTACAGGTAATCATCCTCAATTGGCGTAATGTTGGAGGGTTGTGTTGAATTAAAATGACCCAAAATATGACACAGCAATGGTCAAGTTTCATCCATGTCTCTGTTGTACCTGCTGTGAGTGTGTCTTGTAGTCCGCTTGCCTGATGTGAGCATGCTGGAGCACGAGTCTAGCCGTGACAAAGTGAGTGCGGGTCAGCAGGGCAATCGCAGAGGCAATCAGGCTGAAGCGTGGATCAATGGCCCTAGTGTGAATATGCCATACATGTGAACTGTCTTTAATGGTCTCTTTACAAAAATTTGTGTTGGGCCATTTTATCCCAAGTTTATCACTTAAAACAGTTGATATTGATGTTGATTTTGCACAGCAATGTATGTTGTTTTCCTGTGTGACTCTACAACTACTGGGAGCTCCAAGAAAAAATGGTCAGGAACCATTGCCTTGGAAAACGTACAATCTGGTCCCAGGTTTGTGGCACAGTTGGATTTGATATTATTTATATATTTGAGCAGCAGAGATGGGTGTCACGTCACACAAATTAGAATGAACAGTATAGCGGGTCCACACAAATAGACCAAAATTTAGGAATCATTTTCTGCACTGGCTGGTGCTCTGCTCTGCCCTGACTGGTAATCAGACATCTCTTGATTCGCCTTGGTCTCAGAGGAGAGGAGATGGATCCTGGCCCAACCCTGCTTCTGGTCTTGGGCCAGGTCAAGCTAGTGTGGAGCTTGGGCTCAGACACAAGATTTAACCTCTAATAATGATTACTGTTGTCTGAATGTGGTTTAGAGTTTTCATACAAACATTGGAGGCATACTAATTTCAAAATTTGTTCTCGATACAGCAGCATTAATGGTTGTTAGTTTGACCCAGCATGCTTGTTAATTCGCAGCATGTGAATCTGATATCGACCCAAGTGATGCTCTGTTGATCCCACAGCAGATCTGGGAGTTCCTCTGGCTCCAGCTGAGCTCTGGTCAATGGAAGCAGCTCAGTTATGGCCTGATAGCTTCAGACTTGAGCCCAGCGTTCACAGTCCCAGCGCTGTGTGTTTTGGCATAGACAGAATATTGCATATTTATAATGCTGGAGTTGAGTGTGTGTGAATGTGATTTTGGCCTGTGTTGGAGTGTGTTCACCAGGGTTGACTGGCCTACATGGGTGTGTGCATATGCATGTGTGAATGCCAAGCAGTGTGTAATGAGAGGCTGAATAACAAAGTATCAATATGAGCTCTGCTTTCCATAGAGCCAAAAGTAGCCTTTTCCAAGCACATGCAGAAACGCACATACACATATATATAGTGCAGGGTGAGACTGATTACTATTCACACTGGCACCGCACTGGACTCCCTAAAGTCAGCTTACACCTGCTACCCATGTGGTTGCTCAGGAGTTTCTGATGCTTCACCCAGGAAATTGAAAACTGTTCTAATCCGACCTCTCCAGAGCAAACACATGGAGGCACACGCTCACACCAACACACACAGAGTTAAGGATCACTGAAACTACTCACTATTGAGTACTTTCAACATACACTTTGAAAATTGAAGGATCGAGGGGTAACTTCGCTGCATTTTCATTTTTACACACATCCAAACCCACACATGCACACTGCTTTACATGTTAATCCACCCCTGCCCATCTGTTAAACTGGCTCTCAAAAGGACTAATGAATTCTCATTCATAATCCCTCCCTGCCCAACAGACACTATAACACCAGCTGACTCGTCCCTGTCGGTCTGTCTCTCTTATTCATGCACACACACATAACGTCACAAAGAACACGCTCTGAAACCACTCTCTGCGTGTTTGTGTGTGTGTGTGTGTGTGTGTGTGTGTGTGCAGTTAGAGGCTAACACATCGGGCCAGACACCACTTACCCCTGCCTGTCATCTTCAAACACTGATGAATGGACCCAGTTACCTGCTGACACATGCGCTACACAAATACACACACACACACGCACACACACACACACACACACACAAACACACACACATTTCTGGACTCAGGAAAAGCATACTCATGTAAAAAGAGAATGGAGGCAAATGAGGACACAAGATGGCAAAACTCAAAAGTGGAAACTGCAAGTACAACTTTGGCAGTAATCTGGAAACCATGTTACTTTTACGTCCAATGAAACTGTTATTTGGGCTTAAGCCTATAAAGAAAACAATGTTGACCCTGCAGTACTGAGCCCAATCAAGACCAAAGATTCAGGACACATCAAGCCTGCTTTGGACTTTGCAGCTTTGTAGACTGAGCAGTTGCTGCCTGAATCAGGCCAGCTTGCAGTGTTGCCTGGGGGCCTTTTTGTCAAATTGACAGGGGGTGGCTGTACTATAAAAAAGTCTTGTTTGCCACAAGGGATGCAACAATTCTCAATAATCTTTAGAGGACTCAAATGTATACACACCTGAAGAAGACAGTGGCATAAATTCTGTTACGTTTGTTTGACATAGGGTTTAAACTATATGAGCATGATTTGTTTTGCAACTTTGAGAAAACAAACTACACTACCCATAGTCACAGAAACATCTCTGATTAGACTGTGATGGCTCGCTTGCTTTTACAAGAGACTGCATCTAAGGAAGGGTTAGGTAAGGAAATCTTATTCCCCAGGCCCCCCTTTTTGATCTAGACATCAGAACACCTTTTCTTCAGCCACGCAGGCCCAATGATTTAGGGTAGCAAGCCCAGAATAAGGACAGGACTGTGGTCAGAATGCAGTGCTGCTGAAACATGGTGCTAAGCAGCATTGAACTGATCAGACATCACAGAGCAGACCAGACGACCAATTAGAATAGACTGGGGAAAGGATCCTTAAAGTGGCAGGAGCTCCAACAGAGCATCTAAGATAAAGAATACAGCTACGAAGGCTGATTGATAAGTTGTGAGCCTTGTATTGAAGAAGATAAGCAGGGATGTCCTTTTCGAGCTCTACAATTCCCCGACTATTTAAGGCTATGTATCCGAAGACTGGTGTCATTTGGTCAGTTTATGTCGAAAAGGTACAACTCTAAAGTAAAAAAGGCAAGTGACTTTTGCAAAATGGACAAAATGCCCCTGTTCACAAGTCTGTCATTGCCATGGCTGCCATTGAAGATTGTGGCTTTGAATTGATTAAGCATCCGCCTTACTCGCCTGATTTCGCTCCATTGGACTTTCATCTATTTCCAAAATTGAAAAAGGCCATTTCCGGTACCAACTTTCGGTCAGATGATGACATCATACACGCAGTGGAGGACTTTCTGAACATCGCTGGCAAAAGTGTATAGATACTAAGGGGATTATGTTGAAAAATGATGCAATATGTCTGCCAAAAGTCAAACCCTTAAATATGAGTCTCACAACTTATCAATCAGTCCTCGTAGATCAGGGGTACTAGCGCTCAGGCAAAATATGGGCTCCTTGCTGAAAGCGGAGGGGAAAAAACTGTTCAGGTAGTGTGAGGTTCTAGGATGGGCCGCAGCCTCTTGCCAGAGGGGAAGAATAAAAAGAGTCAATGTCCAGGGTGAGAGAGACTGGCCATGATTTTACCTGCATGCCTATGGGTCCTGGAAGTGCATAGGTCATAAATAGAGAATAGAGGGAAGGCTGTAGCCACTTAGCTTGTTTGCAGATTAGCCATGGTTATATCGTCATCCTGGCATTCACAGTCCAATTACCTATAGTCCAATTTATATATATATATATATATATATATATATATATATATATATATATATATATATATATATATATATATATATATATATATATATATATATATATGGGTTGCTGACCGGGGGGGAACCAGGGCATTGTGATGACTAGAGGGCTTCTGGAACAAGACAGAGAAGGCAATGGACACGAGATGAGAACAAGGCTCTGTTGAAATGCTACTACTCCAGTAACCCTAGCCAGCGGGGTTACATGAACAGACTGTGGGAGAAATGGTTACTTCGATACCCACAGTCAATACTAACGCCGAAACAACTAGTAGCTCAGTGTTCCAACATCCAGAAACGGCAGCTGCTATCACGACTAGAGATTGAGGAGATACAACACGTTAACGCTACAGCAAGGGGGAACCAGGACGATAGGTCAGATGGGGGAGTTAACATTGACTCCCCCCCAGAGACTGGGTACCAAGCCCCAGAGTTGAGCGAAGAGTTGACTGACCTGAGAGATAAGATCATGGCTAAGATGAGCACCTGTCAACCCCAACACTGATTAGCGAAGATAAGTGAAGTACCTCCCGAAATCCTAGCCAATGTAAATGCCGTGATAGAAACAATTCCCACTGCAAACATCACTGAGACCAATGAGCTGATATACAGTACAGCAACAGTGATCCTCGAGATGCTTGGACACAAGATGGGTAACATGAACAAGAACAGGGGGCAGTGCCCACCATGGAGGAGCAGGTTAGAGGCTAAAATCAAGGCGACACGGAGAGAGGTCAGCCAATTGTCAGAGCTCCAGAATGGTGCAACCAGGAAAGACACACCCAAGAGGTACAGGCAGATGCCCATACCTGAGGCCTTGGAAACTGCCAAACAAAGACTCCAAGCCTTGGCCACCCGACTGAAGAGGTACACAAGAGAGACTGAGGCCAGGTGAACCAGCCAAAGTGTACTCTCAGTGGCGAGGGAATAACTCACGAGCTAACCCACCAAGGCTGGAGACTGAACAATACTGGAAAGGCATATGGGAGAAAGAAGCATCACATAACAACGATGCACAGTGGCTAATCAATCTAAGAGCAGACCACACCAATCTCCCTGAACAAGATGCCGTGACGATCACAGTAGCAGACATCCAAAAAAAAGTCTCAGGTATGAAGAACTGGACAGCACCAGGCCTGGATATGATCCATACGTACTGGCTAAAGAGGCTGACCTCACTCCATGAGCGCCTGGCAGTACAAATGAACCAACTGCTGAGAGATGGGACCCACCCTGAATGGCTGACCAAGGGCCGTACAGTCCTGATTCAGAAAGATCCCCAGAAGGGAACAGTCCCATCCAACTATCGGCCAATCACCTGCCTCTCCACAACATGGAAACTCCTGTCAGGCATCATTGCGGCTAAGATAAGTGGGCACATGGATCAATACATGACTGAGACACAGAAAGGCACTGGTAAAAATACCAGAGGAGCAAAACACCAGCTACTGGTTGACAGAACAGTCGCTCGGGACTGCAGAACCAGACCTGTGCACTGCCTGGATTGATTACAAGAAAGCCTATGACTCGATGCCACATACATGGATCCTGGAAGGCCTGAAGCTGTACAAGGTCAACAAGACTCTAAGAGCCTTCATTGCAAACTCAATGAGTCAATGGAACACCACCCTTGAGGCCAACTTCGAGCCAATTGCACAAGTCTCCATCAAATGTGGCATATACCAAGGTGATGCTCTGTCCCCACTGCTGTTCTGTATAGGACTGAACCCCCTCAGCCAAATAATCAACAACACTGGCTACAGATACAAACTCTGAAATGGGACCACCATCAGTCACCTCCTCTACATGGATGACATCAAACTGTACGCTAAGAGTGAGCGAAACATCGACTCACTGATCCACACCACCAGGATCTACAGCAGTGACATCGGAATGTCGTTCGGACTGGAGAAGTGTGACCGAATGGTGACAAAAAGAGGGAAAGTAGTCCATACAGAAGGCATTACACTCCCAGAAGGCAGAATAGCAGATGTGGAGGAGAGCTACAAATACCTTGGCATACCACAGGCAAATGGCAACCACGAAGAGGCCACTAGGAAAGCAGCAGCGGCCAAGTACCTGAAGCGAGTAAGGCAAGTCCTAAAGAGTCAGCTCAATGGCAGAAACAAGGTTCGGGCAATTAACAGCTATGCCCTGCCAGTGATCAGATACACAGCTGGAATAATAAGCTGGCCAAAGGAGGAAATTCAGGCCACAGACGTTAGAACTCGGAAATTGCTCACCATGCACGGGGGGTTCCACCCCAAGTCCAGTATCCAGAGGCTATACACTAAGCGTAAAGAAGGAGGCAGAGGGTAAGTGAGCATCAGAGCCACTATCCAAGATGAAACATCCAAGCTCCATGACTACGTCAGGAAGATGGCCCCAAGAGATCAAGCGCTTAGTGAGTGTCTCAGACAGTGGAAACTGACAGGGAAGGAGGAACTAGAGGAACCATCATGGGAGGAGAAACCCCTGCATGGGATGTACCAACGACAGATAGCTGAAGTGGCTGATATGAACAAATCCTACCAATGGCTGGAGAGGGCTGGACTGAAGGACAGCACAGAGGCACTAATCATGGCTGCACAGGAACAGGCCTTGAGCACCAGAGCAATAGAGGCACGGATCTACCACACCAGGCAAGATCCCAGGTGCAGGCTGTGCAAAGAGAGCCCTGAAACAGTCCAGCACCTAACAGCAGGGTGTAAGATGCTGGCAGGAAAAGCATACATGGAACGCCATACCCAAGTAGCCGGTATAGTGTACAGGAACATCTGTGCAGAATATGGACTGGAGCCCCCAAGGTCAAAATGGGAAGCACCTCCCAAGGTGATTGAGAATGGCCGAGCAAAGATCCTGTGGGACTTCCAGATACAGACCGACAAAATGGTAATGGCCAACTAACCGGACATTGTAATCGTGGATAAGCAGCAGAGGAAAGCCGTTGTGATTGATGTAGCCATCCCAAGTGATAGCAACATCAGGTAAAAGGAACATAAGAAACTAGAGAAATACCAAGGGCTCAAAGAAGAGCTAGAGAAAGCCTGGAAGGTGAAGGCAACAGTAGTGCCTGTGGTCATCGGGGCACTCGGGGCAGTGACCCCCAAACTGGAGAAGTGGCTCCAACAGATCCCTGGAGAAACATCAGACATCTCACTCCAGAAGAGTGCAGTCCTAGGAACAACTAAGTTACTGCGCAGAACCCTCAAGCTCCCAGGCCTCTGGTAGAGGACCCGAGCTGAAGAGGATGAACAGCCACCCACCCCACTGGAAAAAAGGGGGTGGGGTGGGTGAGAAAAGAGTTTTATATATATATATATATATATATATATATATATATATATATGTATATATATATATATATATATATATATATAGCAGCCTTAAACTGCTGGTCTATTTGCTCACACAGCAGTTAACAAAGTGGTGAACCTTGACCCATCCTTGCTTATAAGCAACTGAGCCTTTTGTTGATGCTCCTTTTATTCCCAACAATAACATGAACATGTTTCATCAGCAGAATATTCCAAACAGGGGTATGTTCGAAATGAGTGAATATTTGCAAAAAACAATGAAGTGTGTCATGTTGAACATTTACTATCTCATCTTTAAGGTGCATTCAATTGAATATAGATTGAAATAGATTTTATTTACGTTTTACACAATGTTCCGACTCCATTGGAATTGGGGGTTTGCATTTAGTTATTGCTGTTAATATTAGTATTTTGTTGTCAAGTAAACAAACAATATGAAGGCTGAAATACATATAACATAAGTGTATATTGATGAAAAAGTCCAGGTCGGCACAGAAGGCCTGAAAACTCATTGCACTTCTGAAGCTCTTTACAAAAGTGTCTGAGTTTAATCTATATTTTTGGAAAAGACTTGGACCACTATATGTTCACAGAGGTCTTGATAATGTTTTGGTTAATACTACTGCTGCCAGGTTGAGTATGTCCACCATTAACAGTAACTTTTCTAAAATAGGCGATATGTGCAGGCTTTGGCATCTTTCTGTCCTACTTTCTCTGTCTAACAGGGGTCATTCAGTACCTTGAAAAAGCAAATGAAGCCTTATGTATGATAAGATTAATCCAGCAGTGTTTCTCTTTTTCCCTGAGTATGAAGCATGTGTCTGTATATATTGCAAAAGGGATGCAACAGTGCATGACTAAATTACTCACCCAGCCAGCCATGTTTTATATATACTCCTGTCAGGACAAAAAGAGGGGGTCAAAAGCCCATTTGCGAAAAGAGAGAGAGGGAGAGATTGGTCCCTCTGTCCAACCAGACCTCCAGGCAGGAACAGAGCAGGAAAACACTGATGTGTGCAAATGCAAACGCTCATAAACACATAAAAACCCACACACATGAACACACACAGGTTACAGTGGAGCATATCAGGACAAGATTCAGCTCAGCTCCCAGTCTGTGAGAATCATCATCAAAATCCATCATCTCCACATGCAGGGCAGCAGAGCAGAGAGGGAGTCTCTGACGGGCAATCTGTTGGTATATCTGTGTGTGATAGTGTGTGTGATTATAGGAGGGACTCTCCTCTGGTATATCCTGAGGTGAAAGTGTCAAGCTGCTTCACTGCTGCTGCAGGTTTATCACTGCGACTGGTGTTGAAGTTCAGTGTTTGCAGATTTTCTGTCTGTTAGTATAAGCATGTGTGACTCCAGCAACAGAAGAATGACTTGTTATATTATTGCCAAATGAACATACGTCAGAGGGTGTTAGCATAATTATCCTTTAACATATATTTATTTTCAGATGTGTCATTGGAAGTACATTTAAGGATTGTGAATTTAGTTGACAAGATTGGATAGATTATTCAACAAATAATGTGTTTAAGCAGTTTTGAGTCACTTTAAGTGATGTGGAATTGATCTGTTTTCAGTGACATGTCTATGCAGGTGCCATTTTAGAGATGTACATCTACATCTGTTGTGTATTTATGTTTTTAACTGTTAACCTTACACAAACAGTATTTAAAATATTTAAAACCATTTTTTTTACACATTTTTTTACTAAATTGTCTAATTCAGTGTAAATCATACAATTTTAGTTGAACACTCTCCATAAAAATTCCACTTTGTTTTCAAAGAGAGAAATTCTCAATTTTTTGTAGATAAAACTAACCTTTCAATGATGACCACTGTTTGTTGTCAATTGCCTTGAGAATGCAAAGTGGTGGACAGCAGCAGGACAAGTAAGCTGGACCTTCTACTGTTAATGTTGTGCTTCTTTATCTCATTAATATTCAGTGCTGCTTCCTGTCGTGAACAACCATTTTTCACTGCCTGCTGTCTGTCACTGGTTTTCTGTTTGTCTTGTATCTCCAGCCCTTGACCCCTGTGAATAGACATTTTCAAGTTGAATTGATCTGCTGTCTCCCTCACTGTTCCTTTTCTATTGGGATTGAGGACTCTGGTCAACAAAAACGGCACTACATGAGATCTAGCCTCCACAAAGCAAAGCAAAGCAGCAAGTCTGCTTGATGGATAGAATTTCACAAAATGAAGGAAAATTGCCTCTGAAAGTTAACTTCCTGATTCATGCAAAGGCCGATCCCAAAATTTTTTACGAATGGCTGACACCATGAACTAGGAGATTCTTTTTTTTTAAACATTTTCCTCTTATTATGGTGACTAAGTCTGGCAGCAGGCTCTACCAACAAGTGGACGGCCGTGTGTTCCAGCCCAGCTCTGACTGTCACATGTCAATGTGTCCTTGAGCAAAGTACCCAACTCAAGTTGCTCCCAGGGCTGCAGCAGGGGCATGTATATAGGTATGAAAAGATGTCGATGTGGAAGCAAATGCTGATTGAGCAACTTACATAGCAACCTCAACCAACAGTGAGTGAATCTGAGAGTGAATAGCTATGAATGGGTATGTGTGACCTGTTGGTGTAAAAGCACTTTGACTGGTCAGAAAGACTAGAAAAGCACTACATTTGCTCAAGTCCATTTACCATTATGCAGAGTTTTTCCACGAAATCGAAATGCTGGTTTTCTGTTTAATCCACACCTCACTGAGTGCAGTTATTATTAAAAATAGGTCTCAACAGTGAACGCCAATGCGAATGTAGGTTGGGTCACTACACATTGGGGTTTTGACTCATTGGCAGTTGTTCTTTTTACCTGAGAGCTCCCTGTCAGTGGAAATTTGCATACTGTTCCTTTAAAACATGTTCTGTATATATATGTATATACATATATATATATATATATATATATATATATATATATATATATATATATATATATATATATATATATATATACATATATATATATACAAAATATTTTTTAAAAGCGGTCTCAAACGAATTAGTCGGTCAAAAGCTAAACATCAAAAAACAAACATTAAGTCAAAGCTATTTGTGCACAAGATTGGATCTCAGATGCTTTACATGTTTAACCATAGGCCATGAAATCCAAAAAGTGTTTTTCAGACCTCCATTTTCATACCAAATATTTCTCTAAAGCAGAATAAAAGCACTAAGACTCTCAGAGGAGTCAAAAGGTAAAAGTACAAGTTCAACACACCCCCCAGAACAGATTTCTTTTCAACATCTTTATTGCTTGCATATTTTTCATGACATCCCCGTGTTTGTTGAGCGGGTGTTTTTAAAGCCTTTCAAAGCAGAGGTAGTTAAGCGGCCTTGGGCTCTGGACTCCCATTTATACATGGAGACAATTCAGGATGCCTTTCATAGTGGATGGAACTTTGCAAAAAGACCAAAATGTAAAGTACAATAATGAAAAATAAATAATAAAGATTAAACTTTTTTTTGGTACAGAAGTCAACTTTTCAAGAAAAAAAAATGTAGTTTAAAAAAAAAACCCTGATAAAACAATAAAGCACATTGTTATTTCTTGATAAATATGGGAAATTATAATTTTTTACTTGCATACCTGAACAGAAAACATAATTTAAGTGGTTGAATGTTATTTCTGACCTCTCAGAGAAGCCAAGTGAGCTGGCTCAAATTTGGGTAATGGTGAATTGAGTATGATTTTTTTTTATTCCAGTTCAAAATGGTATAACATCAAGAGTTCACTGCAAAGAGCCTGAATTAAAACAATTTATGATGCTGGATGGTCTCTGAGACAAACAGGGAAAGACAAAAAATGTTCTTACAGTTTTGTCAATTATCGTTTGGAGTCATTGCCAAGACTGGTACTTACAAAGTACCTACAAACTTACAAGGCTTAAAGGGAAAAGAATAGCTGCTAAGAAGCCATTATTGAGGCCTGCAGACATCTAAAAATGCCTCAGATTTGCCAGGGAGCACAAACATGGGACTGTGGATGACTGGAACCTGGATGGACAAGTCCAAGTTTAAACTTTTTGGTCAGCAACATTGTGTTTATGTCTACAGAAACAATGGAGAACATTTTCATACTGGATGCATTGCACCCACAGAAAAACACAGTGGAGACTGAAATATGGAATGGGGTTTATTTGTGGAAATGGCTTAGGCAAACCATAAAAACAAAAAAAATGTCAATGGTGTCATGAAAAAAGACTGTCTACCAAAACATCTTAGTGCATCATGGAATCCTTTCTGGACTGAATCTGATTGCGTTCATAAACCAACAAGACAATGACCCCTAGCATCCCTTTATGATCATAGTGTATGCTGTGATAGCTTCTTCTAACAGGACAATGCCTCATGTCATGAAGCTCTTATTACCTTTGAGACCATTTTATTACCATAGCTGATCATTTTGAAGACTGTTATATTCCTGTAAGTTGTATTCCTATTTGTAACAACTAATCCCCCCACCCCCCCTGACATTTTTTGAAGTTGATAATGTTCTGGGGGCCAGTTGGGAAGCTGTGGAGGGCCCCTGCATGAATCAAACAGGGTAGATTCTGGGGGTGACTTGTCCTCTTCCTGGAAATGTATAAATGGTTTTAGCATTAGTTAATTTGGGAAGTGTAAGGAAACATTGATATTTGGCACTCTTTTGAGAACACATACGCTGAAGTGGTGGCTCTAACAGCTCTATCACAAGAAACAATCACCATCTCAACAGTCATATTCACCCATTTCTCACCAAGATCAATCACTTTAACTTGTTTAATGAAAAGCTGTTGCAGTTTGGATCTCAGAAAACAACCAACATTTAAATGTTGGTTGTTTTCTAGATATCTCAAGTCAAAAGTTTATCATAAGAAAACCCCATTTTTTATCCTAAGATGACGGGATATGTCGAGAAACTGAGAGAACAGCTTATATGCACTTGTAACAGTACAACGGAGTAAAATTAAACAGATGGATATTTGTCTGCTTAGGGCCTCTGTTCACTGAAGACATATTTGCTACACTTTTTTAACCTGATTTATACACCGTCCACTGAAAACAGCTCTGAGACCCACTTTTGAGCCTCAACCCACAGGTTGAGAACCACTGCACTAGCAGACTGCATTTGGAGCTTGATCTTTCAAAGATTGTTCTTACAACATGGAGAATAAATGATGCAGGTGACCTCAGGATTTTTTAAGTCTTTGGGCTCTAATTTCGTAAACCAGGCAAAGGCGCGTCGCACCTGCCCTGCGCCGCGCTAACAGGGTGTGTCCAGGGCATTTTGCAAGTTTTGTGCACAGCGCAGTCTGGCGCAGCAAGGCGCACCCATGCCTCCATCCTTCCCAACAGCGCAAGTAGCAGAGAGGGAGGAGAGGGGGCGTGAGTGGGTTTAACACAGCCAAGTGTAATCCTCACCAATCAAATGAACGCCTCTCCTAGCCTTTAAATGCGCTGCAGGCAAGGCGCAGTGACAATTTCACCTCGGTGGCGAAGAAGGTCAGAGCCGCTGTCACTTTTGCAGCAACTGGGAGAGCACAGGGGCCACCGGGCCGCGCATCGCAGGCCAGGATGTGCGTCACTGTGTGGACCACCTCGCGGGACAGATGTAACCTGTCCCTGTGTCATGAACAGGAGTACAAAATTAAGTGATAATTACATTTAAACACACCAGCCGGCTAATCCACTCATCATGCTTGTGATCCACCTGCATTCCTGGTCTGTCATCGCCAAATAACAGAACCTTTGGTGAAATACTCTCTCCCTGTATCTCCTCCTCATCCTCCTTGCAATAATTTTCTCCATCTTTTTGGATCACATTAAGAACAAAGATTAAAACAGAGAAATATGGGCAATCACAGGTAAATCCTTAAGACACCGTGTGACTTACATTTATTCAGCGAGCCTCTCTCTCTTTTTTCTTGTCTTTTGAATTTCATGAGATGAGAGAAGCCGGATATGAGATGTGAACTCGTTAGTTTGCGTCACAATTCCAGCTGCCGTCAGGTTGAGTTTCCATTATGACAAACGTCTTTGATCTGACATCAGATGTGACAGGACAATTAATATAGATACAAATGTATGTGCTGGTTCAGACGGTTACATTAAATAGTGGTTGCTGTGATTGTTTATTGCATTGAAATGTGCCTGACACTCTTGATACCTGCCTGTGAGGTTTTGGTGACGTGTGAGCACTGTGCACCTGTCAGCCAAATTACCACTGCCCCGGGTGCGCTTCACCTGCGCCAAGAATATAGACCAGGTTGGAGCTGGCAAGCTTTCGGCGCACCTCCCACATGTTTTTTTGGCATGAAATTGTCACTGCGCCAAGCTGAATCTGTCGACACCTCCACCTGGTGCGCTGTCACACCCATCTTGGCGCAGCCGGTCTACCAAATTGCCAAATTGGCTGTGCACGGCGGTGTACCGGACAAAATTACCACTGCGCGGGGTGTGCCACCCTGCTCCACACTGAGTTGCGCCAGGAAATTAGGGCCCTTTGTGTTCACCTAAACGGTGCACATGAGCTATGAAGACACCGTTAGAATATAAAAACGTGCGTCTTAAAGATCACTAGCACACAGAGGAGCCAGTGCACAAAAAAGATGCTGAGCGATATGGGAGGTACTTAAATAACATTTTCACATGTAATCGGCTGCACTGCATCAGGACATATCTGACAGACAACAGCAGTAACAGCCACACTTTAAATGAAAAATATCAGGCCTGTAGTCCTCAGAGCAGATGGTGGCTGCATCAGACATGACGAGGATGAAAATCTCTTGTTCTTCAGCTTTTCCTTTTTTTCTCTGCTCTGTGTGAAAGTGTTACTTAAAGGTCCCATTTCTGCTGTTTAGCATGAATCCTTGATGTCTTCATGAAACGTTAGTAACATGCTTTGGTCCAAAAAGCCTATGAATAAAGCACAGCTGCTAACTCAGGTAGATGAATCAGGTTAGACTATGCAAATGAAAATATACTGTTATGTAACAGCATATCCACAGACTCAACAGCTCACCATGAGTTTACATTTATGCAGCCTGCTAAATACAGGTTTTGTTGACTACTATCACATTTTGTGGGCTGGGAAGAAGGCCAAATACCCAAAAATGTGTTCAAAAGCCTTAAAAAAAAAGTGTTTTTTGCATTATATGTCCCCTTTAAAGTGAACGTTTCATTCATTTGATGCGCTTTTTAACTGAAGGCAGTGTTTGTTTTGTTGAATGTTTTAAGTGAATGATCAGGCTTTGTGCAGGAGGGAGTGGACGGCTTGCGTGAGCAGTGTAAATTGTCAGCCGTAGCTCACTCAAGTAAGGCCAGGGATGCGCTTCATTTCCTTCACATTCAACTTCAGCCCCACAACCCGGTGGGATTTCACTCTCAGCTGGGACTGCAACGCTGGTGTCTGGCTGCTCAGTGTCCATTGTTCTTGTGATTAAATTAGCGCTGATTCACCTGCCATAGTCATTCACTGCCATATACCCAGTGCGTTTTTTTTTTTTTTTTTTTTTTTTTTTTCGGCCAACGTTTCTTTACTCAGCAACAGATGCAAATAGTAGCAAAGTACAATACTTCCAAGAATACATACTCAAGTAAAAATAAAAGTACAGATTTTTAAAAAAATATTTTAAAAAGTAGAAGTTCACAAAAAACCTACTCAACTACAGTAATGCCAGTAAATGTAATCTGTTACTTTCCAGCTCTGAGATTAAGGTAGTTCTGAGGGCAAAAGTGCAAGACTAGGGCACAGCCTAGTCTTGGCAAAGTGAAGTAAAATGGCTGGTGTGCAGAAAGATAGCAGTTAGGTGTACCTTCACTTACACTATTATCAGAGGTGTCAAGTAACAAAGTACAAATACTTTGTAACCTTACTTAAGTAGAAATTTTGGGTATCCGTACTTTACTGGAGTAATTATTTTTCAGCCAACTTCTTACTTCTATTCCTTACGTTTTCACACAATTATATGTAGTTTCTGCTCCTTACATTTCTAAAATAGCCTCGTTACTCCTATTTCATTTTGGCTTGTTTTCATTCCAGCTTGTCATCGTTCAAAAACCACACACAAAAAAAACCTATCCAGATGCATCGCAGCATGCGGATAGAGTGAATTTGATCGTGGTTGGATGAGAAGTATAAACCTAATACCACTCCGACACCCTATTGGTGCAACTTCTACAAAAGTCTTTTTAAACCCTAGTATCTATACTTCTACTTCAGTAATGAATGTGAATACTTATGACACCTCTGACTATTATTAATGTGCATCATTGAACTCTGCTACAAAAAACTTAATCCTGAGCTCTTCCAAGGGTTTTTGTCTTAACCCCTTTTTTAACACTGTGTTTCAGTAAAGAGTTTAACTGGAGAGTATGAATGATGTACTGAAGCTGAACATTTCGGGGTTGTGCATGTGTGTATGTGCAGTTACTGTAAATTTTCATAGCTGCAGGAGGTGGAGAGAGACCTTTGCTGAATACACACTGTCTAACCTGAACATCACACACCCCTGACTGCAACCAAGCACACACACTCACCCACGTACACACAGAGGCACATCCCCTGAAGAAGACCCAAACAAGCAGGACATGAGTTAATCTCGCTATCTCTGGTGGAAATGTTGCTCTCTCTGCCAGGAACTGAAGAAACCCATCTTCAACAAATAGACCACAGCAGGCTTTGGGCTTATCAAGACAGACTGGACACTTTGCCTGGGGCTCAGGGATTGCTCTGTCTTTTGACCTTTGACCCCTCACAATATGAATATTACATACACACACAAGTGCACACAGGCTCACTGATGGAACACAGCCAAAATGTCAGTGGGCACAATGGTCTGGCTCGCAGATCTCTCCAAAACATCCATTGCTGTCATATTTGTCTGTGAACAAAAATGCATAAATTAGTTAAATTCTTGAATTCTTAAAAATTGAAGGGAGAGAGTACATCTTTTATTTTTTTTTTTACCTCATCCAGTTTTTGATTCCTTTGAATAATTAATCTGCAGTTCTACTAAACTATAAATCAACCATCTGCTGTTATAGCTGAAAGTAAATAACCTCAGCTTTAAAGAAAATGCCTTTAATATATCTTAATACATAATCATTCATCAATGCTGTTTGTTGTTATAATCCCCATCTGCTGACTTCTTCATGTTGTGCAGTAAACATAATTTTCAGAAGAGTCAGTCAGGGCAATACCACATATGACAGTGTCCAAAAAACACGATGACATATACCGATGTAAGCAAACAGCCTTTAGTCCCTGTGTGATTGTGGATTATTTGCATTACAATATCATATGACTGGACAGAGATTTATCAGTAATAAGTTTGGCATAAGAAAACTACTTAAGAAAACTACCACTTCTACTTAATATTTTTATGCCAGGAATCATCAGAACCTTAGGCATCATGCCCTTGATTCTCTGTCCATCTGTGCATACAAACACGCCATTCTCATGTAAGCAATATCACAAGAAGTTTCCAAGGGACTTCCTTCAAACTTTCTACAAATCTGAATAAAAGAGCCCATTTTATGCTTTTCACAGTTTTTATATGCCCTTTGGTGTTTTACATGGCCCCTCCCTCTTATAGAGTATTTCTATGCACTACACAGATAGTCAGAAATGGCTCATTTCCCCAGCTCTCCAAAATAGACCTGCCAGTGACATCCTACCATTGTTTCATCAGCAGTTTAAGCCCACTAGTTCCAGTTAGCAAGCCCAGTACAAAGCATGGACCATAGACAGAATGCAGAGCCACGAAAACATGGTGTGAGCAGCGTTGATTTAACCACAGAGCAGATCGATGGACCAGCCAATGAAGACTGAGCTCGTGTAGGAAACAGAGTCACACAGGGGCCATCTGCGACCAACAGTTACACATAATTATGGTCAATGTTATAACACAAAGCTTTTGTTTGACTGATGAATAAATACAAATCCACAGTGGCACAACTATCACTTACTACTCACATTTTCTCTACTATCTACTGTTTTAATTGCTTACAGAGCATATATCAGCTCAGACTGATGATCAGCAAATAAAATTCACGGCTTCAGTATCGTATGAATGCTGTGTCACAGCATTTACCTCAATGCCCAGAAAGTGTAGGCGACTGGTGACTTTCATCCTACTAGGTTCCTAAATGTCATTGTTAAGCAGTTGATTAAATAATAGAATAAATCTATTGTATTACATTAAACTAGGCTGAAAAAGGTTTGGGACCACTGCTTTAAGGTGTGATGATGGTAGTGCTTTGTCGTGATACTAAAAAGCACTGTGAGAGGGCAACTGAATTCATGTATTACAGACTATCGGTGCTGTTCAAGAACCAAACCAGCATACTCACTGCTTTTCCTCACATCTTTACCAAGCTTGGTTTGAAAATGGCTTCAGATGAAACAATGGTTCTTGTGCAAAGAGTCTGATAGTGTTGCACTATTTGATTCATGACTGACACAACATTGGCAGACGAAGATTAACAAGGTACTCTAGTGGGAAAACACCACAATAATACTAGCCTTGCAGAGCAGACGGACTTGCCTGATTCATTGTTTGAAATCTTGCATGTCCATCTTGCCAACTTCCATTGTCCAACGACTTCACTCGACTAAATGCTTGATGGCCCAATCAGGGAAAAGAGGTGGGAGCTGCGGACGTGACGACAACAGGATATGACTGCATGTTTGAAAACAATTCTGAAGAAGTCTCAATATCTGCAGTTTTTTATCAGTAATGGACTCAGTTTATTCTTTGAATATATTTTTGTACTGCAGACAAGGGCAATACGGTGGCACACAAGGGTAAATGGCCTACAACGGCTCAATGCAGTTCAAGAAGAGGAAAACACCTGCAAGAGCAGAAACGTGCTACAAGTTAGAAACGAAACAAAGCCCAAAACAGTCCAACCCAGAAAACACCTCCAAGAGCAGAAATGCGGCATAACCAAGTGCATTAACCGAAGTGCTCCAGGCCTGGGGAGGGCTCTGGAGCAGGGAGAGCATATGGAAGAGACAGAGACTGTGGTCATGCTAGCTGCTCCTAAATTTGAAGAGCCTTTTCATCTGAACCTTTACGGTAAATGGTCTGTGCAGAGTGAGACAGGGTTGATGGGCAGGTTGTGCAACTTTATCATGTTACTGTTTTCCTTCTACCATAAAAAATGTGAAATATAGGAGTCTTGCATTAACTTTGGCTTGGCCTCTTTTTCCAACATGAATTAACAGAATGTGTAATAGTATTGTATCCACTTTTTGAGTAATCTCCCTCCACTGCCCTGCATAGGGCATTCACCGTAAAGGTTCAAATGCATGAAAACATTTGCATTCTGTGTTTGGATTGTTTTAGGCTTTGTGTCATTTCTAACTAGCAGCATGTTAACTTCATTTCCATGTTTGTGTTCTGACCTTTGGTTGTGTTTCTGTACTTGATTTTTTTCTGTTCTTGAAGCTGCTTTCCTCTCATTGAACTGCATCGAGCAGTTGTCGGCCATTTGCCCTAGTGGGCCTCTGTACAACATGTTAACCTTAGCAGTATTATTGTGGTGTTTTCCCACTAGATTACACTGGGAAACTGCTTGTCTCATTACATTTATCATCTGATTGTATAGTTAAATTTTTTTTATGTCATATCAATCTGTGGTCTTTTTGGCCATCGAACATTTTCACTAAGTATGTATTTTTAGTTTGGTGTCTGAATCTTGGCTGTCTTTCTTACTTGTCGTTAATGATGTATGAGGGAGGAAGAGACGAAGGATGAGCAGGAGGGAAAAATAAAAACCTAAGAGGAGGGAGTAACAGGAAAAAAATGTGAAAATGTATCTCCTCTGCAATAACCAGAGAGCACAGGACATGCTTGTTAGTGAGGTAATGGAAGGATCTGGCAAATGAAACCACAAAGTTTGAGAAAAACCTTTAAGAAGCAGGAGGCTGCCAGTAATAGGATGTCTGTGGTGTAATATGCATATAAATGTGTGTAAGTGTGTGTGGGGCTCATGCTGTCCGGCTGCCTGATTAAATGATCTTAGTATGGACTGTGTTAGTCCTCAAAGAAAGACCACTGTGGTTTTAGACTTCACAAAGCTTTGTTTCACAGAGTGAAGACCCCCATCAGCAGCCAGATGCACATAAACACACACCTCCTTTCTGGGCTGAGGTGGGGAGTCGTGTGGAAGTAGGCGGGTGGAAGGAGCCTGAATTTATTAAGCCCACACCAGCCATTCAAAGTACACCAGCAACAAGTAATGAATCTCCAACAAGAAATAAATAACTGCTGTGTCTTTGAGTCTCAGGCAGAAATATAAGAGGCGGGGGTGGAAGTAGGCACCAATGAGACGGGGAGGCAGGCGAGGCTTTTGGGCGAGACGCTGCAGTAATTCTTTGGAGGCAGCTCGCTTGTTTAAGGGGATATACGGTGCATCTCTATTGTGATGTTAATTCACATATGCAAACACAAAAGAAGTCCAAGACAATGGAAAAAACAGATGTATGAAATGGATTATTCTGTTGTTGTAGTTTAAAGAAGTATGCTCTGTGATCCTTAAAGCCCCTCTCTAGGATGGATTTAGTATTTCACTTTTGAAGGTTCCATGATTCCTCAGAATAGTTTGAATTAACATTATCAAGTTAGATATGACATTAAATATGATTGACTGATTTCTATTAAAAGTACATGATTGGAATAAATGCTTGAAGTCATCTGTAGGGTTGTGGTTTATACTCAGTAGCCTGCAGCATATTGAAAGAATTACAGCACCTTCAACACTTAAAAACAGCTCTGTCATCTCGTCTAGTCTTTCTGCTACAGGTCAGTAATTCACTTGAAGAAACAGCAGGAACACGTATACTGTTTAAAGACACATTAGTAAAGAGTAGAAAAGGGGATCATTAATTCTCATTGGTAATGACAGCCTTGATAATACTCCAACTGACCGATACCATTATCAAATTATTTAATTATTTTTCTTTTTGCGATTTTCAATAGAACTGGTTGAAACTAAGAAAATCTCATGTTAAAGAAAAGATTTTAATAAAGGTTTTATTAAAATCTACTTCTTTACTTTTTCATATATACATTTCTTTTTACTTTTTAATTTAGGTTCTAATTTCTTTAACCCAGTTAAAAAAATCTTACTTCAGCTTCATTGAACACATCATAACAATTCCTACAACAAAGGGATAGTTCAGGTTCTCTGAAGTGGGATTGCTCGGGGCCCATAGCACTAACAAATATGATTGCCGATAAAGCACCAGCTTTGTCCCTGCTGGGAGGTAGTTGGATTCGCCACACTAGGTGATATACTGTATATCAGTCAGTAGTGCTTTTGAAAGTCTCGTGCAAACCTCACTTTTAGTGTTTCACTTTTCCTAAACAAAGCCACAGTGTTTGGAACTATTTTGTGATTCAACACATGGGCTAGGTATCCTTTCACAAGCAACTTCTCTCATTTTATGATTTTAAGGTCAGAGTGCTGCAGACAGCAGTGGGGTCAGGTTGCATTCACTTAAACACAAACTGATATAAATCTAACTCCCTGGTTAGGTTGCTCCTGTATGGAGCAAGGCAAAAGAAATGGCCCAAATTCTGCTTTCACTGCATTTTGTTGTGTGTAATGTGACTTCACCAACTTTGACTTGTTGTTTCTAATATGAACATCAGGATTCCCCCCTGTGCAGTGTCAGAACACAATATAATCCTGTGAGGAGGTCTATTAAAGGGTTCTTTGACTAATACCTGTGTGTCCAGGGCCTTTGACTGTCTTTTCTCACTCATTTGAAATGTTCTTTTTTGGCAGTGTGTAAAATAATTCAACAAGTTCAAGGTTAATACAAAATTAAAATATTAAAAACAATTTAAAAAATAGAGTTATTTAATAGTTACCTATTGTGCAAAAGAGAGACTCGCGCTTTTCTAGTCTCTCTGACTACTCAAAGCAGCTCTACACCGCAGGTCATATCTACCCATTCACACCCATTCGCTAATTGGGGTTAAGTGTATTGTCCAAGGACACATTATTAAGTGACAGCCAGAGCTGGGCTCGAACCCGAAGCCTTCAAGTTTCTGACCAAGCGCACTATTAGACTGCATCACCAGCTCCTAGTAGTAGTTAGGGACCCTCTAAGATTTTCAGTCGTTGTAATATCAGTCTGTGACTAAAGACTGTGAGAGTTCTAGACAAGTTGTCCTTAAATGTGAGATGGTGTCAGACTCTTGTTCTTTCTTTATCTATTTATCTCAAACTTAAAAAAAAAAACAAAAAAAACAAATAACAACAAAAAACACCAAGTCAAAATAATACATATGCACACCAGACAACTGCACATGTCCATCAAATAAAATACACCTGTGAGAACATACATAAGTATGTTAAGTAAAAAAAAAAAAAAAAAACAGTTTGAGAAGGGACAGAATGAAGCAAAGAGCTTATCTAGTCCTGCTCCTTATTGTCTTTAGTATGCTATGTTAAGTGTAAAGCGTTTCTCATGCAAGAAACATTAAGATCACCTTAAATCAGGGTATTTATTTTAGTGTATATCTACCAAGTTACAACTTTCTATATTCTATTTGGGAGAGTTGAAAAGTAAATAGAGAACATCTGAAACAAAACAAACAGAGAACATTAAAAAAATTACATTTGAGGTAACATGGATTTATAGTAGAGTCGGTTGCCTCTCATCTGTAAGACTTAGAGGTTCAAACTCCTGCTCTTTCTGTCATATGTTCGATTTTTCTTGAACACACTGAATTCCAAATTGCTCCCAGTGCTACACCTGCAACGTGTGAATGCATGCGAATTAAATGCTACTAATAGAAGAGCACTTAGGTAACAGCCTCTATCATCTGAATGTACCATACAGTGTAAAGGCGCTTTGACTAGTCAGACTACAAGAAAAGTGCTTCACAAGTCCAGGACCATCCATTTACACCCAATGAACTGGGCTTATAACAAGTTACCTGAGACACTCACAACCAAAAGTACAAACTTTTTATTTTGTTATACTCTCTTCAGAACCCGGCCTTGATTCCAAGTCGATGGCTGATGTATTTGTATTGTGAGAAACTTACAGTGAAAGCTGAAATTATTCCTGCATTGATATTTTCAAAAGTCAAGGATGACTTGGACCAGATGGCACAGGTGTGGGCTTCACACATCATCAGGCCATCAAAGAACAACAACATCCCTGGAGACAGCCTCTTCTTTGCACTGCTGAAGCTTGAGAAGGGAATGTTTCACAAGGACAAACAGCTCACACAGTACAGACATTTCTGAATATGTCTTCAAAAATACACTTAGGTGAGAATACTCTGTTCTGTAGGTGCACTCCACATGAACTTTATAGAATAACTCTAGACTCACAGTAAGAAGTACACTTGCTTGCACAGTTTTGGTGTCATTACACCATTGTTTAAACCCCCAAGGTCGGCATGGCAACACGCAAGGGGGGGCATTTCACCTGACAAGGGCCCAACCGAATTGGGGAAGCGCCCTAGCTGCGAATCCAAATGCCATCTCTGTAATTAGCCAGTTGGTCCCAGAGGTGGTATTCATAAAAATCCTCACTTCCCGATGCAGAGCAGAGACAGTAGAGGATTGTAGGCAACTTGGTTCCAAGCATTGCTCAACTAACCAATTACCACAGAGTAGACTGATCAACCAATCAGAGTAGACTGGACGCTTACGAGGAAGGGGGGCTTAAAGTAGCAGGGGCTCAGTAGTTGAAAACCAGAGGATTTTTTTAAACATCAGTAATTACCCTTGCCAAGGAGGTTATGTTTTTGCCTGCATGTTTTTGTTTGTTTGTTTGTTAGCAAGATTAGGCAAAAACTACTCTACCGATTTCGCTGAAATTTTCAAGAGATCTTGGTAATGGCCCAACTTAAAAATGATTAGATTCTGGTGGTGATCCAGATAAGTGCAATTAGTGAACAATAGTTTTTGTTCAGTAATTGTCTAACTAATAATGATATCAACTGAGTGCTAGGTGTGGGTTTTCAGGGTCAAGGAATCATATTATAATGGTAACTTTATCATGGAACTACTGCTTATAGGTATAACAGCAATATTTGGGCTACCTTGGCAGAGGTTTGTGCTCTCCAAGTGCTTTTTGGTTGTGAACATTCTTTAGTACTCATCAAAATTAAATATATGAACCTTAGTTAATTCCAAATATGGACTCTTTGAGACGTCAACTCTGACCTTAGAGCTTTTCTTTGAATCTTCAAATAAGTATCCACAAGAGCATTTTGTCAGTAGGCATTTCAAACCTACTTTGTAAACCTCAAGCACATTCCTCATTATGTTAAACCTTTGCCTGGCATTGTAACCGTGCGGTTGACCTTTTGCCGCCATTTGGCTATATTTAAAACTCAGAAAGTCCATTTCTGTCTGTTTTTCCTTATTCACCTCTCAGAGTAGCATTTATAACACCAATATGTATCCACTGGGTGGCGCTGCTGAACATGACTATAATTTTTTAAAACTAGAAAAAATTGGAAGTGAATTGTTGCTGCATCGCTCCTCAAAAATCTAACAGTTAGAGCGTACATTGGAGTAATAAAAAATCTTTTCACATATTTCCAGATCCTCTAACAATCATGATTTAGCTGAAGGAAATAAATTTGATGAATTTGATGTTGCAGAAATAAAAGAAATCCATTGATGCTCAGGATAATCCTTAATGGGCAAGTCAACCTGCTGGTTGACCTGCATATCTGCTACCCGATTGGGTAATCTGAAAAATAAAAGCTGAAATGTTGCTAAATGAAGAAGAAGGAATACAATTTTACCAACAAGGAATTTGTTGCAAATGTATTTCAGAGTTTGGAAGTCAAAGGGTTAATATCTATCCTCTCACTCATAAATTTTTATTGTAAGGAAGGAAGCAGAGTAAATGTCTGTATTCATCTGGAAGTTTAATGAGACCTCAAAAGCTGTGACCCCACTACCTGTGCCTGGACTATCACCAGATACTTCAACACAACAAGAAGAATACCATTATGCCAGATTCACTGGTTTAAGTTTGCATTGTTCTTCAAGTTTTGCATGCCACTCTCAACATCATCAGTTGTGATTGTCTTTATTGGTGCAAAGAAAATTGGTAAGGAGAAAAAAAGTAGCAGGTGAATGTTTGTAGCCTACCTTTATAAGATCTTGAGCAAACAGAGCCTTTCAAAACATTAATGACTTGCCCTGTCTGTATTAACCTGTGGTTTTGATGATTAATGAGGTTATAGTTTTACATGGCAGTCCAGGGCATCTGGACAATGATCTGCATTAATTGTTCCTGATGTTGCAAGAATGCTTCCGTGAAATATAACTTAAATCCAAGCATCAACATACAGTATCCTGTTTGTGTTTCGTGTCTTTGGTAGCACAATAAAACAATGGCTCATAATTCATCCTCTTTGCACTGTGTGCCTTGTTTTGAACTTGAAATATTTTTCCTGAAAATAGCAAAATATGAGCAACATTGCTGTGCACTGGGTGCCTTCAGACGATCAGTATCAGAATCAAAATAAGAATGCCCTTTATTGTCATTATACAGGATGTACAACGACATTGGAGAGCTTCTCCTTTTTGAGTGCAACAGATATATAATTAAAAAGAGAAAGAGAAAAGAATAAGTAAATAGTTATAAGTATAAAAGGGTTGTAGGAAGTATATGTGCAAGATATATACAAGATAAAATAAAATCCTACCAGACAGTGCAATTGAAACTCTGTGTACAATATGAGATAGAAGGACAAGTATATAAGTATAAATATTTATTTTTATATGTGAAAATTTATTGCACAGGATATAGAAATGTATTGCACAGGACAGCTGAATATATACTGAATACTTATCGCGCAAATGGTGATTAGTACTTACAAATGGATGATGGTGTTGAAGGCTGAGCTGTAATCCACAAAGAGCATCCTGGCATAGCTCTGTTGTTGTTCCAGGTGGCTCAGCACAGCGTGCAGAGCTATGGTGATGGCATCCTCCATGGATCTGTTTGCCTGGTATGCAAACTGGTGGGGGTTGAGTGTGGGGGGGAGACATACCTTGATGTGCTGGAGAACCAGTCTCTCGAAGCACTTCATAATCACAGGTGTAAGGGCAACAGGGCAATAATCACTGAGGCTGGGTGTGGGTGACTTTTTTGGAATGGGGATTATTGTGGTGGATTTCAGGCATGTGGGGATGACTGCTTGGGTCAGGGAGAGGTTAAAAATCGCAGCGAAGGGAGAGGAAGCCAGACAGCTGGTGTGCACATGCTCTGAGCACCTTACCAGGTACTCCGTCAGAGCCCGAGGCCTTCCTGGGATTCACTGCCAAGAGCACGCGCCTCACATCGTGTTCTCCTACACTAAGTGGGGGGTTGCTGGGGCCTGGTGGGGGCAGAGCTGGAGCAGTTGAGTGTGGCTGCGGTGATTCAAAATGGGCAAAGACGCTGTTGAGCTCCTCTGCTAGTGACAAGCTCAGGTCTCCTGACGTCAAATCACATCCTCTGAAGTTTGTGATGCTCTGTAGGCCCTGCCACACCTCCTGTGGTCTGTTGCTGGTGAGGTGGGACTCTATCCTCCTCTTGTAGTCCACTTTGGCCGTTTTTATTCCTCTTTTCAGGTCACCTCGAGCAGCACTGTACAGAGCTCTGTCGCCTGACCTGAAGGCAGAGTCACAGGCTTTGAGGAGCGAGTGGGCCTGGTTGGTCATCAAGGGTTTTTGGTTTGGAAAAACCAGGATGACTTTGTCCACAGACACAGCTCCCATACAGAACTTGATGTAGTCCTGTACTGTCACTGTGTATGTTTCCAGGTTCTGATGTTCAAATAGGTCCCAGTCTGTATGTTGGAGGCAGTCCTGTAGTTCACTGAGTGCATTCTCAGGCCAAGTTGTTATGGTTTTTGTGGTGGGCTTGGGTCTGGGTGGTGTATGCAGGGGTGAGTAGCAGGGAGAGATGTCCGAGGTGAGGAAGGTGTATTGCTCTGTAGCCATGCTTGATGTTGGAGTACACATGATCCTGAGTGTTTCTTCCTCTCGTTGGACACTTGACTTGTTGGTGGAACTTCTGGAGTACAGTCTTTAAATTGGCCTTATTAAAGTCCCCAGCTATAATATGAACGCCATCAGGGTGGGCCCCGCTGCTGTTCATTAATGACGTTCAGCAGCAGAGAGACTGCTATGCTAGTGTTAGCATCCGGTGGGATGTAAACAGCGGTGATGATCATGACAGATAGCTGTCTAGGGAGAAAATAAGGCCGGCATCTAACAGACATACTCGCTGTTAGGGGAACAGTGCTTATTTTTGTGCTGTTGTTGCACCAGTCCTCATGCATGTAAAAACAGAGCCCCCCACCTCTGCTCTTATTGGAGTCCTCAGTCCAGTCCCAGCGGTGCAGGGAGCGGCCAGCTAGCTGCACACTAGCATCTGGGATCCTCGCATTAAGCCAGGTCTCTGTGATGATTAAGACACAGCAATCTCGAATGTAGTAATTCCCCACAAGTTGTAACTCCAGGTCATCCTTCTTGTGAATGATGGATTTGGTGTTGGTGAGATACAAGCTCGGCAGGGGTGGCTTGTGTGGGTTGTTTCTTAGCCTTAGCAGTAGGCCGGACCTGCAGCCCCGCTTTTGCTTCCTCTCCCTTCGCTGTCTGCATCTCTTTCCAAACCCGACAACAATCCACGGAGCATCCGGTGGTCTCACTATGTCACGATGTTGTGGCAATCGTGAAAGTCTTTTGAAACTCCCAGTTAGTGTCGCTAGCCTATGTCCACAAGGTCCTAATGGGTGTAGTGGTGGATCGCCGAAGCAAACGTGCACAGAGTCCACAAACAGACAAAAAAAAAAAGTGCAAAAAAGAGCACTGAAAGGGACGATGTTCTTCTCGCTATCATAACAGTGCTTTGAATCCATGATATTTAGCCTACAGGCAGCTATGTATTTTTCCTCAGTGCCATGCCATTATGCAATCAGATGTGTGGGGAAAAAGGAAAACAAAGTCAGATAATGGATGCTGTGTGTTGGAGCAAAAACAGGCCAAATGTTGTTCACTATTAATTGACTCAAGAACCATTTCTGACATGTAAAAAAGTGTTAAGGGCTTTCTGGTATTCCTTACTCTCAAATAAAGTCATTCTATCTATCACACAAACTGTGATCCAGTCAGCTGTTTTCCTTTAGGCCTAATTATTCTGATAGTCTAATAAGGATTATGGCTGCAATCATTCTGAATGTTTTTAGTGCAGTCATTTCCCTCAGAGTAAAATTCCTCATGCTGTGATATGTTAAGTGGCATAATAGGCTGATTGCCTCAGATGAAAGTGAACTCGTAATGATGTTTTAGTGTTGTGTAATATTGCATAATGTAGATTACAGCAACCTTTTTTTAGATGCTGTATTACAGGTCCCATATTTTGCTCCTTTTCTGCAGTTTAACATGGATACTTGATGTCTTCATGAAACATTAGTAACATGCTTTGGTCCAAAAAGCCTATGAATAAAGCACAGCTGCATTCTTTCAACGCTCACATAACCACTCTGTTCAAAACAGCTGGCTTTGAGGGCTGTCGCCTTAATATGCTAATGAGCCTGAGCAGAGCAGCATACATACGGGGACTTTATGATAGGCCTGCAATGAAACTCAAGCGAAGCTGCTCCATCCACGCGATGCTTACAGTCCTGAACACACGCGAACCGCAAATTCATGCCAGTTACCAGATAACAGTGAAGCTCGCTCCCCAAACATCACAAGCTGATGCACAACATGCTAATCTCGGCTTAGTCGCCAGAGTGGGACACAGCCGCAACTTTGGCTATCTTCTGGGCTAATGTTAGATGAAACAGAGGGGTACTGAGATGGGTAAAGGACTGATCATATTCAGCCAACTGTTAAACATCTTCCTAAACACACACGAACCGCAAGTTCATACCGATTACCAGATAACAGCGAAGCATGTTCCCCCAAACATCACAGGCTAAAGCACAACATGCTAACCTCGGCTTAGTCATCGTAGTGGGACACATCTGCAATTTAGCCCAGCTTCTGGGCTAATGTTAGCAGAAATGGGGGGTAATGGGGTGGGTAAAGGACTGATTATATTCAGCCAACTGTTAAACTTCTCTTGACTAATGTAGGAATGTTCATACATTTAAGTTTACCCTTCAGACTTTCAACAAGTAACGTTAACATTGACGAACATGTGAAGTTACCTCTGGTTCACTTCTACCTGCTGTTAGCATTAGCTCATAGCAATGAGCAAAATAAATACTACAGCAAAACTCATGCAAAGCACAACTCTGGCACTCCAGCCATGAGCCGCTTATAGTCCTGAACACATACGCACCCTAAATTCATGCTGGTTACCACACACATGGTTACAACAGCGAAGCTCTTTTCCCCCAAACATCACAGGCTAATGCACAACATGCTAACTGCAGCCTAGTCACCACAGTGGGACAGCGGCGACTTAGCCTACCTTCCCGGGCTAACGTTACGGAGGGGTAATGGGATGGGTAAAGGACTGTTAAACTCCTTTTTACTAATTTAGTGTTGTGCATTTATGACCAGTGGACAACTATTCACTGTGTCACTTAATAATATTGGCTATCAGAAATAATTATTTACATTAAGTAATGGGATTTAATTTACATTAAATCTACCTTGGGGCACCACCCATAAAGGGAATGATAGTCAATTTATTGAGTCAGTCTCATAAGGTTACTGACTATTAATTTGGAACCATGATTTATAATTAATTTAATAAAAATAACCAAAGTTACCCAATCAATCGTCAGTCAAAGTTGAAGGATTTGGAGTTCCGCAGAGAAGAGGTTGGCAAGATTCATTCTTATGCAACATTAACCGACCAGAAACTGACTTTGTATTAAAAATCATTTATTGAAAACCAAACATGAAAACATACAATATCTAACCTAACAAAGTCCTGTGTACAAGTGTGTATGTGTGTATGTGTGCATGGGTGCATGTGTGTGTGTGTGTGTGTGTGTGACAGAAAAAGGCAAGATGGCTGCCTCAAAAGGCTGTCTTAACACCACATGGCTCAAACAAAGGCATTTACATTCAGGACCCCATGGGGGTTGGTGGGGTGTAGAAAAGGTCTTTTTATTAAATGTTTTTTCCTCTACACGAAGTTTCCAAGTTAAAATATAGTTAGCAGCAGTTAGCCATAGCTTAAAACTTAAAGAACATATTCAATAAAACAATGCAGTGATTGTAGAAACTGAATAGTCCTGTGCTTAGCTGTGCTATGCTAAACTATGTAAGGCCCAGTTACGTTACCAAGTCCATGGAAGGAAAAGGTGTCCTTTTTGGGTGTTGCTCTGCAAAGTCCAGTGCTGCAAGTTTAATGGTTTCCTAGTGGGTTCCAGGCCGGTCTGGTCCTTCAGCTTCTGGCTCTGAAGACCACTGGTTGCTCCTTTGTCCTTTGAGTTAGCAGCTTGATGCTAACTCTGTCGTGTTGCTTCTTGTTCTTTCAACTGGGAACTCATGTTCCTTAAGCAGGCTCTCACGTTGCTTATGTGGTGCTACAGTCGCGTTGAGCAGGACTGTGGAAGAAGTCTTGAAGTTGTATTCCTGAGAAGAGACTGGAGGGGTTCTGTGTCTCTTTCTACAGGCTGAGAAAGAGCTGAGAGAGGAGAGCTCTGTCCCCTTCTCCAAATGAATCAGAAAGAGCAAGACTGCAAAGCAGAGCAGGGTCTTATAGGCTGTTTACACGACTCCGTTTCCACCAGAAACGCAAAGGTTTTTCCTTTGCGTCTTAAAAAACGATCTGCGTTCAGACGGAGACTCTAGAACGACTGAAAACGCTGTAGCATGCATGCCAGTCCAGTAGATGGCGATGTAGGCTGGCAGAGAAACAGCGCAGTAACACCACACTTATGAAGAAGAAAAATTTTCCACAAACAACAATGGCAGGTGGACGCACGAAGACGTAGGAGTCTCTTGTCTGGACAACAAATTTGTCGGGACAACAAATCTGTCTGCATAGTTTTGTCTGGATAACAAACCGAGCACGGGAAGCAGCACACGTTACTCTGGAGACGGCCGAAGCTGTTATTGTTCCTGCTATTTGCACGCAGCCTACATGTGAAAAGTACTGCGCATGCAGTGACGTCAGCGTTTCCCCCTGAAACGCTGGATCGTGTTTACATGAGACCGGGTGGCGGAGCGTTTTGAAAACTCTCCACCTTGGACCCTGGTTTCAAAATTTGCGGATTCAGGCGCTCCAGGCACCGTTCTCATGTAAACAGGAGGCTAAAAAGCAATGAAAACTCTTCGGATTCGGCCAAAAATGGAGTCGTGTAAACACCACCTTATTGTCCTTATCACAGGGTTCACACCTACGTGTGAAGCCTGGGGGAGGGAGTGAGATGGTCAGCCAACTTTGGTTCAGGCTTCTGTAGGACATGTTCCTTTTAGACTGCATGGATCCCAACATTAGGAATTTTCATATATTTAAGTTTACCCTTCAGACTTTCAACAAGTAAAGTTAACATTGATGAAAATAAAATAAATACTACACAGCATTAAAATACTCACATTTCCTTCATCAGGTTTGGCCATGGATTGTTGGTACTGAACCTGGATTCAGCAAAAGTCTAGGTGCCAGTACTGTGTTGAACTGACCGAAGTCGGAGAAGCAGTCAGACGTGAAGTGATTTGCACACACCCACAGCTGATTGAAGGTGGCCCATTCCCTTCAAAAACAAAATCAATCCACTGGGCCCTTTGGTCCTCTGAGGCTCGTAGTCTATATGTGAAGATATACGTATGTGGCTGTTAACAGCCAACAACCTAGCAGTGACAGGTTTGGGTCTAGACATGGTGTACGCCGATCTCCCGCTAACGGTGAAACAACAATGGCCACACTTCACACTTCACACTTCTCGAGCCAGAGGGGTGGGGATACTCAGGTAGACGTAGGCTTATGTAAATGATAATGCTTGTTATGTAACAGTATATCCACAGACTCAACCGCTCACCAAATACCACGAGTTTACATTTTATGCAGCCTGCTAAATACAGGTTCTGTTGTCTACTCTCAGATGTTGTGGGCTGGGAGTCAGGCAGAATACCCAAAAATGTGTTCAAAAGCCTTCAAGAAGTGATTTTTGCATTATATGTCCTCTTTAAGGAAAACAAAGGTATTTCCTTCTCGGCTTAAGACTGGATGGGTTACATTATGTTTGCAGCAGTATCATTTTTCCACCAGCCTGCATGCAACACAGCACTGGACCCTTTGCTTTCTTTTTCTACTGCAATGATAGCCAGAATCTCTGTTCTGCAGCAAAATCTTAAAGAAAATTATAGCTCATGGTTCCAAAGCTGACATAAGAATGCAATAATAATAAGTTTGCATTCAAAGCACAGCCAGTGGGTGTTGATGATGCCGGAGAATGGAGCCAAACCGTGGTGCAGTGGTGACACAATGGACATGGACTGGGTGAAAATCTGTGGTTAACCTTCTTTAACCTTCCCTGAGACTGTGTTGCATGGATTTGCATAGATTAAGTCAGGTTTTGGCATTGAGATGGCAAATCAACAGTACTCAAATATGCTCAGTCTCTATTAATATGATATCACTGATGACCTGTTTTTTTTTTAAAAACATATATCCTCAAAACATATATCCATCCTCCCTTTGTTGAGTAACTCTGTTTGCTATGTGCACCAAAGTGAAAAGGGTTGGCACCAGCTAAGAGGCTATCAGTGCTCTCCAAGAGCTTTTCTCCTTTATTTTTTCATAAAATGTGCTAACTTCATCAGGAGCTAGAGTGATGGAAATGTAGATGCACTATGAAAAGTGACAAGAAAGAAGTAAAGTGTTGTTAGCGAAAAAGCTGCTTCTCTATAGTCAGCTCTAGGAAAAACTCTAATGGGTTGTGGGGGCAGCAGCCAAAGCAAAGAAACCCAGACCTCCCTCTCCCAGCCACTTTGTCCAGCTCTGCCTGGAGGATCAAGGCGTTTCCAGGCCAGCTGAGAGACATAGTCCCTCCAGCGTGTCCTGGGTCTTCCCTGAGGTCCCCTACCGGTGGGATGTGCCCTGAACACCTTACCAGGGAGGCATCCTGATTAGATGCCTGAGCCACCTCATCTGGCTCCTCTCAACACAGAGGAGCAGCGGCTCTACTCTGAGCTGCTCCTAGATGATAGAGCTTCTCCCCCTATCTCTAAGAAAGAGTCTGGACACCCTGCAGAGGAATCTCATTTCAGCCGCTTATACCTGTGATCTTTCGGTCACTATCCAAAAAGAGCTTTGAGAAGTCACAGAGACTAAAAAAGTGCTATACAAGCCCATTTACCATCATATACCTTTTGAATGTACTTGCGTCACGACACCATGGTAACTGGAGGCTGCCAACGACTTGAAAAATAGAACAGAGAAGAGAAAACAAATAAAGAGTTAAACAGAATGTGACACTGCCTCAGTTATCAGTTACCATGAAAATACCAAATCATAAGGTTAATAAATGTGTGCATAGTGCTTACAGGATTACAGCTGGCAGCATTCTTTTTTTCAAGACTACAATACATGAATTAAAAAAAGATTCTGGCTCTGCTGCATTGATTGTGATCCTTAATTTAAACAGTCTGTTATAATGCTGATGTTGTTAGGGGTTCAATGCTAAATCAGAAGAGTACAGAAAATTTAATACATACATGAAAGCTTAATTTTCTTTGTAACTGTGCTTATTTTCCATCTCTTACATGTGATAATTCTGTATTTTAGACTCCATGTCCTTAGGTGTAATGAGAAACACTGTTGTTGCAATCACGACAGTGGAAAGGAGAAGGGGAAAAATAGGCCAGAGAGAAATATTGTAATTGGACAAACAGAAAGGTCTAATTGGGTAGACATTGATTGTTTTCCTGCATGATGCATGATCTGCTGGAAACTGACAACAGACTCTTAAGGTCACATCGTCTAGGTAATGAGCATGTGTCTCTCGGAGGCATGAGTGTGCGTGGGTGCACATTTGTATACGTATCTCTGCATACATTCTCCTGAGTTGTGCGTCTGCTTCCCTGTGCTCTCATAGCCATTACTGTGGCCCGTGTTCTGTATTCAAAGCACATGCACAAACCACAGATTCATCCCGCCCCGAGGTGCTGCTAGTCCAACACTTCTCCCTTCCCTGCACTATCCTTATTCTTCCTTTCAATGTGTTTGTGTTGGACGATACAGACACAAAAGAATAAATCAGTTTTCTTTCTCTCTCCCTCTTGGCTTGTGTTTTAAATATCAGAACTGCCCACACTAGTTTGTGCATCATGATAACAGCTTGGGACAAAATGCACATATGCATACATTTAAAGACATCTTTATTTGATAATTTACACTCACAGTATAAATCTTGTACGCTGCTTTTATGGTTTAATTTCACTCTCATTATGTTTGGCTGCTTTTACTGTGAACAGCATTAAAATACTGTGATTCATTCATGTTAATCCTTTATTATATTCTTCTTGTTCTCTTGCTCTTTGGCTGCATCCTAATAATATTGACCCTGTGACTCAGTTTTCCCATGAGGATCATTTAAAATTCATCTCATCAACATTCACAAACACACGCCATCATGGGCACCAGCAGCACAGTAGACAGGGTTAGCCGTCCATGTCTATGAGCTTATATACTGAGGTGATTTAAGGCTAAAGTGCCTTGCTCAGTGGCAGGAGGAAAAAGAATCATTTTAAAAACCTGGGAGACCACATACATTTAGACAGTTTTACAAAATTTTAGATTTTATAATCCTCTAAGCGTGCAAACTGGATGATTTTCAGGGTCGATTCTAATGACAATTATTTGTGATTCATGGCATAAAAGACCAACATCTGAAACCAGTGCTCATTTACTATTATAAATAAATTAATGTCCAAATTTCTTGTTAGAAATTTTAAAACTGCTTTATTTCAGATTAACTATTCATCAGTTGTTCTCAATTACTATCTGTTTTGTTCCCCTTTGAGATTTTTTTTTTTCATGATGATTTCTTACTGTAAGGTTCAACAAAATGGATTGTATTTCTTTACAGATGAAAGAAACCTGTCTGAAACTACCTGTAGCCATGGAGAAAAATGATTTCACGACCTTAGAATTGTTTGGAATATGAATTTTAACCCTTTGATGCACAACAAGGGTCAAAAGTGACCCAGCTGAGTTTTGTATTGTCTATATCTTTGCAACACATTAATTTCATCAATCAGTCTTCCAGGTATTCCTCAATTAACTTGTATTTTTATCATCTTATATCCTTATTTTTTCCCCCTTCTTACTTTTTGAGTAAAACACCTCTTTTTTTATCACTATCCCTCTAATGTGCAACATGGGTCAAAAATGACCCATATCCATTTCCTGTGTTATTTCATGTATGACTGAGTGTTTCTGTGATATATCTTCGAAATAAACTTATTTTATCAGTAAATACTACAAGTATGCTGTAAATTACTTGTTTAGTTATGTACAAATCATCATTTTTTTTTACCTTCATTACTTTATGAACAATCACACCTTTTGTGTGTCTAAATCAGGTTTACACACATAGGTCAGAAATGACCCAAATGCATAAAAGTACTTTGTGGGGAACTAGTACATGTAAGCTTTTTTTTATTTATTGATTTTTTATGATTGTTCCAACCTTACCTTGGAAAAATTAGATGACAATTCTGTAAGACAACTGTAATAAGGTTTAGGGTAACTTGAGAGAGAGAATATTTTTTTTTTATTAGAGAGTTAAAAGTAGAAACTGTAAGCAAGCTAGCTAGCTGTTGACATAATCCATTATACTTAGCTGATTCTAGTTTAGTTACTAACCTTTATAGTTTGCCATTTACTTGGCTAAGTTGATTGCTAGGCTGCTTGCAAAAAGCTGATATCAGTGATATCAGCCGTAGTTAACCTCTACTCTTACTCGAATTTGTAGCACATGTACTCAATTTTGGTCAACTAGTGGGCGAGCAGACTTTACCAGTGGAGCAAGTGTCACAAGTACTACTAATAGATTGAAAAATAACTACCAATAGAGTGTTTTGGGTCTATTAGTACTACTAGTAAACTTAATATGTTTACTAGTACCACTAGTAAGCCTTAAATGCTAATAAGGGGGCAGGGAAAAGCAAATTTAGACTTCCCATTGAATTTCGAAAACATTACAACCGATAGAAATACTACTTAAAAGTGTTACTCGTAAAAACTCAAAGCTTTACTGGTAGTACTAGTAACACAAAATTGTTTACTAGTAAGCGATTTTGCTTTACCAGTAAGGTATACTCGCGCACTAGTGGGCCAAACACCTTTACTAGTAAAACATTTTTTTTACTAGCACTACTAGTAAACTCAAAATATCTCAACAGTAGCACTAGCATACTTTTTTTAGTCTACTAGTAGTACTAGTAAAGCCAAAAGATGAACTTGAGTACTAGTTGACCTAATGCAAATATGTATGAGGGATTATAACCAAGTCCAGCACCTTGATTAGTTGTAATATTTTTGAAAGCCAATGAGAAGCTTAAATTTGCTTTTCCTCTCCCCTATTTGCAAATAAAGCTACTAGTAGTACTAGTGAACATTTTTAAGTCTACAAGTAGTAGAAGTAGACCTGAAAACAGTCTACTAGTTTTACTAGTGACCATTTTTGATCTGCTAGTCGTAATTGTGACACTTTTGCTTCACTAGTACTAATAGTAACACTTTTTTCTTCACTAGTACTACAAGTGACACATTTTGCTTCACTAGTAGTCTTCTAGCACAGTAGACGACATAAATTGAGTACATGTACTCAAAATTCAAGCAATAATAGAGCTTAATGTATGTATGTATGTATGTATATATACTGTAGATATATATATATACAGATATATCGTTATGTAATGTTCTTTTCTATGTTTGAGTAGAGATGGATTATATGTACAAAAATTAAGTATTATATATAGGTAAAATATTAAGTTTGGGATTGTGTATAATATTGTAAATATGTAATGCGTAAATACATCACTGTAGCAAGTGGTAATAAAGGGATAGGATTTAATAGGTTTAGACTACTCCTTTTCGTTTACTCATGTAGACCTGCTGCACATGCAGAATGTCATCAGCGGTCCTTGTTTGTTTGTTCCTTTGGTTTTGGTGTATGCATGTTTCTTTATGGTGACTACCTATTTTTGTTTTTTTGTATTTTGTTGTTTGTTTTTTTCTGCATGTTCAAAATAAAAGCATCAATTCATTCATTCATAATGACAGTTGATATCACCAATATGAATTTCATGCCCAAACGACTTTCCATATTATTATGTTCAGTTGAATGCAGTCAGAACACAATTCAGCATCTTTAGTTATCAAACAAAAGTACAGTACAGTTCAGTTCCGTAGTCCTGTTATCCGTTACCCGTTATCTGTGTATGTGTGACAAAATTACAAATAAACATGTCCTAAATATTGATTGCAAAAGTGTTTGGCCCCGCTCACAGCTAAAGAAATGACTTGAAACAAATTACTATTACGAGATTTAAATTATAAATTACACATGGGTCATTTTTGACCAATGTGTGAAAACTTGACATCGTAATATAAAAACTGGTTCTCTTCATAGAATAAAAAGGGAAAAACAAAAATAAGGATATGTGTTAATCAAAAACAGGATACTTAAAGAGTACTTGTAATAATTAATCATAAAATGAATTGATTTAAAAAGATGGAGCAAAGATAAACTTAGCCAGCATTAAATAGCCATAGAAATGAATGCGGGTGATTTCTGACCCATGTTGTGCATTAGAAGGGGGGTACCTATGTTGCACATCAAATGGTAAAAACAAAAATTACAAGGGGAAAAACAAGAAAAGTATTGCATGGCAACACTACTTCTGAATTTTTAACTATCAACTCAATGTATGTGTGAACTAGATCATTCAAAAAAAAAAAAGAAAGTTATGGCAAATTAAAAAAAGAGAGACACCACTAATGTCAATAATCAAACCAATTTATTTACAAAAAAACGTAATTGAACTAAAAAAGTCAAATATAAGCTAATTTATTAACAAAGTAGAATTAAATTGAAAGAAGGCATGAGATGATGACGACTGTAACTGATGAAACAAATAAGGCACATGGAAAGAGTCTCCTCGAGCAGACTGAAGTGGCAGCTTTTATAGAGACTGGGAGAATGGGCCAAGGTGCTCCCAGTAAGTTCTATCCAACAGCCATGCCCACCAACTACATGCACCTACAACACAATACCAAAAACAAACCAAAAGAGGCCTCACCAGTAAAGATGGGATTTATGGCTCTTTGAAGGGTGCCGGATCTTGAGGAGCCATTCCTTTCAAAGAGCCTTTCAAAAGACTGGCTCATTCGCCTAGGGAGTGTCAGGTGATGTTGGTGACAGAGACAGACAGACAGAATAGTGGCCTGGCGCCTTACACTACTTGATGTGGAGGCAGAACTAGCAGATTCAGTGGGGTTGGGGGGGCTGTCAAAGAAGTCACTCTCAACCGTGCCGAAGGCAGTCCGTACTTGTCGGACATCTGACATTAATCCTGTCGTCAAGTACTGAGTTGTTTTATGTGGCGGTGTGGATTATTTGTTGACCTGGATAGAAAGATATGTATACACTGCCTGGCCAAAAAAAAAGTCGCCACCTGGATTTAACTAAGCAAATAGGTACGAGCCTCCTATTGGATAATTACTGCATGGGCGATTGTCTTTCAGCTGGCAACAAGTTATTAAACCCCAGCTGATGCAATGAGTAGCTTCTCATTTCTTCAACAACCATGCCGAAAGACACATCCTGTGTTCATGGAAAAGATGTTAGTTTGTTCAAGAAGGGTCAAATCATTGGCATGCATCAAGAAGAGAAAACAGCTAAGGAGATTGCAGAAACTACTAAAATTGGATTAAGAACTGTCCTGGAGGAAGGTCATGTGGTCTAATGAATCCAGATTTACCCTGTTCCAGAGTGATGGGTGCATCAGGGTAAGAAGAGAGGCAGGTGAAGTTATGCACCCATCATGCCTTGTGTCTACTGTACAAGCCTGTGGGGGCAGTGCTATGATCTGGGGTTGCTGCAGTTGGTCAGGCCTCGGTTCAGCAACATCATGTGCCCAAAGAATGAGGTCAGCTGACTACCTGAATGTACTGAATGACCAGGTTATTCCATCTATGGATTTCTTCTTCCCTTTTCCAAGATGAGAATGCCAGGATTCATCGGGCTCAAATTGTGAAAGAGTGGTTCAGGGAGCATGAGACATTTTCACACATGGATTGGCCACCACAGAGTCCAGACCTTAACCTCATAGAGAATCTTTGGGATGTGCTGGAGAAGGCTTTGCATAGTGGTCAGACTCTCCCATCATCAATACAAGCTCTTGATGCAAAAATTAATGCAACACTGGATGGAAATAAATCTTGTGACATTGCAGAAGCTTACTGAAACAATGCCACAACGAATGCGTGCTGTAATCAAAGCTAAAGTTGGTCCAACAAAATATTAGAGTGTGTGACCTTTTTTTGTGGTGGTGACTTTTTTGTTGGCCAGGCAGTGTATCTGCCCTGGTTTCAAAGATTCACGCTCCAAATTGATGTCCACAATCACGTTTATTTCCTCTCTCTGAAAATTCACGGAACATGGTAAAAACTAGAAACAGTAACAACGTCTCATAACCATACCATTTCCCAAACATGTCTGTCTTCACAGAAACAGAAATTGTCCCTTTTACCGTGTTTGCCAAGTAGCAGCGGTAGATAAGTTGACGAGCATCACAGACCTCCGTCTCCATACTCTCGTGTAACGTCTCCCGGCTTTTCGCTCACCACTTCCAGATCTTGTGTCTTGCGCAAATCTTAGTAACTTAAAATCAATTTATCTGAGCATGTTACAACTCATTTCAGTAGTTTTATATGGTGGTGCAAGTTTCCATTCTAAATATATACATATAACAACAAAAAACAAACAACGATCGATACATCCACTTCCAGCATCACCATGGAGACACATAAACAACCCGACTTGTGTCAGCTACAATATGTTTGTTTTTACAAATGTTGCACTGAACTTTACCTTGCCTTTTGTACCCAGAGAAATGCAAATGCTGCTACATTTCTGACCCTGGCTCATTTTGTGGGTGTTTTTCAGTTGCTATCTTCTCCTCCCTGATATATCCGTAAATACTGGATCCAGTCTAGGAAGTCGGACTTGGGCAGCGATGGACTGTCAGTACTTTCTTTCCTCCTCCTCCCTGGTAATACAGCGGCAAATGTCATCAGTCAGTCGGGCGGCGCTCAATACTATCTCCTCCTCATAGTCTGCTGCACAATGCACATGTGTATTGCAACTCAAACCCTAAGATGCCATTAGTCAGCGTGCCTCGAGCAGTTCAGACTCATGCTGCGTGGGCAGTTTGGAAGGACTGCCAATGAATGGCTCACTCATAACTGTGAATCGGTTCTCATCGTTCACTTAAAAGAGCTGTTCAAAAGACACGACTCATTCATGAACGTCACATCTCTACTCACCAGGCTACCACAGGCCACAGGGCAGTTACATGTGAAAGTTAGATTAGGGGTGGGAAGTAAAAAACACTACCTGTGATTCATTGGGAATGAAAGAAGAGTGTGCATTAAAGCTCTGGACGAACCTCCACAATGCAACTATTACTGAAACATCTCAAGATAGGTTGAGTATGAGCCATTCACTGTAAAGAAAATCAGTTTTCCCACAGATTTCCCTTCTGTCTAGGTAATAAGTATAAAAAATGAAGCTATAGTGAAAGTTCATCCACTTCTTATTCATTCCCTCACCGTGCCCTCCTGCACAGGTGATTCAAATGATCAGCTGAGTAGGGGCATACACTCACTTAAGCTCTGAGCCAACCAGATTCTGCCACAACCCGACTTGCCAATCATCCTGCTACTGTCATATTTTAAATTGTGTATTTGCTCCTCCACAGTCAGTGTTGTGGTGTCGTTCTATGTGATCTCAGCAATCTTAGCTGACACACCTGAGCACTCTTTCACGTCAGCAGTTTAAGTGTACTCAATTAATACTCAAAGAAGAAACTTCCTTCAGCTCATTCTTTCCTGCTTTGAGATTCACTGGCATCGTGGCTCAACATCAGCCCAATCAGTGCTCCAAATGCATCATCCCATAATCACTGCGTTGGTGGCGCAGCTGGATAGTGCACTTGGTCAGTGATCAGGAGGTTGCAGGTTCAAGCCCGGCTCCGGGCGAAACATGGCGATGTGTCCTTAGGCAAGACACTTAACCCCAATTTGCTCCCACTGCTGCGTCAGTGGCGTGTAAATGGGCATGAAAGTTAGCTGATACTGATGGTAACTAACACAGAAACTCTGAACCATCAGTGAGTGAATGTGAGAGCAAATGGGTGAGAATGGGTAGATGTGACCTGCGGTGTAAAGCTGCTTTGAGTAGTCAACAGACTAGAAAAGCGCTATATAAGCTCAAGTCCATTTACCATGGACCTGCCTGATTCATTGTCTGAAATCACCCAGATCCATCTTACCAAGCTTCAAGCTCCAACAACTTCGTTGGCCAAAAGCCGGACGGCCCATTCAGGGAAGAGAGGTGGAAACTAAAAACATGACGGCAGCGGGAAGTGACAGTGTTTTCAAACAGTGCATGTTTGAAAACAATGGCAGCTTTTTATAAGAAATGGACTCAATTTCTTATTTAAAAGAGGAGCAAAGAAATTCACTTAAAGTTTTTCTTAAGGGAAATCATGTTTTTGCTCTTCTCACTGCTGAGCTCTGCTTCCTGCCCCTGATCACTGCTTGGAAAATTGGGAGAGGAAGCAAAAATCCTCCAGACGATGCCAGTTAGTCTATGGTAGTTGCGGTTACTCAGTGATACCTGGCAAAATATGCTGTCCTCAGAATTACCAGGAGAACTTGGTGGGGATTGTCGCTGACAAGGTTCATGTCACATATAAGTGGTAAATGATACATCTGTGTAGTAAAATTAAATTTAAGAAGATAGTCTAAGGACTGAAACGTAGTTTAAGCTAATGGCTAACAACAAGGTCATACTGTGGCTTGATATGGATTGATCCGTGATGAGTGTGACTGGCAGACCGATCGTCCAATCACCAGCTGCAGTTGTTTTTGAAGGTTCTGCCCTCTGAAAACATTTTCTATGGGCTCTTCTCCAGATGGACTAGTGAAATATTTCTGTAGTCAGTTTTAAAATCGCTGCATTGGCTACCCTGTGCGTTTCAGGATCGATTTTAAGGTTCTTTTATTAGTTCTTAAATGTCTTAATGGTCTTGGGTCGACTTATTTATCTGACCTGCTTTTACTCTATCAAGCCTCGTGGACTCTGAAGTCCTCCAGCACCGGCCTTTTAACCATTCCACAAGTAAGCTCTAAAATGCACAGGTAAGCGGCTTTCAGTTATTACGGTCCCCGACTGTGGAACAGCCTGCTGGAAAGCCTCAGGGCCGCAGAGACTGTTGAGGTTTATAAAAAGAGGTTCAAGACTCACCTTTTTAATCAGGCTTTTAATTGATTTTTTAATTATTTTTAATTTCTTTTATGCTCTTACGCTTCTTTATGTTTTATCCTTATTTTATACTTTTACTGTTTTAGTCCCTCAGTTCTTAGCTTTTATACCTCTTACCCTATTTTACTTTGTTTGTCTTTCAAGTTTTTAGCTTTTACACCTTTTACCTCATTTTACTGTTTTAGTCCCTCAGTTTTTTAGCTCCAATGTTTCCTCATGGGGGCCTGCCAGGCTGGGGGTTGTCTCTGGTCTACCGCTGGGGGTGCTGTCCCATGGACGGCTCTGGCCCGGGTGGCGAGAGGGCTCTGTGCCTTGGTGTGGAGCATCCTGTCTGCCTGGGTCGGCGTGGTCTCTGTGGCGGCGCTCCCTGTGGTCATGGACTCAGCCTGGTTGGCCCCCAAAGGTGGCTTCTTCCTCGCCTCAGGTCTCAGTCCTCGGCCATGTCTCTTTAGTGACAGCTTGTCTGTGTGTGTGTATGGGTGTGTGGGTGTGGGTGTGTTTGGGGGGGGGGGGGGGGGGGGGGGGGAGTGTGTATGTAAATGTATGTATTTATGCATCACATGTATGCATATATGTGGGGGTGGGAGGGTTAGGTTTGTCTTGATTTTCTTTTCTTGTTTCTCTTTGTTGTTTTTTTATCCTCTGTGAGGCACTTTGTGCTACTAAGTTTATGAAAAGTGCCATAGAAATAAAGATTGATTGATTTGATATGGAACTGTCTGTCTGGCATGTCATGTTAGCCTCTGTTACTACCTCTGGAGAAGTAACAAAGAGGGGGTCAACTCGTTTCCCCCACTCCGTCTCCTAGACATTCACAGGGAAGGTGAAACATCACAGAGGATTTAATATTAGGCCTTGTAAGAGAAGTATGACCTGGGTTATTGACTAAGTATTCAAAACATATATCTATGGCTGACTCTGCTCCTCGAGACTTTATAAAGAAGTTTGTTTTTTTGTTTTGTTTTTTTTAATTTGGCCAGTCAGTGTAGCTGTATGTATACCAGCCCAAAATGTTAACATTTTGGTGGTGCTTCTTCTTGCAGAAATCACTTCCTGACTCCCATATTGAGTATTCCATGGTAAATGGATGTAATATGAAAACAACAACCCTCTGGCAGCGTTGCCCCTTGTCGCCGACTCTGATTGTGATTATCATGGACAGGATCTCAAGGCGGAGCTGCGGCGAGGGATGTGTTAAATTTCATTCTGCTTTTTGCAGATGATGTGGCTCTGTTGACTTCAACAACGCACCTGCAGCAGACATTGGGGCATTTTTTGGCTGAGTGCCGAGCGGTTGAGATGAGGGACAGTGCCTCCAAGTCTAAGGTCTTGGTTCTCTACTGAAAAAGGGTGGATTGCTCTGTCTGGGTGTGGAGTTTTTCCAGGCATGCCCAACTAGGATGAGACCCGGGGCAGACTCAGAACTTGCTGGAGGAATTTACCTCAGAATGCCCCAAGAGGAGGAACAGCAAAATGTTGCAAGGGAGTGAGATGTGGGTTGACCTGCTTGGCCACAGAAAAGTGGAAGAAGCTGGATGGATGAATAGATGGATGGATGGAAAACAACATAGTTATAGTCACAGTACATTACTGTAAATCCTCAAATAATAATCAGTCATCAATCAGCAACCAGGCTGAGGCTGACCTTATTTTACACTCTGCAGTGTGATCAGGGTTTATCTTACTGTATTTCCTCAAAGAATCACAGAAGACTTGTTAATTAATTTTTTATTCCCAAGGACAGTAAGTATTTCTTTTGGCCTGGACATAAGGGCAGTTTTAATCAATAGAAGAAACAATCTCATCTGCAGATAATACAAATATTCCTGCCTTTTGGATACTTAAGGTACATTCTGGACAAAAATCAGTTTAAGGGTTGGAGCTTGCAGGTATATTGAATACTCCACATGACTGAATAAACCACTGGTTGACCAGCCTCCAGAGGGCGTAAGTGCTTAGTCAAAGAGTAAGCAACCCTGGTGATTATGAGAATTGGAGAAAATATGAAAAGGCTATTTGTATCCTTCTTCAACACAGTAGCTGGTCCCAGCAGGGGTTGGCTGGTGCACCAGCCACGCTATCATCTGTTATCTCTTCTTAACAGACAGATCTGGCAGCAGAGCAGCAGGGGGAACAAGGGGATGGCATTGTCCCAGTTTACTGAGACAAACACCACCCCCCTTGGAGCTGGACATGGTGGATCAGGGGCTCAATGTAAGACTGTAGACCCACTGCGGTTAAACAAGAGCCCCACAGGCAGTGGCAGGCGAGTGCTGACTCTCTTGGCACTCAAAGGGTAATTAATTGTGAGTGATTCATTAGGGCTCACCATGGAGGGATGATGCGGAGACCTTTTAAAAAAGAGGGATTATCTACACTGTCATGCAGGGACACAGTTAAACAGGCACCAGAAATATCACACTGTATGAGTCAGCACAAGCACCGACACACTCATGCCATGTCTTTATCACAATACCATGGTGGACATATAGATGTTTTGTGTTCAACAGTCATTAATCAAGGGCACCTCATGGAAAACAAATGAGAATTACTGCCCCAACTCACTGAATTCCAGTGTAAACATACACTAGATGTACATGATTGGTGCAAAAAGTAAAACCAGCAAAGCCAAAGCGGAATTTACAAAATTCCTGATGTATTTTTTTTCCCTCCCTTACATTTCAATTGACCATGTAAAAATGTAAAAGACAAAGAACCGAGCTACAAAGATTTTTTAAATCCCAACATTAGCATGAAGCCACCTCAAAAGGTTTTGAAAACAAATTTGTTGTTGGGCTGATATCTTTGAATCTCTGACTAGAAACAAATGTTCAAACTTGAAGCTTTGCAGGATAGGTCTATTAGATATCAGACATTAAATATGGGAAGTCCAGTGTCTTTGCAAGGTTGTCAAAATTAAGACTCTTGGAGCCTGAACTACCAGATAGACTGTTGGTAAATGATAAATGTACTTGAACTTATGTAACACTTTTCTAGTCTTTTGACTACTCAAAGCAGCTTTACACCACAGGTCACATCTACCCATTCACACCCATTTGCTCTCACATTCACTCACTGATGAATCTGAGTTTCTGTGTTACGAGGGCTGATTGATAAGTTGTGAGCCTTGCATTGAAGAAGATAAGCAGGAACGTCCTTTTTCAGCTCTACTATTCCCTGACTATTTAAGGCTTTGTACCCGAAGACTGGTGTCATTTGGTCAGTTTATGTCGAAGAGGTAGCACTCTAAAGTAACAAGGCAAGTGACTTTTGCAAAATGGACAAAATGCCCCTGTTCACAAGTCTGTCATTGCCATGGCTGCCGTTAAAGATTGTGGCTTTGAATTGATTGAGCATCCGCCTTACTCGCCTGATCTCGCTGCCGTTAAAGATTGTGGCTTTGAATTGATTGAGCATCCGCCTTACTCGCCTGATCTCGCTCCATCAGACTTTCATCTATTTCCAAAATTGAAAAAGGCCATTTCCGGTACCCACTTTCAGTGGAGGACTTTCTGAACGGTCAAGAAAAGGGCTTCTTTAAAAGTGGCATTGAGGCCCTTCAACATCGCTGGCAAAAGTGTATAGATACTGAAGGGGATTATGTTGAAAGATAATGCACTATGTCTGCCAAAAGTCAAACCCTTAAATATGAGACTCTCAACTTATCAATCAGCCCTCGTAGTTATCCATGAGTGTCAATTAACTCACTCATGCTCTTTCATGTCCATTTAGACATACCAGCAGTGTGAGCAACTTGGGGTTAGGTGTCTTGCCCAAGGACAAGTCTTCATGTGTCGCCCAGAATTGGCTCGAACCTGCAACATTCCTGTTATTGACCAAGCGCACTATCCAACTGTGCCACCATCACCCCAACCATCTGGTCAACATATACTATACATAATATAATATATATCATTAGTCTTTGGGCAGCAGCCCGTAAAAAGTGTTCAAAGAGGATAAAACCTTTCCAAAGCATATTTGACATGTCATTGGATGACTGTTCTGTCAATCACATTCACCATGGGCCAATCAGATAATGTATTAGGCAGGTGCTTATGCTGGGATGTAAAGTACAAAACTTGAGCCACTTCTTAGAACAAATTCTGTCCAAAACATGTCAGAAGTACCTCTGCCATTGATAAATGTTTTCAGTGTTGTCATTTGTTTTTAATCTAATAAAGAAATCTGGTCCAGATTAGCAAAACTGCTACTAAAGCTGTTTTTGGCATCCATGCTAATATCTGTACAAATACTCGCTTCATGCTGTCGTCACACCCATAGCTCCTACGTCTTCCTGCTATAAAGGACTTTGATTGGCCAGTAGGTCTGCAGCCCTATCTCAATCATTTCAGAGTTTTGCAACATGTCTGATTACAGACAATGAATCAGACAGATCCACCTGCACTGCAAGTTTAGAAAATCCGCCCAGAGCATCATATTTGGTCAGGGCCAGCCCTGGCATAAACTGAATCAATGCAGCACTGTGACTGCCTGCTGACTAGCGCCTCTTACCCAGTGTCAGCTGGGATAGGCTCCAGCCCCCTGCTGTACCAGTAGTGATGTGATTTAGATAAAAGATGTGTGTATGTATAAATGGATGAATCCATATTTACACAATATGGCCTTACCCTATAACTTTTGAAAATACAAAAAAAAAAAAGTAGAACTCAAAACATGACAAAACCTGATTTGAACAAAAAATAAAACAGTGCATTTTATAACTGCTCTCCAAAATATCAGTGTTTTTGTTGAGGTTTTAAAGCTTTTAAAATCCAGGATTGTTGACACACAGAAATATCTCCATGCAGCCTCTGCCTGTTTCTCCTCTTCTAGAAACAGTTTGTATTTAACCTCCCTCCACCTCCTGCCCTCTCACTCTCGGTCAGTGTGTTTCACTCTCTCTGCAGTATGAGGGAGTACGGAGGCAATGTTTGCAAGAGATGAAGGATTTGACCTCAGTTATACTGAGTTGGCAGTGAACAAACAGAATCCAAGAGAAATTGGAATTAATAATGTAGACTCTAATGTGTTTACTCATCTCAGATGATGGCTTCAATAAAAGATGAAGAGTACAGTGCTCCATCATGGGATGTCTGTCTTGTGAGAGATAACACCCCTCTTTCTCCCCATTCCCCCAAATATATTACAGGCAGGAAACTATGGGTACTCTACTTTCACCTCTGGCCAAATAGAGGAAGGTGAACAGGGTTACACCTTCTATATCGTTTCTGTTTGGGGAGGGTTTCACCTTTCGATAGTGTTGAGACAAAGGGGCACACCAAATCGTTTTGACTCCAGTGGCAAATGAAGGATGGAAGTGAGATGGGATCAGCTCTTGTAACAAATATAATCCAGGAGGGTAACCTGAGCAGAAGTTGGGGCTCGTTTTTGTGTGATGAATTGAATTAGTCTCAAAACATGGGGGGAAAAGAAAGTCAGAATCCAATACAAGTAATTTAAGAAGGATTTGATGAAAATTGTACTGACTTGATGAAAAAAAGAACCAAAGTTAGTTATTCTAACTGTCTTTCAGTCAACAATTTCCGGTGCAAACATTTTAATTATCATCTAAAGTAAAGCACTTACAGGTGACACAAAGTTGTAATTATCATTGTGATGGTGAAAATGTATGTGATTTGAAATATCAAGAAATAATTGTGCATGTGGATTTAGTTATTAAATAATTAAAATATGTCAATTGAAACATTCAGAGTTTAAAAGTCATGAGTGTCAAAATAAGAAAAGAAAGGAAAGGAACTAAAATACCTTTTTAAAAATTTGTGGTGAATGCACAACACTGCTGACAATTCTAGAGAATCACAGTGTTAACTAGAAAAGCACTTTGAGAACGCAGACCGCTAAGCAGCTCAGTTCCACCCATAAATTCTGATTTCCACCCAACATTATAGTCCTGTATTTTTTTTATACGCACATTGTGGAATGAAGAATATTAATCTGCAAGAAGTGTGATTATTGTTGATATTAATATCATCCAATAGAGTGACCTAGTTAGTATTGGGTCTTGTAACTTGTTGACTGAACCAATTTGCTGCTGCTTATACAGATGTTACTGTTGTGCACTCCACGGCGCTTCCAGTGGGCGATATCATTTAAGTGATCATAAATGAGTGAAGGCCTCTAAAAGTTTACAAGAAACTTTAACAAATGACACTAATCCTCGATTCTGGCTGTTGTGTTCAACAAAGTCAAAATTATCAAAGTATCATGTTAATCAGCCCTTAAAGGCCTCTGTACTCAATTATCAATACTTGTTTTTATTTTAAGAAGTACACATCAACAAATTTTATAAAAAAAGAAACACCTCTCTGTCCACTGGTGCCTCTGTGTGTTGGTTAAGTTGTACAAACACCTTTAAGCGGGCCTGTTCACCACCCACATGTCCCCACATTGTCATGTCCCATACTGTGCAAGTACAAAGCAAAGTGTTCCTCTTTAGGGTTTTGTTCTGCTGGTACAATCGTGCTGTTCAGGTCTCACATTGTTAAAGTATGGGGGAAGCTGCAGTCAGCTACTTTTTTATCCAGTGTGTGGTAGAATTCAAGGAGGCGCTGTACCGATGTGGGCAGACAGCTTTCCGATAAGCAGCCAGCCCTGAAATGTGGCCGCGCTGTTCCTTGATGACCCCGAGAAACTGTGGAAAGAAGAAGAGGAGGTGGTTAAAGGAGGGGGGTAATGTGTCTGCCTTGTTGTCGAGCTGTTTTTATTATTTTATTTTATCCACCACCCCCTCCTCTCCTTCAATCCCTCCTTTGTTGCCTATTTATCTCACTCCCTTTCTGTCTCCCTCTGTAGGCACCACCCACTCCTCCTCCTCCCAGACTCCTTCGATCCCTTCAGCTCCACCAGGAAATGGAGAATTTGTTAAAAGGTGGCCGTAGATCAAAGTCTTGTAGCATCAGGCAGCCTGCCAGAAAGGGGGTAATACTCACTATTGGCAGAGTGCATGGAGGGAGCGTTTGAGGAAGGAAGGAGAATAGGAAAGAGTTGGAGGTTTGGTGCCACAGCTGCAGAGTGAAGAGAGAGGGTGGGGAAGAAAGAACTGGATAGTTACATGGAACATTAGCCACCACAATGCTCACTTTCAGCAGTCTTTATCTCTGACAACTTTACTTAATATTCAAACTAAATACCAATTTGCTTCTTCTCCATTGTACAGTATGACATAACAAGGTGCATCACTATCTGTGAGTTCTTTTGAAGGATCGTAGTTTATTTCAAGATCACCACATGATAATTCTGGCCTTCACCAAAGCTTTTATGTCAGCACTTCTCCAAACAAATTCCTGTGTAAGACAATAAGTCTATCATTACGACATTATCTCCTATTATAAAAAGTTAATGGAGACACTGTGCTGCTTGCTCATTGGCCTTCCTCTTTTAAAGGGATAGTTCAGGATATTTGAAATGGGGTTGTATGAGGTACACAGCATTAGCCTGAGCACTATCCACTCTGACAAATAGCAGCTCTCAGTCTGTGCCAAAATGACTGGCACAGGAGCCAGGGAAATACATTACTGCTAAGGGTGCCACTGAATCAAAATAATATTTAGAATTTTGGATATAAACAAGCAACAAAAACAATGTGGGTGATTTAACACTATAAACACATTATTTTTAACAACAACTTACTTTTCTACTACCAAGCCAAATTGTTGAGGCACTACTTTGGTACATATTCTTCAGTACGTGTCCTGCAAGTAGCACCGGCCAGCTTGCTTCAGAGAGGACACCACCGCTACCAAACTGGATATATGGATGATTTTTGCATCATATTTGACTGAATATAACTTGGACACTTAGGAATACTTGTATGACCGGGAGCACACACAGGAAAACTTCTATAGATGGAGAGTTGACAGCTCATCATGAAAAAAGGGAGGAAACTGCTATGGGAACTGAAGAATTGGAGGAACCCACATTACCTGTTGAAGCAGGTGTGTAAATCAAGAGCTCATGCCTCAACTGGATGAAACAAAAGACTGACTACAAGTAATCTCCTCAGGATGTTTTCAGGATCAGAGGATACTTTCACTGTGCAGCTGTCATCATGCAGATCCTCCCTGATGCAATCAACATTTATACTAGGATGGATCAGATTTACAGATTTACAAACTAGCGGGGAAAAAAACACAAAGCCACAATTAGAGTTCATCGTGACAGTGAGTGATGTTCTCATACTGATTGCTTATTTTGCAAAGTCGTGGTTTTGATAAGTTTACTTTATGAAAACACAACGTATACATGTTCACTGTTGTATAGGTGAGCTGAGCTAAAATCACAGTCTTTTTAATCTTACTATGCTTGATCAGGAGGATAATCTTCAAACATTTGTAAATTTATTTAATCCTTATTTGAGATGTAGTGATATTTTGCATACTTGGCAAGGGTAAAGTCAGGCTGATTTTGATCAATAAGCTTCTGGCGGAAGGACATACTGGCTGTGCCTTGTCTTGAAGTAGTGCCTAAACAAAGTGACAAAAAATCTGTATGTAATCACCCTACGCTGTTTTTGTGGCTTGTTTTTCCCAGCATTTTTTAAATCACTCAAACAGTGGTGCCATTAGCATCAATGTATATCTCTGTCCTTCATGCTGATTATTCCGGCACAGACTGAAAGCTGCTGTCTGTCAGCGTAGCTAGTGTTTAGGCTAATGCTATGTACCTCATAAAACCCAAATTCAACAACATCCCTTTAAGGCACAATTTACTGGCCACTTAGTAAGATCAAACCAAGAAAAGAATTTTACCTGACTTATCTTTTTGATATTATTTCAGTCACATAGCAAAAAACCAAGCAACACTTTTATGTATGAAACAAATTGTGGGGGAATTAAAGGTATGATTAAGTTTTAAAAAATCAGAGTTGTGTTAAGAAGAACAATTGTCTGGAAGTGACATTACATAAGTCAGCACAGAAAAACTCGAAGGACTTCATCTTTGACAGAGACAGAGAGTTTGGAGCCGATTATGTAGTTTACAACATGGTTATGATCGTGTCTTAATCAAGTTTTTCCAAAAATTCATTTCAAACCAGTTGAATTAGATAATGTTGGCCATATGTACATATGTAAAGCAGTCTTTAAATAACATAGTAATACAGTGTTGCAGTGCATGGATGAGTTCTATAAAGAAAGGCAGGCTGCTCTGATTAATGACTCTGACTAACAACTGATTGGATGTGTAAATCTTCACAAAGGTCACATCTTACCTGTGTAGTCCATGGCCTTTAACTGCCCCTATAGTCGATCATAGCTACATCAGCACCTACTTACAGATGTAGTATGACGACGCTGGCAATAATTAATTCAAAACATTAAGGAACATTAGGGACAAATTATGGTAATAAAAACCCATTCAAGAGGAGAAGAAAATGTACTGCCAGAGATGTTTAAAAAAAATCCTGATGACATGCAATCTAAAATGTATTTCATTGGCTGTGCTTGCAAATACATTAAAAATGCGGCCATTGAAAGGGTTTCCCCATCAGGATTGTACTTCAACTCAGTGTATGCCAGCCCTGAGATGCAGCAACAATGTTGTAAACCACTGCTGTTTGATGTGAAAAATGAAAATCTCTAAAAAGGAAAAAGCCTCTGACATTTTGACACCATCTGAAAGGATTTTGATTCGTTGTGGCATGTCGAAGCTAAAAGTAGCTTTGTCCAAGCCTTTCATATTTTGCCCACAACATTCATTTAGCTGCACTGTGCCAGTCGCCTTGCTGTGAATGTTTGAAATACCAACAGCACTGTACTGTCTTTTATGTTCACATAAAGGAGAGACATCTCTTTTTTGCCTTTACAATCCCACAGTTTCTCTCTGGCCCTCTGCCCCTGCCTTGTCATCTGCTGGAGACACACTGAATAAATGCAGCTCTTTCAGGCTGTTTCAAAAACATTACGAAACATTTTTGTCTTTTACATTTTTTTCCCCTTTTTCCCATGCTAAAGTTTTAGACTTCTATTCTCAAAGTCATAAGTATTGGATAACATAGTATGTCATTAATTCACCCAAGGCATATGTTAAAAAACATCAGCATACTATATCATAATTAATAAATACGGAATACAACACCATTGAATCTATTAGAATAAATTAATAACTATAGATGCCAATAAATCACTTAAAGCATTGAATAATTTAAGGATAATTCAGGGATAATGGAGTCAGCGATGAAGGCTTTTGGATAAAAAGTAAAGCACTGTGAAAAATGTCTTTACATTTATATTGTTTTCTTTAATGTGTGTCTTTATTTCTTTATTATTTTTTGTTCTTCAAAGTTCTGCTAAATTAAGCAAAGCTGACATTCCAGTCTACAGAAATGTGTAGCTCAGCTTTATTGCCAGTACTCTTCTTCTGGTCACCCTTTTTCCTAACCTGATAGACAGCTTCCAAACTGTACAGGATATAAATAATTCACAAGTAGATCAGGGCAACAGCTCATAAATTGTGTTTTGTGAGCACAAAACCTTTCAAAAATATGCCAAAAGGTGTTTGGACTGACATTCTATAATTCACATTAAATTTGTGCCAATCAGGTGATTTAGGTCAATGCTCCTCATCAGAAGTAAACTTCATAGTATGAGCCTGTTCATACATCAAACTCTTGCTAAAACTTGTCAGAAGAGGAGCAAGAATATATTCTTCATGGAAAAATGTTTTCAGTGTTATTCATTTTTCTTCATTTTATGGAGAAATGTTGTTCAGTTGTAACAAAACTGCTGTGCTCATTTTTATTTAAACAGCCATGTTTTACAGGCCTGCAATCCCCTCTTGCTGTTGTCACGTTGTCAGCTCTTGCATCTTTTTCAAAGGACACTGATTTGGCGGAACAAGCTCAAACTGTATAAACTGAAGCTTTGCAAAATGGATCTGCCTGATTACAGACTAATCAGGGGATCTAGCTGAACTGTAAAGTTACCCTTTTTCACCTTTTCACAGTCTCCTGTGATCTTCAAGAAATGTCTGTGCTGTACTTTGTCAAATTTTTGTTTGGATCAAATAAACATAGAGGAAATGTCTCTGCTTATATGTTGCATTTTTAATGGAATTTCACAGAATGCTCTGTTTTGGAGTGCGTCACTTTAAATGCAAATGAGCCCCTTCCCACTTTTACAAGTCCCTTTTCTTCCAGAGGTTTGTTAACACAGTGACCGATGTGTGCTATTTTGTTGTGCAAAAAATTCTTTTCTTTAGCCTCCACTTGAAGCTGGCTGCAAAAACAATCAAAGTCACAGACAAACTCCATACACCGTCAACTTTTACGATGGAAATTATTCATTGACGGCTTTCACGTGACATCCCACACTCATGGAATGCCCTCCTGGGCAGGCAAAATATGCTCCTGTCTAATTTACTCTATTGATAAGATGACAGCCTCTGCTGTCTATATGTTTTGATTTTTGTTTATAATTAATAAAGACAACAGTCTCTGAATGTATGCACTGACCTATGAAGAGACACGCCCTCACGGAGCCCCCCCAAGAAACTCAGAGAGAAAGACTTGGTCAATGCTATGTGCTGTTGTTGATTTGAGTTTCAACAGACAAGCAAAAAATGAACTTCCCCAGATTTAGCCTTATGATACTGCTGACTTGATCAGAACATAATGGAAATTCTGCCCTAAAACATTTCTTAAAAAGTGACAGATGATAGTGATTGCAATACTGTAACTAAAGAGTAATAATAGGCTAATGTTAGCTTATTATTACTAACAGATGCTATGAAGATTGAGAATTTGATTAAGAATTTCTTTCTTTGATCCAAAAGATTTAAAATACAGACAGCTGTCCAGACTTTTTATAGACTTTCTTCCAGTTGGTAGAGTAAGTTAAAGGATTCTCTGCTATGACCAAATATACACATCACCGAACTGAAATGCCGACGTTCTGGTGAGAACAGTTTTCAGAAATTCAAAAAAATATCCTTGTTGCTGTACAGAAAATAATGAAAAGGTCTAAAGTGTAAATAATATTTCATCTTGCGCCAGCAGGTAACAAAAAGATGTGTTGTTTAGAGGAGGTAAAAAATTTTAAGAGACTGTGGGCTTGTTTACACGATGATGAAAACAGCCTGAAATGGAAAGTCTTGATTGTGTTTTGGCCTCCCGTTTACATGAGACCGGTGCCTCGAGTGCCTGAATCCGCAAACTTTTGAAACCAGGGTCCAGGGCGGACAGTTTTCAAAATGCAGCGCCACCCGGCTTCATGTAAACAGGATTCATCGTTTCAAGGAAAAATGCTGACGTAACCGCATGCAAAGTACTCTTTCACGTGAAGGCCAGGAACAATAAAAGCTTCGGCCATCTACTGAGTAACATGTGTGCTGCTTACTGTACTCGGTTTGTTATCCAGACAAAACTATCCAGACGGATTTGTTGTCCCCACAGATTTGTTGTCCAGACAAGAAACTCCTGGGTCTTCATGCGTCCACATGCCATTGTTGTTTGTGAGAAGTTTTTCTTCTTCATACGTGTGTTGTAACACTGCTGTTTCTCTGCAAACCTACATCACCATCTACTGGACTGGCATACACGCTACATCATTTTAAATCCTTCTTCCATTCCTTCATGTGGACGCGGATCGTTTTTGAGGACGCAAAGGAAAAACCTTTGTGTTTCAGGTCAGATAGTCTCCGTGTAAACAGGGCCTGTTCTGCAGCTCCACACATGATCAAAAGTCGCATGTCAAGCTGGTCACGTGACTGAAAGCTTTCAAAAGCCTGGTTAAAAAGAGGTTCTGTCAATTTTGTCAATTTAGTTTTATTAACTGTATGCACAATACATAATAAGAAGCATAGCTGAATGACTTGAAAGGCAGCACACTGTAGCAGTTATTAAGAAGGATTAAGGATGGAAGGATGAACCCCATTTCTTTGTCTGTAACTTTAGGTTGACAAAAAGCTCAAGGCAGGGTTTCAAGATGGTGGCTGGTGGCTTACCCCTTTATATACCCCTTCCCCTTAGCCCTTCGTTTTGAGGGCCAAGGGGAAGGGGTGAAAACACGCTCCTGAGAAATGAGATGCCACTTGATTCTCATTACGTCATCACCCAGAGCCGCTCGCTGGCTGTGTCGTAGGCAGATGCAACAATAGCCGTAGCTACAGTTGTGAAAGCTAGCTTGTTATAATGTGAAAATTTAAAAATACGACCAACAATTTAAAACATGATTAATATTCACTTGATGATTTAATAATTTCTTAAAATTATGATCCGATTGTCCTAAATACAGCATTGGCCTGGGCAGATCTGGGCAGATTTATATTGAAACCAAGATATTTTGCTGGGTGGGGAAGAAAACACACAATAGTAAGAACAGGAGCATTGTCAATATCTCTGTCAGCTTTTAATCTAAAATGGTGAATGATGAAGGCACTCGAGCTTACACAGCACTATTTTTTTTATAGTCTTTCTGACAACTCAAAAGCTTTTACATCACAGGTCTCATCTACCCATTCAAAACCATTCATTCTCACATTCACTCACTGTTGTCCATCAGTAAAAGCCATTACATCCACCCCTTTCTTACTCATTTACAAGCTACTGACATAGCATTGGGAGCAACATGAGGTTAAGTGCCTTGCCCAAGGACACAGTGACATTTGACAACCAGAGCTGGGCTTGAACCTTCACATTCCTGGTGGAGGGCACTACCAGTATGAGCCATTTGTACATTTGTACAAACACATTTGTACATACAATCCAACTTTGAAAGTGACACAGATTCATCTGTGGTCTTTGAAATCTCATCATTGAGAATATAAAAAAAAATGAGACAACAGAGCAGAATCAAGACTATTAGCAATGTAAGCAGTAGGCTATTAAAAGAAGTGTTGGTACAAATAAGCAACAGCGGTGCCATTATATATTAAACATAACATAAGACTAAACCGTAAATTAGTTGCACTGTTCTATAAACATGCAATTGAAAATGTTATCACACATCACTATAGTGTCCACTGACAAAGTTTGATCTCTTATTGCAGTCCTAAAATTTATTTAAAAACTTGGCAAGAACACTTGCAAATAAGATAGAAATTATGTAAGAGATTCTCACCCAACTGAGTCAGCAGAGAAAAGTGATAACGTACCACAACGAGCAATTTCACTAAAGCTATTTCAATTTGATTTCTCCCTGTGGATGTCTCCCTCTCACCCAGCCTGCTTCACACTATTATTATCCCTCACTGCACACACTCATCACACGCACTCACACTGGGTTTCTGTTTTACTTTTGTGAGGAGTCTCCTGAAGAGCGCTGAGCCAGGAGCAGTGACCACAGAGGAAGATTTTCCAGCTGTTAAAAGAGCTTAATCTGGGGTTTCTTCCTGAGTATATGAGAACTCTGGCCTTAGGCAGATTTCTTTCAACAGTCATAGTTTCATAATAATGCCTTTTTAGAACACAGATTGTGTTTTCCACATAACTAAAAAATAACATTTCAACTGGGTGTCAGTGTCTTTCACGAATAGGCGGTGTCAGTACACGTCTTTTCTGACAATGGATATACAGTCTTTAAGGTAACTTACCTTTACTATTACTGTTTTATGATTTTTAAATCTTATAACCACACCTTAAACTTAAGTATTTGTGGCTGCAACTTTGAAAACTGCTAAAGCTGGCAAATATAAGGACAGTATTGTACTCTTATACAAAATAAAAAATATGGGAGTTCTGTTCTGCAACAAATACAAACTTAATGGAGCCAATGGAAGAGATCCTGGTTAAAGAGGAGGTACAACTGCTAGATGCTTGTTAGCATGTAGTGTGCTTGTGCTAAAAGATCATACCCCCTGCTGATACATGCATTGATTCAAAATATACGGGAAAGCCCTACGTGTTGTGACAGAAGTTGTAAAATACACTTTTGCAAAGCTGCCCTTGAGGGGAAAGGGTGAAGCTCTCTGAAGCCCAGAGTCATGGATGGGCCCACAAAGAATAAAGCCCCATTCACACTGAGATTTTTGACAACTTTTGCCAATGTAGGGGGAAACATTAAGCTGTGTCAAACTGAGACAAGGTATGCAGAACTGAATTAATACCAGTTAGTTGGTTTTCCAGGCATATCTAGAAGTTTAATGAAAGCTTAAAAATGTATAATGTTTGATCTAACGCACTTGGAAACAGAGGAGCTGACCTCCACTTACCTTTGCTGCCCTCAGTTACAGCTGCGTTCATCTCTGTTGGTGAAGATTGGGGCCTGCTCACCCATGTTTCAATGTGCATTAGCTCTGCTGGGTCCAGATGCATCCCCCTCAAGACTGGACTCATGTTGTACAAAATAAGATAATGATACATATATATATATATATATATTTATATATATATCAGTTTGCTCTAAGTTGATATGGCAGCTGATTTACTAACCAAGGAAAAACTTTGACGTTATGTCATCTTGTGAGGGAAGCAGCATCTCATGGAGACACCCTGTGAATGCATGAATGAACGTGTTTTCAATGGAGTTTAGGCACAGCCTCAAAAAGATGGGGGAGCTTCTAGTGACTGGTAATTTGATGGTAACTGGCTGGAAGTTGGCAGGGAGTGAAAGTTTGAAGCGACTGGATCCGTACATCTACGTTGGCTAACATTTAAAATTAGTCTACCATTAGTCAGGGGGCATAGGGAAAAGTGATACTCAAACAGCACAATGGCTCTCTCCCTTAGTAACATCAACCTGCATCGAAAATGGCAAAATTGACCCAGGGAACATACTTTCCCCAAAATTTCTCAATGTTGGTCAGTGTCAACTAATTAACATAGACATGTGAAAGGGCATTTTGCATGAACATTGTCCATCCTAATTTTGATCAATAATTTCCTTTCCTGGGAACATAGATACTTAACATTACTTATTAAGAATACTACATCCATATTTGTTGTTGTTATTGTTGTGGTTGCTGCCTGTTTCAAAGTGTAAGTCCCCTCTTCTAAATTTGTTTTGGATTTCACTTTTGTGATATATATATTTTGTGGGCTTAGTTAATCAGAATGAGACATTTCCTTATATTCTAAAGGGAAAGCCAATTTTGAAATCTACCAAACTATGTATTGATTTACAAACAAATAACATGCAGAGGTATATGAAAAAATAATTTGCAGTACATTGACAAAGATGATCTCTGGCAATCTGGCACTCTGGTGTGCTCAACTAGGTAATAAAACTCACACAAACCTGAAAAATATGACACAGCCATATAGAACTTAACTTCTAGGGGCACTAATTTCCTGGCACAATGCAGGGTGGCGCAGCCTGACGCACCCCGCACAGTCGTAATTTTGTCCGGCGCTCCGCCGTGTGCAGCCAATTTGGCAATCTGGTGGGCCGGCTGCGCCAAGATGGGTGTGACGGCGCACCAGGGGGAGGTGTCGACAGATTCAGCTTGGCGCAGTGAATTTCGTGCCAAAAAAATGCGCAGAAGGTGCGCTGAAAGCTCGCCCGATCCAACCTGGTCTATTCTTGCCGCAGGCGAAGTGCACCCGGTGCAGTGGTAATTTGGCTGACAGTCGCTCAGTGCGCACACGTCATCAAAACCTCACAGGCAGGTATCCAGAGTGTCAGGCACATTTCAATGCAATAAACAATCTCAGCAACTACTATTTAATGTAACCAACTGAACCAGCACATACATTTGTATCTATATTAATTGTCCCGTCACATCTGATGTCAGATCAGAGACGTTTGTCATAATGGAAACTCAACCTGACGGCAGCTGGAAAAGTGACGCAAACTAACGGGTTCACATCTCTCAAGCCAACCACAAACAGCCACATCATCCAATATGGAGTATCCGGCTTCTCTCATCTCATGAAATTCAAAAGAAAAGAAAAGAAAAAAGAGAGAGACGCTCGCTGAATAAATGTAAGTCAATTGGTGTCTTAAGGATTTACCTGTGATTGCCCTTATTTCTCTGTTATAATCTTTATTCTTAACATGATCTAAATAATGGAGTACATTATTGCAAGGAGGATGAGGAGGAGATATCGGGAGAGAGTATTTCACCAAAGGTTCTGCTATTTGGCGATGACAGACCAGGAATGCAGGTGGATCACAAGCATGATGAATGGATTAGCCTGCTGCTGTGTTTAAATGTAACTGTCACTTAATTTTGTGCTCCTATTCACGACACAGGAACAGATAATATCTGTCCTGCGAGGTGGTCCACATGGTGACACGCATCGTGGCCTCTGATGTGCACCCCGATGGTCCCTGCGCTCTCCCGGTTGCTGGAAAAGTTACAGCGGCTCTGACCTTCTTTACCAACGAGGTGAAATTGTCACTGCGCCTCGCCCATGGCGCATTTAAAGGCAAGGAGAGGCATTCATTTGATTGGTGAAGATTACACTCGGCTGTGTTAAACCCACTCACGCCTTCTCTCCTCCCTCTCTGCCACTTGCACCGGTGGGAAGGATGGAGGCGTGGGTGCGCCTCGCTGCGCCGGACTGCGCCATGCACGAAACTTGCAAAATGCCCTGGACACACCCTGTTGGCACGGCACAGCACAGGGCCTGTGCCTGGTCTACGAAATTAGAGCACTAGGTGTCTAATGGCCATGTGTGTCACCATGCAAGAACCAATCCAGGGCCGCCTCAGGGGCCCCACCATTTCTCTGGGCAGGCCTACATCTTTGGTACCTGCAGAGAAGCCAAGCATGCAAAGTAAGAACACCACCATGCAGTCCAGAATCACACAAAATAAAAAGTATGTATAATATTCACCCCAGAGGGGTCAAATATGTTTACATTAGGTTTATGGTGTTGAGGGCTCTATACAATACACTACTTTAAATATTTTTCCTATCAATTAGATAGGGGAAAAAATCAGTACACAATATTCTGTACACTTTATCGCTCAGTATTCATTAGACTGATGTACTCTATCATCCTATATTTGTCCCCTTCTCACAGAGTTTGAGTTTGGAATATAAATTAAATAAAAGATTGAACAGCTCAGAGTTGGTCACATACTTGCCTGTCATCTAAATATTCTATTAACAATAGAATCTCAAGGACAGCACATCCTCTAAAAGGTTCGACCAGTGAATGACATCAGGGTCCTTTTATTTCTTCCCTCTGCTGATTTCAGAGACCTGATGAACAACAACAGAGAAGATGAGCGTGGGGGGGGCTGCTATTCAGGTCCCACCTTCATTGGTTTTGATGTGATATCAAGTCATCTAATTTGCAGCGGTCCCAGCCTAAGCCTGTGCAGCTGAACCACTTAGAGAAAAAGAAAAGTGGAGATGTGAAAAAAGTCCTTTAATAAAGTCATGAGAAAGTCTGAAGCTACCAAATTAGATCTGTAAGGTTGGATGGAGACAGAGAGGGGTTGGAGGGAGAGAGAATGAGAGAGGGTTTTGGCTCTGAAGGGTTGAGCAGGAGACAAGTTCTTAATGCTAGCCAGCAATTAGGAATCATTACAGCTGATGCAGACCATTCCTCATTTTCCGCTCTTAGTCTAATAGTTTAATTGGCTGTTAGAGGTCTAACACACCACAGCACACCACAGCAGAGAGTGCATCCAGATTCACATTTGATAATAACAGAGTGGGGGAAATGTTTGTGATGAAACAACTCTCTTCACTGACTAATGCAGGTTTCTATCATACACTTTATCTGAATCTGTGGCCTTTATCATGACCTCGGCACAAACCTCAAACAATCTTTGCACCTGGTGCAGATGTCTTTCATATGTTTTTTTTGACACAGTTGTCATATTTACATTCAGTGCTCATGTTGTTTGAAAAGCAAGTGACCTTCCACCCCCATTATTAACATATATTTTATTAGTATTGCAGTAAAAATATGACTTTTTAGAGTAATGGATTACTGTGTCAAGATCTGGGGCATCCAAACTTTCTTCCATTGAGAGCCAACATAGGAAAAACATCAGTATGACCGGGCCACTTTTCAAACAATCACCGCAAACTCTCTATTGTCAAATCAACACTACCAGAGTTAACACCTCTTAAGTGTCTATATGGGTCCACACTACAAAGAGCTGGTTTAAACCAAGACTACGTAGTTTTTCCATCCTAATATAATATTTCTAGAATCATTGTGATGGTACATCGTTTTACAACAGGTTGAATGACACCTCTGTCATGGTCTGAGGGGGCCTGTATCGCCTTCACTGGCACAAAGTAATTTCGATGTGGATGGTAGGAACACTTCCACATTAAAAAACTACAAATTTTTACTGCTTTGACTGCTTTACGGCAAACGTCACTTCCCCCTCGAGGTGAAAGCTTAACGTTGGGAAAAGGAGAATATAAAGCAGTTTATGAATTTTTAAAACAGATTTAATGAACAGAGTTTAGTTTAAAGTAAATATGCACTTATTTTCCTAATGGAAATAGGGACCTCTGGCTCACACTCCTGCATAGTAGGTGGTGGTAATGCTCCTCTGACGTTGGATGCATCCCACCATTAAACAAGAAGAAGAAAGCTACATGTAGTGTTATCATGGCGGAAGCAGCGAAATACCCTAAGAAAAGAAATGTTTATCGGAGGAGACGAAAAAAAGAAAGCTGGAGAGTAACAAGCTAAGTGCCCGCACAGGGATTAACACTGGCCCGGCGTTCACTCGCTGGCGTGAGCTGAAGGCGATGCAGGATGTCTGAACGATGCTAATTTAGCCTTGTTACTGTTGGACTTGTAAGTACATGATGATTTATTTAAATAGAAACATGATCAGACTGTACCTTATCAGTCCACATGGTTTATTTGTCTCTCGGGACGTCCTGTCGGCTCACTTCTCCTCCCTCTGTATATCAACAAATGCACGGTGGTGTGAGGTGCTCTGTTTTACGACCGCGCAGTTACACTCAACGACCATAGATGCCCCTAGAGAGCTAAAAAGCCGGAATCTTACTCAGTGCTGCTTTAACTCTTTTTAAAGAGTTGGTATAATAACACTAATGAAGTGTAATTATAGGGTTATAGGGTGTGACTTATGATCCAAACATCAACAGTATGTAGTGTTGGAGATGTACTCTTGTCTTACTTTTAAAGTGTCACCTCCAAATTAACACTTCAAGGTGTAAGTATTGCTGTAATTGATTATTTTATATTTACTAGAATTCTTTAATTGATAAAAAAAATACAGTGATTGTTTATATGACTGTAAAGAAAATTTATATAAAATGTACGTATGTGTATGTATTGTCATTATGATTATGCACATATTATGATCCTTTTATAAGCCTGTGTGAAAAGCCTTCATGCTGAAACTAGAAACCGAAAACAAGAATTCAAGACAGAATATCTTGTCTCGGATAACAGAGGACTGCACTGTCACAACAGCAGAAGAACTACATCTTGCCTCTGATAAGAACGACAAACGCAGAGTTATGAATGAATAAGATGACCAGTGTTGTGATGCATGTTTGTGTAACTCTGAACTCTAATATTATTGGTTGATATTTGTTTGATAAAGTGTACTTTGACCGTTTAAATATGAGAAGCTTAGATGCACTCTTTGGTGCTTGAGGAAGTTGTCTTTGTTGTAAACTGCACCACTCCTTGCAAGTAAAATGATCAGAAGATAAGATCCTTTCTCCTGCTGTTCTTTCCATCTGGGCTGCCAAGTCAGGGGCAGTTTGGGAAATTTCCTGCAATGACTTTTGAAACATTTCCTGTACAATAACTTAAAATAGTTTACAAAACACACTACAATATGAAGCAATGTAAGTTCTGTCATTTTCAGTAAAACATTGCTTGATTTTCTGTCTTGGGAGATAATATTCAGGGATTTGACTCCACTAAGTGTATGATCAACTCTTCCCTCACAGAAGGTTTACCAACGGCAAAAATCTTAACTCTTTTTGCTGTGCTGTAATTTTAAGGAAGTAAAGTTAATAAAACCAATCTAATTTTGAAAAAAAAAAAGGTTCTCTTTATTTTCATTATTTTTGACAAAGCAAATGGACAATCATTAAAGATTTTGGGACGACCAGTAAGTTTTCCAGGGTTCATGGCTACCACTGGCTCAATACCCTAATTAAGGCCTGTCGCACACGAAAATATTTGTAAAATCTTAACTGATTTTGAAACAGTAAGAGACCCCTCTCATGAAGACAAATAATGCTGTTGTCTTGCTCATATCTCCCATCTCTTCCTGCTATAAAGTACTCTGATTATGGCAATTGGCTTTTCATTTTCTCAGGAACCTCAAGGTTTTAAGCTTTGCAAGGGTATTCTTTGAAACTGATAAAAGAAAAATGTTAATCTCATCTGGGATTATTGGAGACAGTTTAAAATTGAAAAACTAATTTCTTTTTTGCGATGATGTTTCATTGTCATTTTGAGATCTAAAAATATATGTTACTCCAAGGAAAAGTATGCATGTAATAGAATACATGTGTTCATTAGCAGTGCAATCATGGTACTCTAACTGTTTATTGTATCAGTCATTTGTATGTATGTGCGTGTACATGAGGAGCATGACAGAGCTTGTTAGCCCCCTGAGAACACTAGATCCTGGATGATTGACGGTGAAAGCATCCTGCAGTGCAGTGAAGGGGTGTCTGATCCCTGAACAATATGGGCCAGACCAAAGATAAAGCTTCTTGTTGACTTTATGAGGCCGTCTGCCTTTGATTACACCTCCCCACCCACGTGCTGTAATTTCTGATGGCAGGAGAAGACATAAAGCCATTGTTCTTACAGTGTACCATTGAGGGGGCTGCCTAGGCTCAATGTAAAATATGGCAGGGTTTATGGCAGGATGCAGCCTGTATACATCTGCTGTAACTCTGACATATTGTCCCGTTACATCTCCACAAAGCATCCTGTGAGATCACGATTAAGTAAAGCCTGAAAATCAATCCACACAAAAGATTTTATGGAGGCACTTTCTTTTTTAAAACCTTTATAAAATCTCAAACTTAGTGGGGAATGAGACTATTAAGAACAAGAACGGGAGAAGATTGAAGCCATTATTTAAACGAGCATAAGATCAGTTATTACCAACTGAAACTAAACAGTAAAATGTTGTTTATAATAAGCATTTAACAGTCTCTATCAGAAGAGCCTTTTCTTTTCCTCTGCATCTAAGGTACAGTATGCTGTAATGTTGCCATGCCATTAAATGTATGTATGGTATAATGACTTTCAGTATAATATGAAGATTTAACTCCAGATATATCCTCCGAAGTGTCAGCTTTATCTTCAAGTATGTTTGAAAGTATTGCATTTAATATTTCAGAAATATATTCTGGAATCAGTTACCTTGATTTAACATTTGAATTGAATATTTATGTGTGTTATGAGTATGTTATTATATGTGGTAACCTCTATATTCTAGGCACCAAACAATTGTTGAAGGAGATCCTTGATATTTATCTGCATTTAATTATTTTTAAGTTTCAATTTTGAAATCACAATTCTGTCTATTTTCCCTTTTTTCTAAATGCCCTTTGAACACATTTACACTTATGAAGACCAGAAAAGCTGTTTTTGCATTACTAATTATCTGCTGTTGTAAAAAGCATGTAGTTCTGTATTTTTGTGACATTGTGGGACTGTTAATGTTTGATGAAGTAATTTTTTTTTAAATTTATTTTCTGTTGCCTTGATTTTGATAAACAGAGGGGCTGGGGCCAATGTTTTGATGGACTCTAAAGGGCTTCATCACTAGAGGGGGGCAGCTCTTATTCAACCATGACACACACAAAAATACACTTATAGCATCTGAACAGACATCTGACAACAGATTATCTTCTGTCTACAGAGTTTATATCAAATGCTATTTCAGCACTAATCATGTGATCAGTAAAGAAAGAGGAGATTAACTTAGTTGATCATAAACAGTGTTAAAGGTTTTGTTCTGTTTGGAAGAAGGCACAAGTCCAGATTAGATCGGTTAGCCAATCATTTATTGACAATGTGAAACAATACAAAAGTTAGTAAAAATCACTCAGCTGCTGAGCGCTCTGTTCTGCACCTCCAGACAAAGTGTGCAGTTTCCTCTCCAAAAAACTTTTCTGCATGGTCTAACACAGTGATTCCCAAACTGGGGTACTTGTACCCCCAGGGGTACGCGAAGTGACGTGGGGGTACGCGAATACCTGTCAGGTTTCAATTAGTTGTTTCAGTAGTTAAAGTTCAAACTGGCAAATGTTTGTATGGTGAGCTTTGATAAAGGCCTGAAGTGTTGGCAGAGAGGCTGGAGGCTGGAGGCTGGATTGGTGAGGCATCTTGGAGAAGGAAATCTGTCCTGAATTGTCTAAGATTCTTAAAGTAACATAAGGTCAGTCAGACATCCTTCACGTTAAAGCTGTGGTGAGATTGTACTTTACAGTTTCAAGGTCATTAATGAATATGTTCCAGAAATGTAAATTTCTTTTTTCGAATGTGAACTGGTGTTACCCACTAAAATTGCTGGTAAATAAATCTATGTTGTGAGAAATAACTCACTTGAAGAGATTTTTTTGTATGTTATGCATGTTAAATGTGGGAGGTGGGGGTGGCAGCAGGCTTACAGACACATTTCTTTTTCTAGCTGCTATAAGTGTGTGAGAGTAGGGGGTACATGGCTGGAGGTCGAGTGTCTGAAGGAGTACAGGCTGTGAAAAGTTTGGGAACCACTGGTCTAACACACAGACATGAGGACCCTCCTCTAATAAATTTGTTTGCAGCAGAAACAAATTTGACGACGACAGGTCTATGATTGGTCCATTGATCTGTCACTAGCTTTAGTTCTTACTTTAGTCCGCTTGTCTCCACTTACCTCCCTCCCTTTGCCCACACACCCAACACAGCATCGTGTGGATTTGCTGTTCATCATGAGACTGGGGTCCACATTCAAGATTTCCTGCTGCTTAACAGAAGGTTTTTTCTTGCCGCCATGATGGAGGGATTCATGATTGGCTATATGGATTCATGTTGGGTGTTGGATGTATATATTTGTATATATATGTATATGTGTATTTTTATATGTATATATGTATCTATGCATATATGTGTATCCATAATATGAAGAGCTTTGTGCTCTATTGTAAAGTGTCTTGAGATAACACTTGTTATGAATTGGCGCTATACAAATAAAGATTGATTGATTGATTGACATATCTTGTAAATAATAACAACAGTTAAAAAAATGTATACATGGTTGGCATAAAGGCTAAGCTGTCCTCCCTGATGTTATCAGTCCAAGCTGTTGTTACACAGTCAAGAGAAGAGTAAAACTTCTTTGGAAATAATGCAGCTGGGTAGAAACTGTCACAAGGGAGTGTGGAAATTTTAAGATATTAGAAAGACAATTTTTGACTTTCAGTTGATCTGATTTGATTATTGATCAGCCAATCAATCTATCCATATAAATCAATGTTGCTGTATGTATGTGAATCCTTAGAATATGAAACAGTCTGGTGCATCAGATCAGTGGATATTAAAGGGATCTGCCAACTTTTTTTCTTTTCATGTCTTGCCTCACTCCCGAGTCCATGACAAGCACATAGACACCATTCTTTCGACTGTGTGTGCAGTAACAGGGAAGAGCGGGGCAGAGCTCACCCACCAAAAATTGTCTTAGCTCAAACACTGGGAGTCAATGGGTATAGCTAGCCTGGCTCTGCCTACAGCCATCAGAAAAACTCTTCAGCAAGTCTAAATGGTCCTTTGTGCTTGTTGTTTTTTTTACCATGTTATGTTACATTATCCTCTACTATCATCATATTATCTTCTTCTACTCCTAAACAGAGGCTTTGTTTTGTTGACCTACTTCCACGGTTGTTTGCACTGGAGATGTGACGTTCGCAAGTCGCAAGATGTTCGCATGTGTGCTTGTTGTTGACTTTGTTTTGTTGACCTACTTGCAGGCAATTTGCATTTAATAATGGCTCGCAAATGAACAGCTCATGCACAACTGTGAATTGGTTCTCACTGTTCCCTTAAAAGAGCCATTCAAAAGACTTGACTCGTTTGCAAACGTCACATTTCCAGTGCAAACAACCATGGAAGTAGGTCAACAAAACAAAGCCGCTGTTTAGGAGTAGAAGAAGATAATGTGATGATAGTAGAAGATAACATGGTAAAAAAACAACAAGCACAAAGGACCGTTAAGAGTTGCTGAAGAGTTTTTCTGATGGCTGTAGGCAGAGGCAGGGTAGCTATACCCACTGAGTCCCAGTGTTTTAGCTAAGTAACTAGTGGTGGGCAAGCTTTGGCCAGTCTTCCTTGTTACTGGACGCACAGTCAAAAGAATGGTGTCTATTTGCTTGTCATGACTCGAGAATTAAGTAAGACACAGAAAGCAAAAAAAGTTGACATATCTCTTTAACAAGGGTTACATTATTAATTGTTATAGTGTCAGACCGATCAGTTTTCTAATGGGTTTATTCTTTGATAAACCAGAGCAATTTAACTTGTCTTGCTGTAATTTTATAACACATGATGACTAAAGGAAGAGAAAAAATGGTTTCAGTGGAGGATTTCTTCACCAATGCAGAAACTGACAAACGCAGTGCTTTTAAAAACTAATAAGAGGTATAACAGGGAAACATAGCGTCACTATCACCTCATCAAACTCTTCATAAAAACTCTTACAAAGTATACTATAAAATTCATGTCACTACATGTTGCTGTCATTTTTGTTGTTCAGATACATAAGAAAGTCTTGGTCAGTGAAATCAGATGTATAGAAGGAGGACTTAACACTTGCAAGGAGGTCTACATGTTAGAAGTTCTTTAAGGTGGAGCGCCCTGAACTTGTGATCTTAAAATCACCCCTGGGTCAGTTGTTCACTTGTCTATTTTTCGTAATTAAATTTATCTTTAAGTCATACATTTAAGTTAGATTTTACTACAGTTATTTCTGTATTCTACTTTAAAAATATTCAGGAATCCCTTGCAGGTGCAGCACCAGAAACACCCTTTCACCAAATAATAAACTGTCTTACGATACACTGAGTGAAAGCAACTATGAACTATCAGTCCCTTACAAGGGCACAAATTACCAACACTCACTCTGACCTGCTAAGAATGTGAGAAGGCTGTGATTACAGTCTGCTGGACTGTATAATTTTGTCACACTTGTGGATCTTTAACTCACAGCAGACAATTTTGATTTGGTAGCACCTTTATACAAGGAACCATTTCCACCTCTGCTCCTCACAGTAAATCCACGCTGCTGTAAATGCTGTCTAAACCACTGAAAGTTATATCACATAATAAAGCACAAAAAGGGTTATCTTAAAAGATATACCATACTGACATGATCACCTACACTGCCTTTTTATTTCATCCATCAAAGTAGAATGGCAGTCATATTCAGAGCAGGAAAGGGTTGATGGGCAGGGGAAGATTTGCAGCAGCGGGTAACGTGAGGTTTAAAAATGATTATTACTGTCAGACAGAGCAGGAGACTGTAAGTTTTTATCCTCACACTGAAAACAGTTTATTCAATTGCTGTCATTTTAGTGTTCTCTGAAGACTGTTAAAATGACAGATGTGCTTTAAGTAGCTGAAGTTTTTCACACAGTGCACCTAAGTGGACTAAGTACCTGGATGTTCTACTAAAAAAACTTATTTAATGTGACAGAGAACAAAACTTTCCACATAACAGACTGTGTATAAGGTTCAGATATATTGATATGATAAAGGTATCATGTAGGTTATGCTCTTTAATAACTAAAATTGTTAACTCAGTTAAGAAATGCAAAATACTAATCACATTCTAATGAAGTTGGAATGTTGTGTAAAGTGTAAATAAAAACAGAATACATTGTCATGCAGACAGTATTCATCATGACAGTAGGACCTCTCTCTTACAAAGTTCTGGGCCAAAATTCAGTCCCATATCATCTCGGTGTGATCAGCCTACTTCCCTTTTTGGGCCCAGTCCACTCTGATTTGTAGACCCATCTACTCTGTGGTAATAGGTCAGTTCAGCACTGCTTGTGCCATGTTTTCTACAAATCTGTATTCATTCTAAGGTGCTCTTCTGCACTGGGCTTACCAGCCTTAACCAATGGGCTTAAACAGACAACATAACAATGGTAGGATGTCAGACTGGTAGGTCTATTAAGGGGGCTGGGATAACAAGCAGTTTCAGGCAGCTGTTGGCATTGTAAATCAATCAATCAATCAATCAATCAATCAATCCATCAACTTTTGTTTTTATTGTGCCAATTCACAACAAGTGTTATCTCAAAACACTTTCCAAGAGAACAGGCTGAAGACAAACTCTTCAATTTATGAATACACATATATGCATAAACACATATGTACATAAATACACCTATACATTTATATACTGTATATACACATACATACATCCAAAACAGGTCTTCCTGTTTACAGGAGAAGCCCTGATGATGTGGACTTTTTGTCTTGTGCATAGGAGTACTCTATCATGAGGAGGAGGCATGTTAAACACATGGAAGGCCATATAAAACTTGAAAAATATGAGCTCTTTGATGTATTTCCTTTTATTTGAGAGACTATTTATACTTAACCTGACACCAGATGGACTGTTCAATATATTTCACTTGTCCAAATGGGAAAGAGCCAATAGAAAGTGTTTGGGAATGGGCAGAACCTTTCAAAGCATATCTGGCAAGTGACTGGATGATCAGTACATCAGTCACATTCATTATGGGACAATCAGATGATGTTGTATGCAAATGCTATTGCCACGGTGTAAAGGGCAGAACTTGGGCTACTTTGAGGCGCACACTCTTGGCAAAATAAAGGAAAAATATCCTTTCTATAGACAACTTTTCAGTGTTGTTATTTGTTTTTCATATGATGAAGAAATTTGATCAAGATCTGATAAAAATGCAACTGTAGCTGTTAGCATCAGTGCTAATCTCTGTACAGGGAGTCACTCCCTACTGTCATCTTGCTGCTTCCTGCTTCAAAGGATGCTGATTGGGCCGTGCCACTCACAATCGTTGTAGATTGGAGCTTGGCAAGATGGATCTGCCTGATTACAGAAGTTGAATCAGGCAGCTTCATCTGCACAGCAAAGTTAAATTACACTGTAAAGCCTGTTGAATAGAACAATATTTTTTCAGTTTGTCAAAAACTTTATAATTTCACATAAACAAACACAAATAATACATGAATAATTACAGTGTGTTATTCTGATATCCTTGTGAAGCATAAAACAATTTTTACTAGTATTTGTATCTGTATCAGCTGATCTGACTGACGTCTGATGTTATTCGACATTTGCTGCATAATAGTTAAGATAATACAAAAAAAAATGTATTTTAACATTCCCAGTAAATGTTAAAAAACATTTAAGCTCAGCGTCTTACTCAATTCAATGTATCATCGAACTTCTATCTTCTCTTATCCTTACAACAATCCCCTATTTGCTACATCCTCACGTACACACATACAAACACTCATACACAAACACACACACACCCACACACACTCAAACTTATTATCTTAAAAAATATTAATATGTAATGCCTTATAGTCCTGGTATGTTCTTTTTGCTCATGCTGTCTGGTGTTAATGTCGTCAATGTGTTGTTATTACCCTGTCTTCTTACTATGTCATCCTGTCACCTATTGTTTTTTGTTATGTACCGCTCTAAATCACCTAATAAAATAAATAAATAAAAAGTGTAACATAAATGTCAATAAAAATGAAATAGTTTATCTTTTATTGATCACTGACATGTCTGGCATTTGATTGAAAAATTGTCTAGCCCCAACACACACATATGCACACACACATTAATACACACAGGTTGACATATACCTCTCCACTTGCCCTCACTCTCACTCTAACATCCAGGCACTCAGCAGCTGATAAGAAGGATGACCTGCAATCAACAATCTTGGTCCCCATCCAAACCACAAACCCTATTGCCTCTACCCCCCCCCCCCCCCCCCCCCCCCCCCCCCCCCCCACACACACACACACACGCACACACAAACACACACACACAGACACACACACACACACTGAGCAGCCTGTGGCCTCTTAATCCTGCTCAAACAATCAGAGCATCACCATGTGCTTCAGGCCTGACATTGATTCATTGGCGTTTCCCCATTCAGGGATCTATCTAGGCTGGGTTTGAAGAATGGTCCGGGTGTTATTGGCCTGTTGGCCGGAGCCAAGGGCAAGGTAAATATCAGTGAACAGTAGTGTAATACACCAAATCGAGATAGGCCAGATAAACAAGTGGGAGGATGGTTTTAAGCCCCTCCAGTGTCACAGGCACATTAACTTTCCTGTCTGGCTGAGAGGTGTCCAATGTTTAGGGTATCAGTAGCTCCTTGCACAGGTTATTGAGTTTGTTTCAACATCACTAATAAAGAACAATCTGTCCCTCTGAAGCTCCATTTGTTTACCATTATTTCTAGTAGCTCTAAGGACACACATATACAATATACTCCACAACATGTTTTTGTTTTTTTTTTAATTTATTTTTATTATATTACCAGGTTTAGACCTGCAGGCAAAACCACAGCAGAAACCAATCCTAAATGTTGCTCTTCTTCTATCTTCCACAACTGCAGCAAAACCAAATGATATAACATTAATCTGAAGCACATTCAGCCATCAAAGAAGTCAGGAAGAGTGGAAGGAGTCAGTTGAGGTGGTTCAGCATCTTTTTAGGATGCCTTCTTGTGTTTTTGGGCATGCCAAGCTGGAACGCCTTGGTACTCGAAAATGTTGCTAGGGAGAGGGAAGTCTGGGCTGACCTGTTTAGCATGCTACCTCCATGACCCAGCCTTGGACAAGCGGTAGAATATGGATGGATGAATAGATGGACATTTAACTATTCTGACCCATGTTATGTTATGATGAAATCATTACTTCTTACTATGTTGCAACCCCCCCGATAGCCATTTTGACTGACACCTGTGCTCACCAGCAACTTCATGAAATACATTTTGCTAGTTCTGGGTTGAACTTTCTTTTGCCTTCAGATCTATCTTACTTCTATATGGCATTGACTGAGGTGCTGGAGACATCCCTCAGAGACTTTGGTCTATATTGTTATGAGAGTATAACTCGGTTGCTGCAGATTTGTCAGATGCACAGTCCACCACATCCCACAAGTGCTCTTTTGGATTCATATCTAGTGACTGGAGGCCACTGGTAAACGGTGACCTCATTGATATTTTCAAGAAACTAACTTGATGATGATGATTAATGATTTGAGCTGAGTGACATGGTGTGTTAGTTTTCTGTGTGTACTCTGGTTTCTTTCCATAGACCAAAATCATGCTCCCCTGGTTAACTGGTGACTCTAATTTGCCTTTAGGTGTGCATATTTGACAGGATGTGTCTTACCTCATGCCTAACTGGAACTGGGAAATGATCCCACACCTCCACCTGCAGCTACTTATGGGATGGCAGTGCAAATAATGGATGGATTGTTAATGTCAAATTAGTTAAACAACTAATTACCTCCGCCAAGGAGGTTATGTTTCGCCAGGGTCTGTCTGTCTGTCTGTTTGTTTGTTTGTCTGTTAGCAAATTTATGCAAAAACTACTGGATGGATTTACATGAAAATTTTCCCAGAGGTGTGGTTTGGTCCAAGGAAGAAGCCATTATATTTTGTTGGTGATCTGCATATTTGTCTGGATGAAAAAAGTTCCCCAAATTTTCTGAAAATCCCATAACTTCACATTGGGCCATATTTTAAAAGATCATATCTCTGACATCACTCATGGATTCACTTCAAAATTTACAGGATAATTTCTATAATATAACTCTATAATCAAGGTAAATTTTATCTGTATCCCATCCAGATTGATGTAAAAAACACTGAACGTCAAAATGGCAAATCCCATTCATTTGTCCTTGGCTGCTGTGAGGGATTTGCCCCCTTTACGTCATTATGGGAATTGTAGTTTATTTGCAAACTGACGTCAACCTTTTTTCAAGCCTATGGGCTCTAATTTCGTAGACCAGGCACAGGCGGGGCGCACCTGCCCTGCATCGCGCCTGCGCCACGCCAACGGGGTGTGTCCAGGGCATATTGCAAGTTTCGTGCATGGCACACCCATGCCTCCGTCCCTCCTACCGGCGCAAGTAGCAGAGAGGGAGGAGAGAAGACGTGAGTGCGTTTAACACAGCCGAGTGTAATCTTCACCAATCAAATGAACGCCTCTCCTTGCCTTTAAATGCGCCATGGGTGAGGTGCAGTGACAATTTCACCTCGGTGGCGAAGAAGGTCAGAGCCACTGTCACTTTTGCAGCAATGAGGAGAGCGCAGAGGCCACCGGGCCATGCATCGGAGGCCACGATGCGCGTCACAGCTTGGACCACCTCGCGGGACAGATGTAATCTGTTCCTTTGCCATAAATAGGAGTACAAATTTAAGTGATAATTACATTTAAACACAGCAGCAGGCCAATCCATTCATCATGCTTGTGATCCACCTGCATCCCTGGTCTGTCATCGCCAAATAGCAGAACCTTAGGTGAAAATATATCTCCTCCTCATCCTCCTTGCAATAATGTCCTCCATCTTTTTAGATCACGTTAAGAACAAAGATTAAAACAGAGAAATATGACTTTCCTTTTTTTCTTTTCTTTTGAATTTCATGAGATGAGAGAAGCCGGATACTCCGTATTGGATGATGTGGCTGTTTGTGGTTCGCTTGAGAGATATGAACTCATTAGTTATGACAAACATCTCTGATCTGACATCAGATGTGACGGGACAATTAATATAGATACAAATGTATATGCTGGTTCAGACGATTACATTAAATAGTTGTTGCTGTGATTGTTCATTGCATTGAAATGCACCTGACACTCTGGATACCTGCCGCTGAGGTTTTGGTGACGTGTGCACACAGCGCACCTGTCAGCCAAATTACCACTGCACAGGGTGCGCCTCGCCTGCGCCAAATAGACCAGGTTGGAGCTGGCGGGCTTTCAGGGCTAACAGATTAGTCTGTATTGCAGTGAAAGTGATAACAGTGAGAGAGTGTCCCACCCTTCCAACTGTGTTTTGATTAAACAGTAATCAAAAAAGCACAAAAGATCACTGCTGGCCCCTCACGTGTTTTATATTCTCAATACGAGCTTCTTCCATCATGATGGTGCTACAGGGTCCCAATCAAATAAAACAAGGAGATGTCTCTATGGGCACAAGAACTCATTCATCACATTATCAGAGAATCTCCTAAACTCAGTCAGAGCACGTGGATATGATGAGGGGATAGGTGGAACAAATTTTGCACTTACCATGACGTTTTAATTTGTCACGTATCTGTAAGTCAGACCATGCAAATACTGTATTGCACTGTACATTATATATATTTCATGGGATAGACCTTTTCTGAGGCAAACTTCCAGAGTGCCAAACAAATGAATCTTGAATCTCAAATCAGTCAAAAAATATCTAATCCCTATAGTTATCCCTGATTGAGACTGGGGCCAAGTGGGCTACTTAGACCATCAATGCAACCAAGAATGTAAATATCAAGGATTAAACATTTTAATTTCAAGAGTCCTAATTGCTGTTACCTTGTTCTCAGGGCCCCTCATGGCCTGACTTTATTAGTTTTAGCTGTAAATAGTTAATTCCATAACATTTATATGCTTGACTTTCAGGAAAACTTTCCTCATTGTTTCCCCTGGCACTGCTTTCATGCTACAGTGGTGGAGAGTATAGGTATCATAGTAAGAACATTTCAAACACTAACTTCAGAGGAGAGTCATGAAGAAAAGTCAAAACTTTATTTTTGAAATGAAAGGAAAATGTGTAAACCTTTAAATATGTCCCGTAAAGTATGATGAAAAGACTAATTTGTTCCTGTTAAACTTTAATAAAATGTTATTACAAGGATTTTCCACTGCATTTTATGAGGATTTCTGATAGGTGCTGTGGGTAAAGATAATGATTCCAACCAATAAGTTCCAGACTGAAAGATAAAACTGAGTTGTCCTGCACACAGAGACTGTGGCTTGAATAAATAATGCTCTATATCCATGTAAGCCAAAATGCTGCAAACACTGCCTTTATTAACTTTCTCTGCAGTCGCTGTGTTAAATGTCATTCCTGCTGGTGGAAACAAACGTGGCCATACAATTATTGAAGCTATAGTGGCAGGACAGCTTTGAGTTTTCAGCGCACTTCTGAGACAGACAACATGGTAACAGCAAGAAGTGATCATATTATAATCTGTTAATGTGTGGATAAGGTTGAAATCTATGCAAGATTATTTTGCTTTAGTGTTAACTTTAGCTGCTTTAATTGAGAGTCCATGCTTATTTTCATACTCCTGCCATAGATTCTTTGACTCACCCTGAAAAAAGATGGCATCAAAAACTACACACACACACACACTGAATCAGAGCCTCTTCAGTCTAATGGAGATAGTTGGAGTAAACGAGCTGCCATTGGGACCAGGGTCATTAGAGGTGTTTTATTCACTGAGAGGAAAAAGCAGGACAAGCGTCATGACATGAAGCTGTATTATCCTGACTGGACCTTCCAATTAAACCTGGATATCAAGCCTTCTGGATACTTTGAGCCTTTATTATTGCTGTATATAAATTGACCTCACCCACCACCATGCCAGAGAAAGTATTTTTCTGCCATCAAAGAACAGACCAGAAAACTTTTACTGACTTTTTAAACTTCTATGTTTTTTTTTTTGTTTGTTTGTTTGTTTGTTTTTAAATACAGAGCCAAGAATCCAAGTTGTTCAGTTTATCAATAGCATTACTGTTTTTTTTAAATTATTAATTTACCCTTTAAAACAAATTTTGATGTACATATTTAAAAGGCTTCAAATCACAGATAAGCTAAAAATACTGTATAATGTGTTATTCATTGTCCATAATATTGTTAATATTTGCAATATTGCAACACTTCATTTATAGATGCATTGCAGTAATATTATATCATTATAAATCTATGAAATCTGATAAAAATAGAAATGCAAAATGGCTCTCATCAGTTACATTTTAACATTAATTTGATTAACTAGCAATTTAGTGTTAGTCAGAATATGGCCAAGTTGTAATAACCTGCACTGTACACCTAACCCTGGGCCTGGACTTTTGGTGAGAATTTGTGTCATTCATATAGCAAAATTGGCACGCCCAAATCTCTGTGCACTACGTGCTTCATGCCATCAAAACTGGGTTCTTATCTTTGTCTCTCTGCATGGGCATCCTGATGCTATCACTGGGAAAATCTAAAAAAGATATAGGGATAAATCTAATGTTTCATAATAGTGGATAGCAGAAAACATCGAGGTTGGTCATGGGTAAAGCTGAGAAGGTGCTGCATGCAGAGGGGAAAAAAGGAAGAGAGGAAGACCTGGCAGCGAGCGGAGGAAAATATGTGGCTGTAATTGAGGCTTCTGATGGCTGACAACTCTGTAAGCAGTTTTTACAAGACCATCGGGGTGAAATGTGAGGAAATGTGGACTTGTGCTACTTGTTTGTTGCTGCTGAATAATTTAAGAGCAATTGTAGAGGAAGACATATTGGCTCATATGTCGTATAATGGTGTACGCCTTGGGCTGATGCTCTGCTGAGCCCCAAAGGCCCCTTTCATGTCTCTTCCTGTCCTGGACGGGTAAAAAAGGTGAGCAGAAGGAACAAAGTGTTGCTATTTATGTAACTGTGATCTATGTGATGCACTCAAAAGCAAAATTTAGGTGTTAAATTTTACATCCCCCAGCAGGCTTGGTTATCTAGCAACACATAAAAGGACTGAAAGACAAATCCTTGAACTATGTCTGCTGCAAAGCTTACATAAACAAAAGCAGATGATACCCCCCCCCCCCCCCCCCCCCCCCCCCCCGTTGAGCAGATTGTACAAGTCACTGTGGGCAGATCTTCTTTGCATCTGTTTCTACATAAGTGAGTTTTCTTTTTTCAGCATTTTCATAATTTACATACAATGTTTACTTTGGGGTCAATTCTTATGTTTTCCTTTATCAGTTTAATGAGGCAGCTTACACTATAGCATTCACCAGTGAGCAAGGCGACCCATAAGAGGAGAGAAAGGAAATAAGCTTTCTGGGGCCCAGAGGCATTTGTGAAGTAATGGTCCATCCTAAATTAAAACCATGATCAGGCAAATTAGGCAAAAACCGAACAAAATTGACTGTTTTGAGGTGTAAACTTTCCCCTCCTAAAATGGTACAGTCTATAATGTGTGATGTTAAAATTGGGAATGGAACTATTGATTTTGATAGTAACAATAATGTAACACACGATACACTCAGTCTTGCTTTGACCTGCAGCAAGTTTTTTTTTTTTTTAATCCTGCTTTAAAGCTGTGCAGAATGTGAATGTTCCCAATACTGTTTCATTCAGCCATGCACATGCAGATATTATTACCTCCGACAAGGAGGTTATGTTTTCGCCAGGGTCTGTTTGTTTGTTTGGTTGTTTGTTAGCAACATTACGCAAAAACTACTGGATGGATTTACATGAAGATTTTACCAGAGGTGTGGTTTGGTCCAAGGAAGAAGCAAATACATTTTGGTGCTGATCCGCATAAAAATACCATAACTTAACATTGGACTGTATTTTAAAAAATTATATCTCTGACATCACTTCATGGATTCACTTCAAAATGTACAGGATAATATATATATAATTTATTATTATCATCAAGGAAAATTTCATCTGGATCCAATCCCGATTGATGTCACAAAAAAGCATTGAAGTTTATAATTGCTAATCCCATTCATTTATCCTCGGCTGCTGTGAGGGTTTCGACCCCTTTACGTCATTATGGGACTAGTTTATTTGCAAACTGACGTCAACACTTTTTAAGCCTATGTCACTACATTTCCCTGCTTTCCTTGCATTGCCAGCCGAGGATTCTCCACATGGACAGACATGAGTGGAGACTCAGCCGTCCAATCGGAGTGGAAAAGCCACTGCCGTAACTGAGCTGCTTGGCAGAGGTCTGCACTCTCAGAGTGCTTTTCTAGTTACTGTCTTTATTTACTTATTTATTTAGTTAGTTAGTTATTTATTTAGTTTGTTATTTCTCTTCTTATGATGCATTTATTTTATGTTTAGATATTTGCTCTTTATTTGAGTGACAGGGCAGTGGATAGGGGAGTTCAAAGTTGGACAAAAAGAGTGTGATATGACACATAAGCCACCTTTTAACTGGGCCAGCCACTTCCAAAGAATTAAAGCTGATACAGTACATGGGGCCTGCAAATTAACCGCGAGACCACTGGAATTTCCTCAACATTGATTTTATTGTATCATGTGAGGGCCAATTCACAAGTCCTTTCAAGGGGCCTGACCATTTTGTGGGCTCCCTCTGGGGTGTATGTATTTTCAAGCAGTCCAGTTTGATGACCATGAACATGTCAATCAGTCAATCAGTCTTTTTTGTATAGGACCAGTTCATAGCAAGTGTGTTCTAAAGGCACTTTACACTTTAGAGAAGGCTGAAGCCATACTCTTGATTTTATAGATACACATATATGCGTACATGTTTGTATATACACATACATACATACATCCAGAGATGTATCAATCCAGGCAGAAACAAAGGGAATTAAAATAAGAATTTATGATAGCGACAAATTCATGGACACCCAGATCATAAATCTGTCCTCATAACATTTGTCTCTGCTGAAAATAGATTCAATCAATCACTAGCCCGCTGAGCAATAGACGGATATTAGACGTCTATTTTTTAGACCTAGACGGATATTAGACGTCTAGTTATTTTTTAGACCTAATTTCAACCGTCTAAATTCCGTCTATTTTTAGATGGAATTTAGACGTTACACTTTAATCCATTATTCGATAACTTTTTATTAAAAAAACAACTGTAAGGTGCATAACTGATCACCAAATACTGAACTAAAATAATTATGATAGCCGTTGAGCGATATACAGTATAGTATAGATATAGCCGATATTTAGATGTCTAAATCTTTACTGCATTTCAACGTCTAGATAAAGATCGAATCTAGACAATTGAATTAAATCCATTATTCAATAGTTGTTTATTTAAAATAATAACTGCACGTTGCAGAACTGATCTCTAAATATTGGACTGAAATCATTTTAATAGCCATAATTGTTATAAGGTATAGTTTAGATGTAGACGTCTAATATCCCGCATTTCAAGGTCTATAATTAGACCATGTTTTACATTTTGATATATATATTTTAATCTTAGGGGAAAAAAAACAAACAATAATAATCTGATGGAATAGCCAGCTCTCTCCATGTGCAGTGCCCAACTACAGCTGTGGGAGGGAGCAATTGCTGAAAGCCCGGGTCCTGCTGAGCACTTGACAACAAAGTTTGTCGCTGAAATTCCATTCAATTATTAGATATCGGGTGTTTTCTCCGTCTCGGTAAGGCTGGCTGCCGCCATGTTGCCTGCGCTGTTGACAAAAATGCAGCCACCTTATTGGTGTAGCACGCTCACATGACGCACCATGCAACCACTTCCAGGCAAAATCTTATTCCTCTCAGTGCGAAGTAGTCCGTGATAAAAGTTATCGGCATAGCCGTTAGGCTATGAGAGACAATATAGCCTCATGGGTGGAGGGCGTCAGGGAAAGAGGGCTCTCAAGAAAACTACCTTCTTTTCTGTTGTTCTTGGTAAATAATATATTTCTGCAATTACAGTTGACTGATGATTGCCAAATGTAGATCAGTGTTAAATTATGAAAAAGCATGACACTAGAGTAAAAATGTATTGTAAAAGGTCCAGAAAGAGAAACAAATTTGCCAAAATAGTCAGAACATCCTGGGAGTACATGAATCAATCAAACAATCAATCAATCAATCAATCTTTATTTGTACAGCGCCAATTCATAACAAGTGTTATCTCAAGACACTTTACAATAGAGCACAAAGCTCTTCATATTATGGATACACATATATGCATAGATACATATATACATATATAAAATACACATATACATATATATACAAATATATACATCCAACACCCAACATGAATCCCTATAGCCAATCATGAATCCCTCCATCATGGCGGCAAGAAAAAACCTTCTGTTAAGCAGCAGGAAATCTTGAATGTGGACCCCTGTCTCATGATGAACAGCAAATCCACACGATGCTGTGTTGGGTGTGTGGGCAAAGGAAGGGAGGTAAGCAGAGACAAGTGGACTAAAGTAAGAACTAAAGCTAGTGACAGATCAAAGGACCAATCATAGACCTGTCGTTGTCAAATTTGTTTCTGCTGGAAACAAATTTATTAGAGGTTAGCCTCTTGAGATGCTACATCTTGTTTTCAGAGATGTCTATATATGTACGTTGTTTGGACGTCTAATATATGTCTAGTCCACATTTAGACATCTACAAAACTTTCATTTCTATACCCCTGGAAGACCAATTTTAGACTAGACGTCTAAGGCACATTTAGATGCTCGACGGGAGACCATTATGACCTCACACAGTCAGTTGCAGACGTACGTGTCAGTGGACAACTATACAATTAAGCCGATAACAATTAATGTTTTTATGGTGCCATTAATAGCTGCAGCCTTTTTTGTGCTCAAACACGATAATATAGGAAATGAATATATCCCATTGTGACACTGTATCAGCAGCAGTCAGGGGCCTGTTTCTCCAAAAACTGCATAAAACGAGAATTGTATTGCCTGATTTACACTGCTGTTAAACATTACAACAAGATTTTAACTTACACTCTTTGTTAAACCAACACTACATAGTTTTTCCACCCTAATATAATATTTCTAGAATCATTGTGATGGTACATCACCAGGTTGAATGACACCTCTGTCATAGTCTGAAGGGGTCAGTATCACCTTCACTGGCACTATGTAACTTCGATGTGGATGGTAGGAACACTTCCACACTAAAAAACTACAAAACTAAAAAAAATGATCAGACTGTACCTTATCGGTCCACATGGTTTATTTGTCTCTCGGGACATCCTGTCGGCTCGCCTCTCCTCCCTCTGTATGTCAACAAATGCACGTTGGTGTGAGGCGCTCTGTTTTTGTAACCGCACAGTTACACTCAACGACCATAGAGACCACTAGAGAGCTAAAAAGCTGGAATCTTACTTAGTGCTGCTTTAACATTTTTTCTAAAAAAGTTAGACCAGAGAGAAAACCACTGTTAAACTTTACACTCATAAATTTGTTCACTTGTTCTCTGAAAATGTTTGAATACATTTCATTCTGTGATTATGTGCAACTGGATTGAAGGAACAAGACAGTGCTCTACTTTCTGATGTGGAAGGAGACCATTCAGAGTTCAAAACTAAGGTTGTAAGAAAAAAAAAAAACAAAAAAAAAACAATGCTTTGATACTGCTTGATACCACATTTTAAATATGACACAATATCATTACCTTCGCCAAGGAGGTTATGTTTTCGCCATGGTCTGTCTGTTTGTTTGTTTGTTTGTCTCATTGTCTGTTAGCAAGATTACGCAAAAACTACTGGATGGATTTGCATGGAAATTTTTACCAGAGGTGTGGGTGGTCCAAGGAAGAAGCCAATACATTTCGGTGCTGATCCGATCCAGATTGATGTCACAAAAAACATACAAGTCTTTAACGGTAAATCCAATTCATTTACTGCATTATGGGAATTGTAGCTTATTTACAAACTGACGTCTAACTTTTCAAGCCTTTGTCACTACATTTCCCAGCTTCCCCTGAAATGCCAACGGAGGAGTTCTCCTCGCCTCTCCATATGCTGTCTCTATTTTTTCCCACCCACAGCACCATCCGAGTGGTTACACTCTCTAGTTACACACAGAGCACGCCAATCAGCCAATCAGCACTGAAAGCTGTGCCTGCAGAGGTCTTCTCACCGACACAGTGGAGAGGAGGAAGTTTTGCCTATGGAGAAAGACCGGCGCTGTTCTGCTGATGTCAATACGGAAATAGTCGGTCATAACAGAAGTCTGTGTGTATTTGAGTGTAAAAACCTAGCCTCCCAATTCCACAGCAACATCGCCCACTGGAAGCACCGCGGCGCGCACAACACCAACATCTGTACAAGCAGCAGAAAATTGGGTCAGTCAACAAAGTTACAAGACCCACTACTAACTAGGTCACTTTATTGGATGAAATTTATGTCAACAATAGTCACACTTCTTGCATATTGATATTTTTTCATTCCACAATGTGCGTATAAAATTAATATAGGACTATTATGTTGGGTGGAAATCACAATTTATGGGTGGAACTGAGCTGCTTGGCGGAGGTCTGCACTCTCGGAGAGCTTTTCTAGTTGCATTCATGTTCAGTTGGAGGCACATGCCGGACTTGAACCCTGCCAGCCGGTGTAAGTTAACTGCTTGGCCACCAGAATCCTTACATATTAACATTAATAAATGACATCTGATGAAGGTTAAAATATTCTGGTCTTTTAAGGGCCCACATATTTCTGTGGGCAGGCTTGATGAGAATGACTGTAGACTGAGAATGATTCTGCACATTATATTCTACTTGAATTTGTGCGTTTCTGATTTTTACTGGAAAACCATAGCACTAACAGACTGAATATTTGAGTCAATATCAGTGATATTTGCTCATAAATGTCTGAGCCAAACCAAAAGTCCTATGCTGAAAAGGTTTGTTTCAAATACAGGTAATAATGTAAATAAATAACATTAAATAGTATGTGAGAGGCATTCTACTCACCCCAGACAGCCTGGCACAAGGTAATTTAAAAATCAGTTACACCTTCTGCCATTTGTTTGTAATTACTGAAGCTTTATAACAATTTAGTTTTTTTCTACTCAAGAAGAAGAGTTGGAAATGTGATTTGCAGCTTCAAGTCCATTTTACAAAAATGGTTTAAATGAAATAAGAGGATGGAACTGTCCTTTTAGATATATACTAGATTTCAGCTCCTAAGCAATAGTTGGCTCTTTTCACAATTAACACATTCAGATTGACATGCTCATATATAATAGTAATTCATCCAAAAGCCAAAAAATCAGATTTAAAAAACTTCATAATCTCTACATTGCAAAAAAGTGGATTTTGAAAAAGGAAAATGTGTTGAAAACAAATTAAACCTGCAATTACCTAGACATCGACAGACACATAATTACACTTAGCACAGGACCTCACCATAATATCATCTGTAATTTGTGTCTGTGCTTTTACTCAGACAAATTGTTCATACTATTTCTGATTGTGATCAAAGCAGCATTAACTCTTATTTTTATGCAAAATTTGATGGCCTTAATGACTAAATCAGAAAAAGAGATTTAAATGTTTGCTTGCTAATTGAGACGCAGCCTTTCGTGTCGATACACTTACTCAGAGGAAATCTTTTTTTTTTTTTTTTCTTTTCAGTTAAAAAGTAATGACTTGAAACTTGAGAAAAGTAATACCTGTGTCCTGAACATGGAGTCATCTCTCCTGTGAAGCAGCATTGAGCAGTGGAGCCCACAAACAACAGAGAAAATATAAAAGCAGGATAAAAGTGCTGTTTAAAGCCACAGGTGTGGAACTCTGAAATTCATGAAAGCTGTGCCCTCTGCATGAAACTGCCTAATTATCCATGCTGCTTTGTGCCACAGCAGGTTATTGTACCATGAGAGGCCACATGTATATATAACTTCTGACATGGGAAATGATTATGGTGGTGGCTTTACACCTAGCTTAAATATGTCCGTTATGTTGAAGCTATCAAATGTCATGAACACAGCAGCTAATATGCATTTCTTTCTTTTTCTACTCTTTCTAACTGTGCTGGGCTAAAGAGGGACTGAGAGTCCTTTTACAGCAGGAAGAAGTTGGAGCTACAATTGTGATGATAGGAAGAAATGACAGAGCTCCACTTGCAGCATGTTTTGGTGAGAGTTTGTTCTACACAGTGGCTTACATTTTATAGTTTACACTGCAGCAGTAGCACCTGCCTACTGCAACAGCTGCTTGGCTCATAACAAATGTGACTGACACAATAATTGTCCTGTCATTCCCAAGTACTTCCTATGGGCTTTTGCCAGAGTGAAATCCTGAATGGTCCATCTGTAATGTCAGGTTAACCCAAAACACCAGTGATTAAAAATCTCAATTTTTGAATCTTTGATTTAAGGTCTCATTTTTGGGTTGGACCATATGGTTGTGTTAAAGCTTTAACATGTTAGACAGTGAGCCAAACTCCATAAAATGTGGAGAGGTCAATGGCAAGGTTGGTATGTTCCAATTTTGATGATGCACAAAATTTCACAAACCCGTGGCCATAAAGTTTAAACCAGGGGTGTACTTAACTTTGTTCTCCAAGAGCCATGTACAAAAAATTGTATGACCCGCCTCTGCTCAACAGCTTTTCCTGTTTGTAAGCTGATCTGAAGTTATTTTGAGACCATCAGTTCTACATTCAAATGACAAAAGTAATGTAATTCAAAACTTTGACTTAGATAAATTCCTTGCAGGGAGGCTTTAAGGTGTGCAGGTCTATTTGTTTATTTGTTTGTTTTTTCTTTTGTGGTTTTTGAATCCGACACCCTCCAAGTTTTCACACAACTCTTTTATTCTGTGTTTGTTTGTAAAGGTACCTCTTTCGTTTTTTAAATTGCATGCAAAGCTCCATTCTCGTCAGATTTTCTTTCCAGGTTAACACCTTTGTGATGACATTGATGTTGTAGTCTACGTGCAATATTAATCAGTCCTGTCAGGAAATCATGATTTTTCAATCGCATCAATTAACATGAATTCAATCAGTCCTTGCAAATTCTGCTTGGCCTCCCAATTTTTTCCAATCACCACAACTTTTCCACAACTTTGCCCACCCATCCTAACTCTTCTCTCATCTCAGACCTGAATGTAATCATCAGATCTCAGACTGACATGCATCCCTGTTTGCAACTGTAAAAATGCGAGACACAAAAATCCAAAGCTTATAAAAGCAGCTTCCTAATATTTTAAATGAATTCATGAGGTACAGACACGTTTGGCTGCCCCACCAAACCAGAGATGGCGGGGTGTCTGCATGTGTGTGTCTTGTCATATTTAACTGTTATGAGTTGAGCTCAACACCATGTCATTCAAAAGGGAAGGCATGATACTCTAAGGCTATTTGCAATTGATGTGCACTTGTTCTGTTCATCCGTGCCCTTCATTGTTTTTACTTTCCTATTAAGTATCACCACTATGCTCACGTGTACCCACTGAAGTTGTGGTTTTCAATTTGATGCAATCACAGTGGATCACACCATCACACAGATATCACTAATGATTTGGCCATGAAAAGGATCCAAGAACTTAAGGGTGGACCTCCTACCTAAAGAAAAGAACAGCTCAACCTTTTCTCATCCCATTTCTTTTTAGAGTAGGCTTTTTCCCCCCAAAAAATATATACAGCACCAACTCAATCTCATCCAATTTTTTTCCTCTCAGTCCATCTACAGAGCCCTTTGTGTCCTGCTGCTGGTCAAAAGTAACCTAATAAGCCTTCAAGTGCAATGGTTAAACAAGCAAAGGTAAATCTTGACTTTCTGGTCAGAGTGGCCAAGGCCCTGACTATAGGCTAAAAAAAATGAGCTATTGGCTGCGTCATCCCATCCCAGAGGCACTCAAGCACCTAACAGAAAGACCTTAGGGAAACACTAATATCTGGTGAAAATAGAAAACATTTTGGAACGTCTTTTTCAATCAAGTTTTGGGGATGATGCCTAAAACAGTTATATATAATAAATCTGCAAATTGAATTTCTTGTGTCATGTCACTGATGAAATAAAGTCTTAAAATATCCCAACTTTGCCTCAACTTTTTGAAAAACAAAGTCAGTATGTTTTTTTTTTTTTTTTTTTTTTTTTTTTTTTTCTTTTTTTTGCCGCAACAACCACAGGAATTTTCCACAAAATCCTGGAGGGTCTGGTTAATTGTTAAGCTTCAGTTTGAGGATCTAAATGTAGGTTTTCAAGAAATTTCTGGCTGGATTTGTCCCCCTCTGTGCAGTTTATAGTAATATACTGGTCACAAGGATTAAAATCATCCAGTGAGCTTTAAGGTGAAGCATTAAGTAAGAAACCTGTAAAAAGTGTCTTTTATAGTTCAGTGAACCTGTAGTATTTTCATTCTTGTTTTTGTTTTAACATTGACACACAAAACCCTTCCAAATGCTCTTTCTTCTAGGAATTAAGACAAAAATCTTATTATGTAGTTTTGTTTCATCCTCTTCGGATCATTTTCCTCCACTTCCTCCTTGGATGCATCCCAATCCTGTTCTCAGATTTCAGTCCTGCTTCTGTCTGATTTATTAGTGTTTGACCTCGCCTCTCACTGCAGACAGAATCTGCTTCCCTGAAAAGTATGCTTAACTCATTAAAAAATACTGAATGTATAATTAATGCACAATTATGCAAATGTTATTACATTTTCATATCCTTTTCTGAGTAGAATTAAATACATCATATTGAAACTTAAATTATTTACAAGGCTGGAGATGTAGTTTCACAGGCGGAGCGAGAGCCAGGGAAGAAAGGGAGAAGCATAAAAAGAGAGAGAGGAAGAGGAAAGTGAAAGAAGGAGCAGTTCAGCTCATAGTGACCCTTTGCAGATTTAAATCTGACCTCAGACTAGCTTGAAAATCAATCTACTATGGCATGGAATTACGAGCAGTCAGACCCTTTGGACAGCCATGTCAAGATTCAGACTTGACAAATTGTAATGAGAATTCCCTGAACATCTAGAATGTATGGAAAATTCAATTTCACACAAAATGTGAAAGTGTGACTTAGATCATGCTGTTAATTTATACAACTGTGTTCACACTGATTGGGTCAAAATGGATTGTGTTACGCCATTTTCATCTACTTAGCATGTGTCCCTCCAAGCCTAATTCAGCTGTCAATCACACTGAGTGTATTATGGTTATAAAAAGGAGAATATCTTTTTCTCTTCAGCAACTTCTTACATGCCTGAATGACTCATAACGGTGTTACTTTAAAAGATATTCACACATTAGTGTCTGATGAAAAATCCAATCTTGACAGAGTTTTCTTGCTTTTTAATGTGTAAAGAGAAAACAATTTAATAACTTCTTACATCTCCTCAGCAGTGGCATAAACAAATAATATTCTTCAATTTTAAATGAGTATGTATTGTGTTTATATTTCTCTTCCCCCTGTATTATGTTAAACAGATAACCTGAATTCATCAACACATGCACGGATATTTAACTGTAGGGAAGGTGTGCTGTTTAATGTTCTTTGTTTGCAACAAACTCACTGGAGTGTGTTTTTATCTTACAGATGTGTGTCTGGATTTCAAGCTTGCCTGCTAAATAGCAGGAACACCTTTGGACTTTCACCTATGGGTGAAAATGGTTGTAGGTATTTAATTGCTGTACAAACAAAGTGAGCACTTGACATAAAACTGGCTAGTGTGTCAGGTGGAAATCGGAGATGCACCTCTGCTGCACAGCAAAATTATTTGCTCCAAGTGTAAGATAGGGCCAATAATTTGATTGCCACATAGTGTAAAATTACACAGGGATACTTCATTTTTTTTCTTTTGATGAGCAGGAGTTATTCATTATGGTTGCAGTGGGGAGTAATGGGCAATTGCATTGCAGCTTTCTGTCAGAGGCCTGAGCCCTCAGCATGGCACACGTCTGCAGGCATATTAAACAGTTTTTGTTGGACATGTTGTCTTTAAAGGCAAAGGATGCAATGTGTCTTTTCCCCCAGCCCTGGAAGTATCTACCACCCATCACCATGACAACTAGGCAGCCAGAGGGTGTAACATGATCCAGCAGATCCAATTAGGAGTATGGGATAGGATTAGATTTGAATAGATGTGATTGCATTAAGGATAGATTAGGTTTATTGCATTATTAGCTTTAGAAGGGCAGGATGACTGAGCTCCAGACAACTGGTGGGGTGGTGCTGCGCTCGCTTATCTGATCTGTTGAAAGCAGAGAAGAGAAGGAAGCAGTCAGATTGTTTCCCTGTTCATGGCAATCAAACCACACTGAGAAGACAAAAATGTAAATTGTTAATGCTGACTCATACAAATAAAATTAAGGTGAATTTATTTTTAAACTGTGCTTTCTTTTAGATCTTTAGTGCCTTTGACCTTAGGGTAGAAGATATACTTGCTGCTTGTCCTTGGGTTCGCTCATGTTTTTGTTTATATGCTTGTATGTGTATGATTCTTATCACTGGAGGACACCATTAGAGGGCACAGAAAGATCTAAGACCGTGTGCAGCGACCAGTTGTGTGTAAAATAAACAATAAATATGGTTAGAGTTAAGATAATTCTGAGGGTAAAACCAAAATAAACACCAATAATGAATAACATCATTAAATATGCGTTAGCTACTGATGACCAGTGGCCAGACCACATCGTCAGCATCGTCTGCAGTCTGTTTCAATTACACAACTGTGTTAACAAATGGCTAGCAGTCACAGAAGCACCAGTGAAAACAATGTGTACCCTCGAATGCCTCATTGTGAGGCTGCTCAACATTACAACATTAAAATAAACTGGTTAGTTGTTTATTATCCAATACAAACAGCTTTGGATGAATTCAAACAAAAGACATACATTTCCCACCTAATAGTTGAACAGATACACTGTTCATGATTAAAAGATTATTTGTCCCTTATTTAATAGATTATTAGACTTGTTTATGTCAGTGGAGTCTTAAAAACACAATATTTAGATGATGAAGTGAGTTAGCATTTAGTATTTCCCAAGGCCAAAGGTTTACAAGATTTTAGAATAGCTTTTTGGCCATTCACATATATCAGTGCTGGCATTTATTTCCACCCATCCAATCATCCCTTGATCCTCTTCTATCCTTGGCCTATTTGGGGTGGTAGGCTCAGCAGGTCAATCCAGGTGCCTTGAGGCAGGAAGGTCTTCGTATCCTAAATTATCTGTGCAACTGGCAGATATGTGCTCACTCAGAGGAGCAGTGTTGCAGCGATGTGACTGTGATCCTGCAGCACTTGGAGTACCTACGTCTACACCTCAACAAGAGGAAGAGTAGGCTACGGCCTTCACAGTTGACAGAGTTCCTTGGCATGAGTTTGGCAGGTACTCTTCTTCTGATGTCAGCAAGACAGGCCACCCTCAGGGCTAACCTCTTTTGGTTTCTACTAGGAATGGAGTGTGACCTGGAGGTTATGTCTTCAACTCCTGGGATTGATGGCAGCCACAGTGCACATTGTGCCTCTGGTCCTTCTCAAAATTGCGCCAGTGCAGCATTGCCTAGAGAGACCTTTCATGTCAGAGTGCTGGTGAAATGTCGACTGCGTATGGCTCTCCACTGGTGGGAGACGCCAGCCAACTTGACACAGGGCAATATACTGGGGCCTGTATTGCATCACCAGATGCCTCCCTGATAGGCTGGGGAACTACGCACAAGGCCATCGGTGGCCAAAGGCACAGTCCTTGGCTAAATCAACACATCAGTCTCTCATGTGCTGGTCCAAACGGACAGTATGGTAGCAGGAGCGTACATAAACAGACAAAGGGACCTGGGGTCAACGCCCTTTTCTAGACTGGCTCATGTAATATGGAGAATGGCGGTTAAATCCTGAGGTTGTGAGCAGGATCTGAGATTGCTTAAGTACAGACACAGCTGCACATCTCTTTGCCTCCAGGGAGACAACTCATTGCCACTTCTTTTTCTCCATAGGCAGAGACAACCCTCCCCTGGGCAAGGACGCAATGGCAGATCAGTGCACTCAGGGCCTTCTGAATGCTTTCCCACCGTTCCGCCTCCTTCACGCACTTCTACAAAAAGTTCAGGTGGAGGGGTTGAGCCTCATCTTGGTGTCCCCCCATTGGCCACAGATGGTTTGGTTCTCAGCAATGGCATCCCTCCTTCAAAGACCTGCCTGGGAGCTCTCAGTTCAACAGGAACTACTGTCCCAGGCCCACGGGACTCATTTTCGTCCTTTTCCCTAGGGGCTCAAGCTTTGGGCTTGTTCCCTGAAGGGGCTGAATATCTTGCCATTGGGTTGCCACAATCTGTTATTAGCACCCTAGAAAGATCCCGGGCTTCATCAACTAGGGTTGCATATTCGCATTGCTGGAGAGTGTTTTAGTCATGAAGAGTCAATCCATGCTGCAGAAGGCAAGCTTTCCCCCTGTGGAGTTTGAAGGTGGTGCTGTCAGTCTCACAGAATGAGCCATTCAAGCCACTCTAGACAGTTCAGCTAAAATGGCTGTCTTTTAAGACTGCATTTTTGCTTGCACTTGTGTCAGCAAAAAGAATGGGGGAACTCTATGCCTTTTCAGTGCATTAGGAATGCCATTTCTTGCCGTGTAGGGCTGAGGTAGTGCAGTGCCCTAACCCTGCATTCCACCCTAAAGTGTGGCCACAGTCCCAGGCCAGTCAGTCCTTTGAACTGTATCCTTTACACCCTGCCCTGGATGGTGAAGCAGAGTTTGTAACCAATTACTGTTGTGTCCTGTCAGGGCCCTTACTGTATGTCTGCAGCGTCTATAGAAATACGGAGCAGCTCTTTGTCTGCCATAGACTGACTGTCTTGGGCAGCCAGTCTTTAAGACAAGAATTTCCCCCTGGATTGTCATTGCAATCCAACAAGCATATGCGAGGACAGTCAGGCTGGCCCCAGCAGGGTTGCGTGCATAGCTAACTCATGGGCCTTATGGTGAGGTGCCTCTCTCTCAGAGATTTGTATGGCAGCCTCTCAGTTGACCCCATCCACATTTATCAGGTTTTACTGTATGAACATTTCAGCCAGCATCTTATTCATGGAAAGGTTGCAAGGTGCAGTAAAGTTGTGATGTCTGTACTTTGTCTGCTTCCAGAAGCTCTCACAAGAGAGCACCAAGAGTGATGTTTGGAGATGATGTCACTTCTGAAAGCTAGCCTTGAAACAGTCAGGCTTGTCGGCCTTTCACCCATTTATGGTTGGCCTTGGTGTCTTGTGGGGCCAGAGAAGCTTTGGTGACATCTTGCACCTAGATGATGGGTGAGCACATAGTGTACATTCAAAATAGTTCCTATATTTGAGCACTTGAGTGAACATTCTGGTGCTGGTGATGTCTCATTGGAATTCAACATTCTATTCTGCCATAGGACCAGCTACGTCTGATTCCTCTACTCGTGGTGTGTCTTACACTCTGTACATATAGAATATGTAGGGTGAAGAGATAGTCTTGACGTGAAAGAGAATGGATGGTTACATTAAAACCTAGTTTCTCAGAGGGGAGAGACTATCTCTCCAGCTATGAGGCCACTCAGAAAAAACATTCTAATCAAAGTTAACCAAGTAGGCCACACATGCAGGTAGTTTATATAGCCACAGTTGACTAATTAGTGTGTGTCCACCACAGGTGGTGTGTCTTAAAGAGTATTCACGTCAGCTGCCTCAGCGGGGTCAGTCCCCGTATGTATAGAAAATGTAGGGTGGAGAGATAGACTCACCACTCAGAGAACCTAGGTTGCAATGTAACCATCAGTTATAATTGAGTCTGAAATGGTTGACTGTTGTGAATGCTCTCATCTACAGCTGTCAGGAATTATAAGGTCCATCCCATTGACTTCATTTAATGCTTGCCATCATTGTACAATAGCCAGAATGATACGTGTGGTACATCTTCCGTCTCTAATTAAAGGGATGCATATGATTAGACACGGGTGAAGCTGCTTGTGCGACTTCCTTAATTACTGAAATTTCCAGCACAGCAGGGGGTGCAGAAAATAGGTCTACATAATAACCTGTTTATCTTCATAAAGGAAGGTGAAAACCTGAATAACACACAGATTACATGTTCCCTGGGCATAAGTTGTGTCTTTATGTCTTAAACTTTCTTACAGTTATCTAGATTCTTCTGTATAACTTCCTGCACCACCTGCTCAATCATGCAATGGAAAAAAAACAATTTCTGGAAAAACATATAATTTATTGTTATTCTGCGTTTTATTGTCTGTGGATTTTTTTTTTTTTTTGATGATGAACACACTTGCATGAACACACACACACTGCACTAGCCTTAAATAGGTCTGACAGACCAAAATCCTGTGAAGTTTGGCTTTTATTTTTCATTTCTTTTAAATGCACACCTAGGAGCATCCATGCAAAAACACTCTGCTGATGCATGTGTAAGGCAGTATATGATTCTAGATTTATGAGCTAAGTTTGGGAAATTTTTAGGCAGCAAGCCTGATACATTGTAATCAGGCAGATCCATCTTGTAAAGCTTGAAGCTAGAATGATTGAACTTAGTATGCAGAGGCACTGACCAATCAGTGCCTTCTGAGGAGAAAGAGATGGAAGCTGCAAGATCAATGACAGGAAGACCGACTGCAAGCCTGTAAACAATGGCTGCTCTTTAACAGATTAGCAGGATGCTTCCTGTCAGAGTGTCATCAAAACCTGACCACATCTCTTCATTAAAATTCGAATAAAGAACAATACTGAAAACATTTCTTAATGGAAAACATATTTTTGCCCCTCCCCAGGCAGGATAGAGTGTCATTTATGATCTGATCAGCCTGATCAGATGTAACGAGGTGGTTAACGGACGAATGAATGTGGATAACAGAATGATGTTTTCTTTGTTTTGTAACTGTTGAAGCATCCAATTTATTAATAAGGACAGTCACTTTGCTGCTGGGTGTTATTCAAGATTGTGATTTCTGTTTTGATGCCAGTGCCGGGTGCTGGTTACCATAGTGATTTTTGTTTACTGGCATGTAAAGCACAGTGTTGCAATGTGAGCTCCGTCGCTGTTACTTACCGGCAGAAGGAGATCATTTTTAATTTCTCATTGTTTGTCTGTTTGTTTTTCTTGGGAGTATTTTAATGGCAATTCCAGACCTACGTTTGGTTTGGTACCTCTAATAAAATGGGCAGAATCTGGAAATATCCTTGTTATGCTTCCTGACGCTGGTTAGTATTTTTTTTTTTTTTTTTTTTTTTGTCTGTCCTATTTGGGCACTTTTGGAAGTCACCTATGGAAGTAGCTCTATGCTGCATTTGATATTATTTGTGAATCACCAGCTGATTTACTTTTCTTTTCTTAAATTTTTTTTTTTTTTTTTCCACTATTAGTCCCAGGAACTCAGTCCACAAAAATAAATGTATGTAAAGGTCTAGTAATAAAAGTGTGTAAAGTGAGAAATAATGGTTTTGCTCTCCTGTGAAATTCTTTAAATTATTCTCACAATTTGCATTAATGGTAGACTAGGCAAATCTTATTATGTCTCTGCTTTGGAGATTTGTTAGTTTGTGTTATATGTGTGTGAATGTGTTTGCTTTTGTGATCATGGTTCTCCCATTTCCCAAGTCATCACCACCACCACCACTTGGCTGCACAGTAGATTTCAGATATTGAAATAAAACTTGATGATTACATTCTAAATAGAGCTGGTAGGGGATCTAGAGGAGGAGGAGTGGCTGTTTCATCTCATTTATGCTCAGAACTTTTTATGCCAACAGTTTCACCCCTGCATTTTGAATGCCTATTTGTTAAAATAATTCTTAATAAAAATAAACACTTAATCATAGGTAATATTTACAGACCCCCAAATACTCCTTCAGAATCTACTGATTGTATATTCTCTACCATCAACTCCTTAGATCATACAGGAGAAATGATTGTACTTGGTGATTTTAATAAAAATTGGTTGGAGTGTGTATGCCTCAAAGACAAAAATATATTCAGCAGCATAAACCTTACGCAGATTATTACTGGACCAACAAGTTGATAAAACATCTCTAACCCCCTTAGACTGGATACTTGTCACTGATCCTGATCGAATTATAAAATCAGGTGTATTACCTGATAGTTTTAGTCACCATTCAATTTTTTTTCTGTGTTTGGAAAATTAAAGTTCCTCATCTGCCAAAGTTTATAAAAGTAAGAAGAACAAAAAACATGAATGTTGAACAATTTAATGAAGATGTATCTGCTATAAATTGGGATAGACTACAACTAATACCTTTTGTTAAAGATGCCTGATATTCTGTCTTGTTTTTGTATGTTTTGTAAAGTAATGTAATACTGTCTTTTTTTTTTTTTTTTTTGCTTTGTGTCTGTATGTATGTTAAGGACCCCCTTAAAAACAAGATGATCCATCTTAAGAGACTATCCTTCAAACAATTAAATAAATAATCTAATCACCCTCAGTATATATTTCTGAAAGGGTCTGCCCTTCCCAAACACTTTATGTTGGCTGTTGTCCAGATGGAATAGTGAAATACATCACATAAATGTTGAACTGGTTGCGATCAGCTGGTGACTGGGTCTACGCTGCCTCTCACCTGGTGTCAGCTGGGGTTGTCTCTCACCCCATTGACCCTGAAAGGGATAAGTTATATAGACACTGGATTTATGGATGTTGAGCTGGCTATCTATCATGCCAGGTTGTAATTTCTGAAGGGAACAAAATTATTGTCAAAGGAAAGTTTAAGTCTTTAAATGGGAAATATTCCCCTAAACAGGTATTGATAACATATTGATTCAAAACCCTAAGCAAAATGATACGTATTTACTTTCATAATTTGAATACATGAGGAGATTTGATGGCATTTACAAAAAAAATAAATAAATAAAACACAATCCTAATAAACACTAGAAAAGCACTCAGAGAGCGCAGACCTCCGCCAAGCAGCTTCGGTCCACTTTGGCAAAAATGGTCCTATCTGGCAATGTTAAAGAATCCTTTAAAAAATTCCTGGATCCAGACGGTGATCCGGATCACCCCCAAAATTTAATCAGTTCTTCCATGTCCAATTTCCGACAATTCCTGAAAATTTCTGGAGTAGTTTCTGGTTCAGAAAATAAATTAATTAATTAATTAATAAATAAAGTGCTTGATCACCTTCCCTTTTCTTGCTTTTTAATGGCCATACTTTAAGTGATACCTGCTGACAAGTAGATTTTTAGTATTCAAATTTTAAAAAATTACATAAATCAATTTAAAAATATTTCAGTTACAACAATGAAAGAAAAAGCCCTGGTTGAATAATAAAAATGTACAACAAAAGGGATATTTGCTGTCCTCTAACCCTTATTTTTTTCTTTCATTTAAAGGAATTTGGAAAATTTTCCCTTGGGTGAAACCAATGGAGCTTTTCCTCTATGTTGTGTTAGCTCAACTCAACTTTTTTCTTCTCTGTTGTTTTGGCTTTTCATTGGGGATCATACCTAGTTCCCTGAGCAGTTTGTCATATCATTCACAACAAGGTTACAAGTGAGCTGAGCTGGAACTAAAATGTGGCATAGAGACATTGCTGACTACTGAATGGTCAGAGTATTGAGGCACCAAATCACAATTTTGCCTTGGGCGCTTAAATGGCTAAAGCCAGTTCTGCATATCTCCATAGACTGACACAAAGTAGAAAGCATTGTTCCAGCACATTCACATAAATGGTAATGTGATTCATTTTTTCCTTTCTTTCATATCTCCCTCTGTTTCGCCCTACCCCTCTGTTCTTTTGCAGAATGTAAAAGAGTGAATGCCCCTCCGATGAGCTTCAGCTGAAGCCCATTGCATCACTGTATGAGCCTGTCCCTCGTGATCAGAGGATGGGGCTTGCTAATATCTCTCTTTATTGATCAGAAGACAGTCAGCATGAACAAATGGCAACATTAGCGGAACAAGGGTCTCCAGCACTGCCAAATAACAGACTGCACATCAATTCAGCCAGTCAATCAACTTGACACCACAAGTCAACCTCCTCTCAGTTCCCATGTCTGCCAATTCTGCTTTATTCCAAAGGCACCAGGAAATAGAGCAATCCTCGTATGTAACTGTGGTTTTTATTCAAGGGAGCAGCTCTATGTTGAGCCAATGAAAGGTTTTGCTTTTGCTTCACAAATCTACCAACACTGTGGTTCAGGAAAAAAAAAAAAAGTAACATTAGAAAGCTTTGGGGCAAGTTTGACTATATTCTTAAATAACGTGTAATCAGAGGCACTGAGACCAAAGGGGTTATATTAATCGTATGTAGGTGGATTTTAGGACTAATGTAAATCAAATAATTTAGGGAATCACCTCTTATTTATTTTACGTTCTTGGCACATCTGCAGCTAGGTGTGGTGGTATTTAAACACAAGATTCCATTCTTTATTCTGAAGCAGACTTAACTCTGGTTGGCACATTTAACATGTCTTCTCTTTTTTGCCATTGAACACTCATAGCACACAAGGAACATTGTTTTTTATACATTTATATGGCAAACAGAGGTTGTGGTTTGATGAGGTATTGCCTAGGGGTGGACTGAAATATCGATTCAGCAATGCATTGCAATTATTCCCCTCCCAATTCGATATCGATTCAGCAAATCCTCTGAATCGATTCACCTCCTGGCCAGTGGGGGGCGCTGTGCACTTTTTCAGTCTTTATCCAGCTGCTGCCGGTCGCAGAAGAAGACATGCTTGCAGAGTGATAGTATTGAGAGTCGAACATGAGAGTGATTTAACGACGGTTTATCAGTATTTTCTGTGTAAATAATGTAAAATATTAAACACAATGGCATTAGTATCATTCTGGAGTGTTTTCTTTTCGTTCTTTTGCCGTATTTTCTCTGTTTTGCCATATTTCCGATGTATTTTCCATGTGTTTTATTGCCTTTCTTTTTTTTTTTTTAACCATTTATCGTCTTTTTGATCATACTTAATTTTTATGGATTCCATAAACAGTAATTTTAGAAATACTGGAGGAAGAAATGTTGTGATCTCTGTCTTCAGCTGGACAGGAACTGCTTCAGGGACTACCATCAGTAAAAAAAAAAATGCATGGACATGGTCTAATATAACAGACTGCAACATGGACACTAAATGCTGTAGGCAAACAAAATTGTTTGAGTTTATGTAAAATAGGTGAAGTTTATTTTTGGTCATCTCAGAAAATTTCTACATGTTCATTTATTGTTTATGAAGAGAATCCTGTTGAAAATTCAAAGCCATTTTTATTCGTTTCCTGTAATTACACACAGTTTTAAGCATTTATAACATAATAATGACAAATACTTGCAAGAATTGTTTACTTTTATTTCTCGTGAAAAAAGGGTAAAAAATGTATTCAGAGGACAATTCCTGACACATTTATTGACAAAAAAGATCAGGTGGACATTTATTATTACAGTGTTAACTTCATGTTTTTTTACTTTTGTACTCCATATGTACAAATAAGTTATGACTGTGCAAATTTTTATTTTCAAATGTTGTGACATACCACATATGTTCACATTGGCATCAAATAAAAAAAAAGTCAAAAATTGTCAACAGGTACTCTAATTATTTGTGTATTTCTACTTCTTACTGAATCGATACTGATCGAATCGCCACCTAAAGAATCGAAATTGAATCGAATCGTGATGTTCTTTACAATGCCCAGCCCTAGTATTGCCACAAAATAATTAAAGAACCGAGTGAATATTTTCGCATGCAGCTCAAAAGTGTATCTATTGATGATAAAAAAAAATAAATAAATAAAACTTCTGACATGCAGATAAGATATAAAATCTGTGTTAACTTATGGTCTGTGTGCTCAGCTTTAGATAAAAAGGGGAGGTCGCAAACAACATATTTCCACTTTTTTGTCCTGCTGTAATTCTTTGATAGATTCTGCCTTATGGTGGTTGAGGGCATGAAGTAAACCAGAGTGTTGTGTTTATAGGAAAAGCTGGTTCATCCTTATGGTATGTTGACTAAAGAAACATACTATTTTTTGAATAACAGAAACCAAAAGTGTGTTTTATTTTGAAAGGATAACCATATTCTTGCATATTCGTCTGTGTAGATTGACTGCACCAACTTTACACTCAGGCTCTCTGTTCCTGTCATCTCTTTGATGAACTAAAAATAAGTTCATCAAACTTGAGAAACACTCAGTTAAATCTTGTGCTCATGCATTCTTCCACTTGTGCTCTCAACATAGTTATAAATGTATTTGACTCTGCATGATGAGTGTAACTCACAGGACAATAATGGATTGCCAGTGCTCATCATCTTGATGTGGATAGATTCAACTCAGAGATAAGGACTGATAGGCGCATTTTGACCTACTATATTGTTATTTGTGCCACTCCTGGAAGCAGTTTCTGTCTAGTGCAAAATAAAAGGCCACTTGCCCTTATTTTCAGGGGGGGAATGGTTGGTCTAGTCAACTTGCAGAGGACACACTTCCATGACTTTATTGTTTTTGTCCTCCACCCCAGACTCTGGGTCACTAATGTACGATAATCCACCTCTGTGTTGCTCCTGACGCCTGGCGACCCTGGCACTGTTTTATGTAAAAATATTTGTACCCGACAGCAACAATATTCTTCTTTTTCCTCGTTATTTTGGTCATGGAGGACTATTTTTCTAAACTTTTTGATCCTGAAAAAAATTCTTGTCTCTTGTTGAGTTTTGGCAGCAATCGATCGGATGTTGTGAAGTTGTAGTTACTTCCTTCAGAATTCAACATAAAAATTGAAAGAACTGCGGAAACATTTTTATTATGAAAATCTGGAAAATAATAGCATAATCAAGGATTTATTACTCTGTATTTACAGAGTAAAAGCTCTGAGAAAAAATAACACTGACCCTTAACTCTGGATCAAAAACCTACAGGAAAGGATACATTTGACGTGAAGTGCAAAGTAGCTCACGAAACGATCAACCACCAAACAAAGCTGACCTCGTCAAGATCTATTGTATTGTTACAGAGACATTGTAAACAACGTAAGATATACCACTTAGGGGTCCCTGTTAAGTTATAGGGGTTAAGTGGCTCCCTGCAAAGGAAGGAATCAAATGAGCTGACTGGAGTTCAGGCTTTACAATGAAACCAAGATGCCATCCCGCATACACACCTACTTTTTAAGGAGAGCTGAAACACTGATTAGCCTGATTTGTGTTGTACACAAAACATGCCTATGTATACATACACATAGTCCATCCATGTTGTGAACTGCACCTGACTTTGTACCAGTGTTGTGTATTGTCTGGATAACAAATATCAACAGGCATGCCTAAAACTACTGTGCACAATGGCCTTTTGGATAACATGCTTTGTGCCATCTAAATAGGACCTTCTGTGTCAGAGGGAGAAAGGGTGAAGTGTTAAATAAAGCAGTTATCATCTCTAACATCAGTGTGAATCCTTCATCCCCTTCTGCTTCTTGTTTACCTGTCTACACCTTGAGTACAAATACCCTCCTGTCAAGGTTTTAGTGTTTATCAGCTGTGGATTATTGTCTGCCTGACTTCAAATCCCAACAACAACATATCCATCCGACTGAGCTCTGCTGATTCTACTCAGACCGCCTGCTCCACTTGTGTACCGAAGCTCCACCTTTCACCCCATGGCCCTATAGCGTCCATGAAAGAGCTCGCAGGCAGGCACCCATTAAGAAAGGGAGGCAGTAATCGTCTAATGTCCACATGTGCACACATGCACACACACACCTGAACACACACATAGAACCATTTACGGGCCCCAACGAGCCACTAAATGGCTCTGATGGATAGATGTGGGAGAGCTGCCTCATTTTCTCTCCTGGACCATAAAGGGCTGCTTGGCCATTTTCAGCAGCCCACTGGTCAAACAGCCATCTATCTCACCTTCACACTACTATAAATCTGACTGCTCCTTTAGCCGCCCTCTCTCCTATACTCCCTCTGTCACTGTGTCCATGCAGCTCCCAGTTACTCTTAGTCACTTGCCTTCTTTTTCTTTCTTTAGACCTGTATAATATTGCTTTGATTCTGAAATAAAATGTGACATGAGGACAGTTGGAGATTAAAGGAATGTATTTGTTAAGATAAAATCTCTCAAAAGCAGCGCTCATGCACACTTGTCTGAAAATTAAAGGATAAAAATAATTTGTTTTAATCTTATTTTAATAGTTATGGCCATCACTCCTGTCTGCAAGAATGGCATCATATTCAAGTTACTGAGATCTGCAAATAAAGGATCTTCACTGTGGCTTAAATGCTATGGAAACACATTTAAAAATATGATTCTAACATACACCAGACTACAGTGTCTGTGTGTGCCACATCCCATCAGAGCAGTGCACCCCAGAGCTGATTGTGCCTTTGCTGGTAATTGGTCCTGTTTGCCCAGCACAAGACTTTAAACTTTCCCTTTGAGTAAAGCTTAAGCCAGAGTAGTACTTGTTGTGTGTCCTTGCATTTGTGTTTGCATCTGTTGGAGTCATGAGCATTTTTGTTCATATGCTTGTATATGATGCCTGTTCCCAGAGGATACCACCAGAGGGCCTGATAAAAACACTTCAGGTTATATAAAATTATCTGTTGTGTTAAGGTGTGTTTTCATGAAACGCGAATTTCAGTTTGTCACAAGAAATTGTGAACAATGCAAATTATACACGCAAATTTTGGTGTGAGTGACTTGAATTTCAGCTCTTTCACCCTTTCGTTGAGTTGAAAATATCCAACTTCTGCGACAAATTTGCTTGAAGCTTTGGCGTAACAGCCAGTTAGCATCGAGAGTGACCGGTGACTAGGATGATATCACAGACAAAGGAAGAGCTAAACAACGCTTCACACCAGCTTCAGAGCTCTTCTGCACAGTTATTTTAGAGTTCAGAGACCGAACCACAGAGAGGAGAAACGGGAAGAAAGCCTCTGGAGAGTTTTGAGTGTCCGGTAAGTTCAACTCATATTTATTTAGGACTTTTCGTGGACTGTACTGTGAACTAAGTCTGCCAGCACAACAGTAAGCTTGCTGCTGGTGTGTTTTTCTGGATACCTGGGAGTGATTTTATGTGTTTTTCATCAGAGAAAATGTGACAAACTTTACGGAAAAAAAAAAATAATAATAATCATAAAATAAACAAGTAAATCCAGGCAGGTTTGGTAATAGTGGGCTCATCCCCAGACATCCTGGTGAAACTTGTCATGTGTGTCTCTGAAGGATGTTAGGGATCTTTAAATGGATCTGTTTCTGTCTCAGACTTTTCTGGGACATTTAGTTTCTTGTTTTTGAGAACAGGAGGAAGACAGTGACTGCATAAATATCCACCATGGTTGATCATGGATCTAGAAGATGGGAACACACGTTGTTGTGGCTGGGAGACAGGCTCACTCCCTTCTCTCTGCCTCAATATTTGAACACACGAATACCTGCTTTTTTGGGTTTGGTGTGAACACAGCTGTAGAAGTAAACTGAGAACATGGCAGTAACTAAAAATCATCATAACCATGGGGCAGGGCATTGCCGTCACGCGTAGATGTTCTCCCTATATCACACCATCAATTAGAAAGGAGGTAATGCAGGCATTGGTTCTCTCTCGTTTGGAGTACTGTATGGTTGTGTGGTCCTCTGCTGCTAAAATGGATATAAAAAAATTACAGTTAACTCAAAATAGAGCTGCAAGATTAGTACTTAATTGCTCTTTTAAAACCAGTGTAGCAAGGATGCATCACAGCTTGGAATGGTTAACTGTCAGGGCTAAGCTAACATCCAGTATCATAAAATTTTCTAGAAATGCAATAATGGAGGGGAAGCCAGATTTCTTTAGTGAACAATTAAAAAATGCAGGTCTAAAACATAGTCATAAAACTAGACAAGTAAGCTTGGGTTATTTAAAACTTCCTAAACCAAATTCAGAATTACTTAAAAAAATGTTTTTTATAGAGCCATTCAGCAATGGAATTTATTACATGAAAGTATGAAAAGAATCAAAAGCAAATACTTATTCAAACGATCTATTAAACAAATATTAATGAGAGAGACCACACAATTAGAATAATAAGAATAATCAATGTTTTTTGTGTGTTTGTTTTTGTTTCTAGTTTTGTTTGTTTGTTATTGATGTTACTTTGATTTACACTGACGTGTCAGTTTTTGTTTGTATGATTATTGTATGTTGCTTGTGTTGTGATGTTTTATGTGGACCCCAGGAAGATTAGCAACCATGACAGTGGAAGCTAATGGGGATCTGAATAAAGAATAAAGAATAAAGAATAACAAATCTGTTGGAACTGATAACCAATGGTCAGAATCCACCATCAACATCGTCTTCACTCAGATCTCCAATATTTTCCTCCATGAACCATCATTTTTGTCTCTGTATATGGGTGAAATGAGTGACCATGCTAAATGATGACCTTTGGCCAATTGTGCTGAAAGATAACATAGTCAAAGAACCAGCAAAAATAGAGACTGTACTCCCCAGTGCTTTGTTGTGAAGTGTTTTAACCATCATTGTACCAAGAAATACCAATCACTTGTTTATATGTAAGAAAATACAGCCAGAGAAAAACAAGCTATCATTAGCAAATCCACAAACAAAGTCTAACCTGGTGTCAAATAAGGCAACATTTAACACGGTCACTAGTTGAATTAATACTCCAAAATTATTTCCTTGTTTCCAAACTTCTAAAGGAGAATGTATCTGTCATTAGCCAGATGTTCAGACATGTTTGTGTCAGGGCAGTCTCACACATTGTTTGGATGTTGACTGTGAACATACGGTTACATTGTAACCTTGGTTCTCTGAGTGAAGAGACTATCTCTCCACACAGTTACATATTCCATATGTACGGGGAACTGACCCACTAGGGCAGTTGACATGGATATTCTTTAAGACACACCAGTAGGTGGCCCATGCGCAGGTGTAAAAGCCCCAGGTGCGCATGGTTTCACTGGTTAACATTGATTGGAACGGTACCCGAGCGTCCTTGCCCTGGAGAGATAGTCTCTTCACTCAGAGAACCAAGGTTACAATTTAACCATATGTTCTATATCTATCTTCTCAGGCACCGGAGTTGGAAGCAAATGAACAGCGGATCTGTCTTCCTGAATGCCCCTGTTCACTGAATGTATGTTTTCAGGGCTCTGACTGGGCATAGCCACGCACCGTCTCGAGCCACTCTGTCCCCTTCCTGAGCAGGGCTGAGAGATTTTATCACCACTGACTGGTTCATGTGAAAATCCGAGAGTACCTTAGGCAGGAGCACAGGGTTCGGGCATAGAAGCACACCTGTGTTCTCAGGCAGGAATCTACAGCAGCTCTCGTGTATTGACAGGGCCTGTATTTCTCCCACTCTCCTAGCTGATGCCACTGCTATGAGGAACGCAACCTTGAGGGATAACCACTTCATGTCCACTGATTCCAGAGGCTTGAAGGGTTCCAGTTGTAAGGCAGCTTACACCAGGTTAAGATCCCATGCTGGGACAGCTGGCCTTCTGCTGCCTGGGGAAAGTCTCACCGAGCCTTTCAGGAACCGCGAGATGAGACTGCAGTCACTTTCTGCCAGCTTGTTATTCCCGACACGAGCCGCTTTAATAGCTGCCACATGCCCTTAAGGGTTGATGGTGATTTCCCTGCCTCAAGCAGCTCCTGCAGGAATCTGAGCACCTCTGGAGCTGTACAGGTTAGTGCATCTGCATGGTTTACCCTGGACCATGACACAAAGAGGTCCCAGCGATACGAATACGCTGCCCTTGTTGACAATGCTCGAGCGCCCTGAATGGTCTGCACCACTGACTGTGCTAGCCCCATGCCCAACAAGCTGGCCCTCTCTGGGGTCAAGCCCAGAGCCTCAGCCCCTGTGGGAAGAGATGGAACAAGGTCCCCTGCACCTTACTCAGAAGGTCTCGGCGAGCTGGGAGCTCCCATGGCCTCCCGTCCAGGAGAGGCGCCATCCCTGAGAACCCCATCATGTGAGGCCAGTTCGGAGCTACCAAAATCAGCTTCAGCCCCTCCACCTGAACCCTCAGCAGCAGGGTGGGGAGAAGACTGAATGGGGGAATGCATACAGCAGCCCTGGAGGCCATTGGTGTGCCATGGCATCGGTGCCCAGCAGGGGGTTGTCCCGCCCCATGGAAAAGAATAGTGGGCAGTGTGTGTTGTCCCTGGATGCGAACAGGTCGGTCACTGCCCTGCCGAAGCGACAATAGATCTCTTCGACCACTTCCGGGTATAGTCGCCATTGCCCTGAGGTCAGGCCACCCCTGGAGAGGAGGTCCGGCCCCAGGTTCGGGCATGTGCATGGCTCTGAGTGACAGGAGTTGTGTGCCTGCCCATGTCCACAGCCTGAGTGCAAGCTGGCATAGGCATGGGGAGCCCATGCCCCCTGTCTTTTGACATAGCTCCAGGACATTGATATTCTGGCCCATCCAGGCCCCACTCCAGCTTCCGCTGGTGCCTTCACCTACGTGGATTGCGCCCCATCCGGCCAGGGATGCATCTGTGGAGACCATCTGGCGACGCAGCACCGGACCAAGCCGGCTGCCCCTCGAGATGTTGGCTGGGGTTTCCCACCACTCGAGGGCCATGCGCAGCCCCCTGGTGATGCCCACTGTGGCTTGTAGGTGCCTCTCTGGGCATAGCCCCCAGGAGAAGAGACACCTCTGCACTGGGCGCATGTGCAAAGAGCCAGAGGCACCACCTGCACCATCGCTGCCATGAGGCCCAAGAGGCAAAGACAGAGCCTCCAAGCAGGCCTGGCCCCCAGCCGAAAATGGGAGAGGCAGGCCCTGAGGTATTCTTGCCTCTCCTGTGTCAGTGTCACCAAGCCAGCCCTTGCATCCAGGCACATGCCTAGGAACTGGGTGGTCTGTACGGGCTGTAATCTGCATTTTTTGTCGTTGATGCACAGCCCCAGACTCCAGATGTGTGCCAGTAACACTGGTAAATGGACTCGGCACAGCCAATCCATCGCCGACCGAGTCACTGGAGGGGCATGCAAGAATTGTAGACGGTACCCCTGGGTCATTGTAGAAACAACCCAGGGGTCTGCCCCCAAGGCTTTCCATGCAGCACAAACCCCCTGGGGGCAGGGTCTGGCTTGGGGTTGCCTCATGTCAGGTGATGAAGCGAGGACTGGGGTGGCCCCTGGCCATCGTTGCCTTGTCTCCCCCTCTTAGCCCTGCCCCGCCTTTACGCGTCCAGTTGGCCCCTCAGATTTCCCTGACTCCAGGTGGGCTGTGGGGGCATGGGCTGCTGTGGCAGAGGCCGGTGCCAGTTGCTGCTCTGCCTCAAAGCCCCTGACACCTTGCGTGCACAGCAACAGGCTTCCTGCGCTTGCTGGAGCATCTTTGATGCGTTGGGCCCAAACATAGCAGATGGTAATCCGAGTAGGCATCCCTGTCCTCCGGCTGCAGCATGGACTGTGAGAGCCACAGGAGGAGCCTGATTCCCCAGAAACCAGACAAGGCTTTTCCTGCTGCCTCTGCCTGCTCCCTCATCAACTTAGGGAGAAGCGAGGAGACCTGCTGCATCTCCACTACCAGGTCTATGCTGCACCCCTCCCCCAGCTGCTGGGTCAGATGGCGTTGGTACAGGGATAGGATGACCCCAGTGTTAGCCAGCTGGGTCTGAACAGCCATATCACCATGCATTTTGGTAGCAAGGCATCCATCACTTTTCCGCCCTTACTTGGGCAGCCACTTTTAGCTAGAACAGACCTAGATGTAGAGAGCAAGGCCGCCAGAGCCTGGTCCACAAGAGGTAATAGCCCACAGCCTATCTTCTGCCGATCGTGAACCTCGGCCAGGCGTCTAGAGAGCCCAGACTGGCTATCTCAAGACGGGCCTGGAGACCGGCTCTCTGCTCACACAACGGTAAGTGGATATCACGCTAGTCTCCTTTCAAACTTTCCCGAGCTCCCCACACACGTCTCCTCCTACCAGAATGGAAATCAATGAATCAGTGAAACCATGCACACCTGGGCCTATTATACCTGCGCATGGGCCACCTAGTGGTGGGTCTTAAAGAAAATCCATGTCAAATGCCCCAGTGGGTCAGTTCCCCATACATATGGAATATGTAACTGTGTGGAGAGATAGTCTTGATACGATAGAGAACTTGATTTACCAGTTGTATTTAAAAATTTTCTGTTGTGGTTGTTTCTTCTGCTGCTGTGACAAATCATGCATATGCAATTGGCTCCTCCTGCTCCCTCTCTATCTCTCCCACACTTCCTCTTTTTCGCTCTCTCTCTCTCTCTCTTTGTCTGTCTTTTTATGTTCTTGTACTTGTTTCTGTTGTTTGTCTTGTAGGCTGCTCTGGAACTCAGGTGGGGAAGGCCTGCTGATGCAGACCTGCATAGCATCAACTGCTAAAATTGCTGATTTTTTTTTTCTTTAATTTTTTCCTTTTCCATTATCATCACAGTTTCTATTAACTTCAGAATGATCAGCCTATTAAGACACACTGCAGTTCTTACAAATATCACACATACATTACTATACCTACCAAAACAGACAACCTACTGCTGTGGACCTTCCTGACTCCAGCTGCGTCCTTCTACATTAACCAATATCAGAAACAACATAACTGACCATCAGTTATTTTTATTTTTATTGAACCTCATTAGATAAAATGGTTAACCAAAACAAATAAAATAACCAGTAGCAGTCCTCTCCACTTCATAATCATTACAGCTGTTAAAATTAATATTACAATGATCTCTCATCCATGGTTGTAGCTAATGCCACCATTATAACGACCGTCACAACCACATAGAGAGGAAAACCCTCTTGGAAACGAGATGCTGTATCTCAAGGGGCTATCCTCTGATAAATTTCAATTATATAGAGAGGAAATGTATGATCTGGGAAGCCTTGCATTTTATCATAATTCTGGAATTTTAATTTCAGTTCCTTTCTGCCTGCCTCTTTGTAGTTTTTGCCATCTCACTTTCCACTCACACCCCCACAGAGACTTCAGTGGATGGCTGTTCAATACGAGTATGGTTCTTCTTAAGGTTTACTGCCTGCCTAACAGGATTTTTTTTTCTTCTTTTCTTGCTGCCATAACTTTTGCTAAATGTGGCAGAGTGCTATTTCAATGGTAGATTCATGTTTAGTCTGTATAAATAAAGTAATCACAAAATAAAAAAGGGGAGTATGGCTTTGACCAGCTCTTGAGATAACTTTTGATATGATTTGGTGCTGTACAAATAAAGATTGATTTAAAGGTGGGGTTGGTAGTCACGGAAAACTAGGAGAGCTGTGTTAAATCAAAATAACTAAATAAACATGACACAGAAAGGGCAAATTTTTATTCATGTCTCTGTTGTGCCGGCTCTGATTGTGTGTCTTGTATTCTGCATGTGTGATGTAACTGTGCTGTAGCATCATCCAGAGAGTGACAGTGTGAGTGCGGACCAACGGGCACTCGAGACAAGGGTGCAATTGATCTTAAACGCATCACAGATCAATGACCCTAGTGTGACTGTGTCCTAAAACATCTCCTTCCCTGGGCCCCGCCTACCAGTGTGACATCATCACAAGGTGCTGAATACTCTTGACTTGTAAACTTAACAGTCCAAAATGTTTTCAGACTGAAGGGAGACATTTGAAGATGTCTGAAGTGTTATCCTAATTCCCCATCACTGTGAAGGCAGGATGACATTACAATGAGTGTACAGCGGTTGCCCCCAGTATGCTGGCTTTATGCTGGTTTAAGGCCTAAACAGCAAAATAGCATGTGATTATGGTGAGTGAAAAGAAGAAAATAAAATGAAATGAAATAGAGGGTTAATTTCAGACCATATCCTCATTGTGCTTCGCTGATGTTAATATATCTCCAAAGACATATTACATAAAAATGATCTGAAAATCAGAATTGAGGTATGATGTAGTTGTGTGCAGTACAGAAAACAGTCACCTTTAAAGCTATGGTCTACGATTTGGAAGCTTGGTACATCTTAATAACACCGTTTATAAGGCCGTTATGGTCCTATGGTCCAATCTACGCAATATAAAGACCAAAAAGAATGAAAAAAATCCATTCAGTATATCCGCTGCAAAGCGGCATAATAGTTGACCAATCCGAACCGCCGTTCCCCGCGGTTCGGATTGGTCCGTGAGTCCATCCAATCCCCTGTCTCCCCTGCTCTGCACCGTCCAGCCCATGGTCCCGCCTCCTCCCCACTACCTCCCTCATGTACCGGTGAGCAGCTAGCTGCACAGCTACTGAAGCGTCATGGAGCCGGAGAAGACCAGCACCGAAACCGGGAGGCCGCTTCTGTTACCCTCCACATCGAAGGGAAGGAAACGTAAAAGTTTCGAGGAAAAGGCTGAAGTAAGGAGGAAATATGAGCAATACAGGTCCCAACGGAGACTCAACATTGGAGAATCATAAGGCCAGTGGCGGCTGGTGCCAAAAATTTTAAGGGGGGCGCAGCTTTGGAGGAAACAAACAAAGAAGCGCTCCATACTACAGTGAAAAGAAACTAAAGACAAACCATAATCACAATACAACCTACTTTGAAATATGCACTATTTCAACAGAAATTTTGCCCTCCTTTCCTTCGGGGCTGCAAATTTCTCAGTGACCCTCTGACTGAAGTCCATCATCTCTGTCACCAGTCTCTCTTTCATTGACAGCATGGCCAGTGCATTCAGCCTGTCCTGGTTCATGGTATTTCTGAGGAAAGTTCTGAGAAGCACCTCAGTTTCTGCAGTGGTCATGGGTGTGGTGATGAGGATCTTTAGCAGAGTGACAGTCTCTGAAAATACCTCTCCAAGATTATTTTCCATCAACAACTGGATAAGATCCACAGCACCACAGCAGGCCTTGAACTCCTCCTTGCTGTACATAAGACTGAGCTCTGTCTTTAGCTTGCTTTAGTTGAGCACTGGGTCGGCCTTCAAGGTGCTGCTGAGGGAATCTTCAGGAAACATGGTGTGGTACTGTGTGAATCTATCATTAAAAAATACATAGAAAAGCACATTTTATTACCAAAAGTTAACATCGGTATTTAATGAAAAAAGTCAATAAAACAGCCAAAGCTTAACCTGCTCCCATAAAATAAAGCTGTAATTTATGTCAGTTTCACTATTTTATGAACATTTCTTGTGTCACCTGAACAGTGTCTTATTTTATACATGATGTCTCATGGCTCAAGATTGTAAACACAAACAAAATCTTATGTACCACTAAACTGATGCTGTAAAACTATGGGTAAAACTATGTGATACAGTTTTGGTATAGATTAACTGTAAAAAGTATGAACAAAACCAAAAAATAAGAAAAAAAAAACAAATAAGAAAAAAAAATCAGATACAAGCAAGCAGCACAAAGGGCAGACAGCTCACTCCAGCTGACCGATTCTCATAACTGAAATGGAGGCTGTCAGTGTTTGGATGACATTTATAGTTTTCAGCAAAATTACTTCAACTTTTAAAAAGTCAAAAAAATAAACTTTACATTACAGGAGTCTGTTTCCATTTGCTAAAGCTTTTGAATACTTTTACTTTGTACCGTTATGTGCAGTATTCAGTCAGCAAAAAACACCAACAGAATGTTTATTTTTTGTATTCAAATAAAACATTTTATTATAGCAACTAAACATATGGTATACAATTATATATAATGACAATACTATATATATTTATATTGATATTTATTATTTTTTATCACATGTTTAGTTGCCATAATAAAACTGCAACATTTAAAGACAAGATATACATTTTGTTGATCTGTTTTCATTGATTTTATACTGTGCACAATGGTACAAGCTGGAAAGGTACAAGGTAAGTGTCAAATCTAAAAGCTCCAGTAGATTAAAAAATAATTCTGTAATGGACATAAACCTAAGAGGTAAAGAACTTGTGTTGTTTACACTTTTGGGACTAATAAAACCCCACTGTTTTCACCAGTAAACTGCAACACATAACTTGATAGCATTATCAATTCTTCTTTTTGTAATTTTTCAAAGGCTTTCACACAATGTAACAGAAATATTTAATGAGCAGTGCAATAAACCTCTGCAATAATCTGCATGCACTTGTGTATTATAATTTCTCCTATCTTGTTCCTGCTTTGCCATGATTTTTTAAAATATATTTTTATAGGTCCCTTAATATAATATTATAATCAAAATAATGCATCAATTTTGTCAATTAAATTTAAAATGAACTTCTAGTAGGGTAAAAACAAACTTACCCACCCAATAAAAGCCCCAATTCCTTCTAAAAGTATGTTGTTTTTGTAAAAACATGCAAGAATTAAAAACTATATAGATTTTTGAGAACTTAAGTCTGCAAAAGGATAATGTTCTACTGAACAAAGCATTTATATCCTCTTGGCAAACTCATTTTGTGGCTCCTGATCTATTGTTTAGTGCCATGTGTGACATAAAATGCAAAACTTTGCCCCTTGAATTATGTTATGTCTACTCGGAAAGACACATCCTAATCTAATCTTCAGTGCAGCATAGCCTCTGACTGATTTTCTTCTCCAATGCAATCTCACTTCTTCTGTGATCCTCTGACGGATCTCTGGACGACGCCTCCTCGGTGCATGGGAGCATCGGTCGGACGTGTGAGGATACGTGAGATTCTTGTGCATGAGTAAATCATATCTGCTGTGGTGACGTGTCGATATGATTGACAGCGCTCGTTGTCCAGTCACATGAGGAAAAGAAACACCAGAACAATACTGACTTGCTGCAACTCCAAGTGGGAGCAAGCGGGGCGCACCGGTCTGCGCCCCGGGGGCAAAGTTGAAGCGGCCAATCCCAAAGACGCCTCAGGTCACATGCTGAGCAAAAGTTTAAGGACTTGCATAGACACCCATTAGGCCGGCGCCCCTCTGTACGCAAACTATGTATTCACAACACAGTTACTACGTAAAAACATTGTGAAACCCCTTTTATTGAATGGTGACAGGTGCTGCTGACAGACTATTACTATGTGGTAAAAATAAATGTTTTTATCCGTTATTTCTTATAATTTAAAGACAAATTATGTTATGTTTAAGTAGACTTTCTCTGTTGAATTTTGGAGGGGGCAGCGCCCCAGCGCCCCCTATTGACAAGCCGCCACTGAATAAGACCGGTGGAAAAAGCTGCAGAATGATTTGGGACTGAAAACTGACGCTGAGACAGCCAAATTTCTGTTGAACAGGTAATAACTTTGTTTACTACAGTGGGAGATGTCTGCTGAATAACTCTGGTTAGTCTGTGCCTATACTGGCTAATGACTGAACGTTGTTGGTCGGAACGGGTAGGCTCTGTCAATAGATTTTAGCATAAGTTAGCCACGCATCGTTAGCATTGTACACTGAGTTGGTGAAGACACGCCGAGAAAGGTAAATCCTGATCGGCTAACAGTGGCGACGCCAGACCCGCTTCGCCGCCGGTCCAATTGAAATGGCTACCGCTGTGTGTTACAAGGGGTATGACTGTCGTGTTTGTTACTTTCAGCTATGAGCAATCTCAAGTTGTTGCTGCTGATATTTTCTGCCGGCCGGCTTCGTGCTCTATCGGAGGGGGCGTGTTGTTAGGAGGCGACACGAGCTGGGGGGCGGGATCTTGGAACACGGAGGGGAGGGGTGAGTGAAGGGGGGGCAGGCTGCGTTTTTCAAATCTGTCTTAACAACCAAACTGGTTTTCAGATCGTAGACCATAGCTTTAAGAGAACTCAAACTGTGTGGACAGGGAGGGAGGAGAGGAAATGGCCAGTCAGATTAATAGTCATCCACGCTGCATGGCTGGATGGATGTGGCACTTTATGATGAAAGGAGGAATACAAAGATGTATGCCTTTCAGACAGCCAACATTTTTCTCTGCAATGCCTTTATTCTTCACATATATTACATTGCATGTACCAAAGACATGGAAACATTGGCAGTGAAAATCAGAGTGGCGGGTGCTTTGATCTGCCTTGTTAACCAGCATAAACAAGACCGGATAATCAGTCTACAACATTCTACCTTGAATTGGTAAAGTAACTTTAAACAAAGATACCTTGACAAGGAAAACTAGAAACTCTTGTTTCAGTTTGAATGCCTTTGTGCACAGGTAAAAGCTATAATGCATAAAGGTAGTAATTTCTTACTGTGCAGCTGCAGTAGGGAGTCCAATGTGGCCAACATGTATCCCTGGAATATAATTACAGTCTTTTTCAAAAGCCACTTACACAATAAAGTGCACATTTTAATCAAAGATTTTGTACTGTCTTTTTCCTACAACTTTCAAATAAGAGGTTGCATTATATATATTTATATGTATATATATATATATATATATGTATATATACACATATATATATATATCATAAACATCTCATTTACCAATCAAATAGGTTTGATTTTTGTGTCTTTGTTGTCATCATAAGGACTGGCTATTTTACTTTACATCTTTGAATATCAAATAAATATTTTAGCATATGAGGAATGACAACCATATATCTGGAAGAGGATTAGAGCCGCTAAAAAACATATTTTGGAGGTTAATAAAATGTTTTTATGTAAACAATACAGAATTTTGTAAAATAAAGTCAGAACTATGAGAAAAAAGTCAGAATTATGAGATTAAAGTTGGAATTCTGAGATTAAGGTCAGATTTCTCAGTCTTTTTGGAGGCTCAAACGCTTTTTTTTTACCTATGAGAAAAAAGTCAGAATTCTGAGAAAAAAGTCAGAATTCACCTGATGGCACCAGAAAATGTGATGCTGAGTTTGTGATTTCTGGAGATGATAATATCAAAATGCATGATATTTTTGACAATGATTACATGTTTACTGGTAGAAGAATCTACTCAAGTAGCTGTACCATTTCACACCAGGCACTTGATATAAAAAAGCAAAGTGTTCTTGGTTTCATTCTTTGATATTTGACTGATAAGACATAGCCTATATTGGATCTCAGACTCAAACTAATCACTCTTACATGTAGGTAAAGAAAGCAATTTCAGTCAGCACTATCATTAATATAACATGCAAAATGAATGGTTTATTTGAACAGTGTGCCAATTAATTTCAAGCAAAGCTTGACATTGCTATTTTAATTTTCTGCTGGTCCACTTACTATAATAAAATCTATTATCTTCAGGAGGGTAACTGTAAATTGTTTGCTTGTCACAGTCCATCCTTTGACAGTTCTATTTAGCCTAATTTGTGTATGATTTACCACTCTTGATTATTCTATAATTAAATTGTCAAAGTGAGTGAAGAGATGGACGCTAATATGGGAGATAAAAAATGCATAGTGGCATAATTTACCATCCAGCTTGTTTATATTCCATCCAAAGTATATATTTTACTGTCTTGTCAATCTCACACATAAAAACAAAATATCTGAATAATTTAATTTCAACAATTGAATAAAAATTATAATAAAGCTGTATCATTCAATCAATCACTTTTGATTTGTATTGTGCCAAATCATAACAAATGTAATCTCAAGACATTTCACAAAAGACTAGGTCAATGCCATAGGTTTTTTCTTTTTCTTTTTTCTTTTTTTTTTGATAAATGTATTTAATTAATTCATTTATATTAATTACTTGAGCCAGATCCTCTCCTTCTGATACTTTTCAGAAAAAAATGTGCTCAGACTGATAGTTTTTGTTTTTCCTCTAATAATGTCATTAGGGTATGCCACTACAAAAGGTGCGAGAAACTAAGACAGGTGTTTGTTCAGCCCTCATCTGAGTCAAGCAAAAGGAACATGCCCAGGCATGTCTGTGCAACCACAGTAAACTTTAAAGCACAGCTCTTGAGAGCCAAGTCTGAGAGGGACATAGTCAGACAATACTCAAGAGCGTTCTCATCCTCAACATGGTGTCAAAGGATCTTCAGTTTTGGCTAGCTGCTATAGCTCTATATATCGAAGGAAGTTTCTCTAATGTAGCAGTTATTAACCTTCAAAACTGTTTCCCACTGTCAGCCATAATTCCCACCAAAAATGAACATCATTTGCTAAGCCCTTAATTTTGTCAATTCTTCTCAAAAAGACACTGAGAGGGATGATGTACATCCTTCAGGATCTTGTCTCTGTGAACAAAAAGCCCATCACTCATAAATACTTTAGGAAATTGTCATCACACTCGCAGCTCAATCATTATAGCTTGGAGCTCTGTGAGATTGAGCTGTCTGACTATAGACATCAAGTTGACCCAGCTACACTGTAAGGTTTCTCTCAAGTCTCTCTAAAGTTAATAACATGCTATTCTTCATATTGGACACCAGTTACATACAGAGGCTGCTACATGCTGTTTGGATAATCAACAGCTGTTTTTAATTACCTCAATACCTCATGACTTTAAGTTCTCATCTTTCTTAGTACATAGTAACTAAAATGTGACATTTGTTAATTTGAAATGTAGAGAAGTAACTTTTACTTGAATATATATATATATATATATATATATATATATATATGTGTGTGTGTGTGTGTGTGTGTGTGTATGTGTGTGTGTGTGGGTGTGTGTGGGTGTGTGTGTGTGTGTGTGTGTGTATATATATAAAATAGATCTGTATTAATTGACTGACTCTATATTTAGACATGTGATGAGGACAGATTTATGATCTGGGCATCCATGGGTTTTTTGCTATAATACATTTTTATTTTCAATCCCTTTGTCTCTACCTAAATGGATACATTTATGAATGTATGTATGTGTATATACAAATATATGTATTTATATATATTTGTATGCATGCATACGTATTTGTGTTTCTATTAAATAAAGAGTATGGCTTCAGCCTGTTCTATTGTAAAGTGCCTTGAGATAAGAGCTGTTATGAACTGGCGCTATACAAATAAAGATTGATTGATTGATTAAAAGATCTGTCTAATGACGGACATGGAATCAGCCAGATCCATCTACACTGCAAGGTTTACCTAACACAGTTCAGCAGGCAAATAGCTCCTCTCAGCTCCATTCTTTCTTGCTGGTTTCTAGGCTGACCAAAAATACAGTTTAAGACAAGTCTATTTACAATATAGCATGATTTTCTGATTATGAATGTATCTTGTCACTTGAAATACATCCACTTTTATGTACACGGTCATCCCCATGACTCTGCCTTCCTTCTTCCTATTCCGAGACAACATCCCCCTCCACCCGCCACTGCTGGCTTAAGGATAAATTGGCATGCTGTGATCTAATGTTGTTCCTTAAGCAAAGAAAATTTAAACCATGCATTTCCATCCTTAACATGTGGGGTCTTCAGTTTGACCCTATGGTCAGCTGCTATAGCTGTCTCTAGCATATGAAGTGTCTCTTGTGGAATCAATTAAAGATCTTTAAAACTGTTTCCCATCTTTAGTTGTAATTTCCATAAAAAAATCAGGCCCATTCAGAAAGTCCTTGCTTTGTCAATATCAAAGAGGCACAGAGAAGCATAATGTTCATCTTCCAGGGGTATTATTATCTCTGTGAACAAAGGTCCATAAATACCTTGGGAAACATTGAAAAAGACTTTCATCATGGATTAAAAACCTGTCCTGAGAATGCTGTAATTTTTATTCAATCTGTCCCTCTATCAGGTGTCTAAAAACTTTCATTCACTTTTAATCAATTATATCTCTTGGCTGGCTTCAGATTGATCCTGTTCTCCAAACTATCTGTCTATTTTGGCAAATTGGGCATAGCTTAAACAAGTCAGAATAATGCTTGAATTTTATTGATCAGGAGTAAAACTTCAACTGCTTCTGTATAATAATGTCAAAACTTTATAAATAAATTTCACTGAAAACATCCTGTATAGCCTATGTCTTGTGTTTTTGACTCTTTTTTTGTGCTTCACTGATCCACAAACACAGCCATTAGTGTTTTGTGATAACATCAGTGATGGCAGTAACACTCTCCTCACTTCCAGCTTGAGTAGCTGCACAGATTCTAAACATCCTTTTAGTCAGGGAGACTTCTCCATCTTATTGCAACTCTAATTATGTTGTCTGGTGCTCAGTGGGACACTAAGACTGCATGCAGCTAACATGCTTTCACAGAGTTTTGGTCACGCATGACTACAGCCTCAGGATGTGTGGAAGTCTCCCCTCTCGTGCTTTCCAACCAAGGAAAATAAATCCATTCACAGAATAAGACAGCAAGACTGGGCTCTGACCCTGCTGGCTGTCAGCAAGATCAACATGGTGTGGAAGGAAAGGAGGCAGGAGACACTGGGAGGCCTGGCATGACAAAGTGTCACATAAAAATGGATCCATGCCCCCCTCAGTCTGACCAGGCTGGCTATGTGGAGATCCAGGATCAGAATAGTCATCTGCATGAGATCTTTGTTAGATTTAAAGAATTTTTTCGAAATCACTGACAAATGAGTGTCTGTATTTTACTTTTGGGGAGGAGGTTGGTGTAAACAAGATGAAAGCATAGATCCATTCAGCCTTATATTAACAGTACATGCACTGAGCATTGTTACCAGGGGTTTATGTTTTTGCCAGCAGTTGTCTGTCTGTTGGCAAGATAACTCAAAACGTTATCAGATTTTGATTACATTTTCAGGGAATGTTGTTAATGGTGCAAGGAAGAAGTAATTTGATTTTGTTCTTGATTCAAATACTGACGTGGATCCAGGAGCTTTTCTTCAAGGATTTTTTAATATTGAGAAATACAGACATTTTCTACATTCTCACAACAACTGTCCTTCTGGGCTGAAAATTTCTCAGTGACCCTCTGATTGAAGTCCATCATCTCTGTCTCTTTTCCATTGACAGCATGGCCAGTGCATTCAGCCTGTCCTGGTTCACGGTGTTTCTCAGGAAAGTTTTGATTCTTTTTTTGGTTTGAGAGGCACCTCTCAGCTTCTGCAGTGGTCATGGGTATGGTGATGAGGATCTTTAGGAGAGTGACAGTCTCTGAAAATACCTCTCCAACACTATTTTCCATGAACAACTGGATAAGGTTCACAGCACCACAGCAGGCCTTGAACTCCTCTTTGCTGTACATAAGACTGAGCTCTGTCTTTAGCTTGCTTTAGTTGAGCACTGGGTCGGCCTTCAAGGTGCTGCTGAGGGAATCTTCAGGAAACATGGCGTGGTACTGTGTGAATCTGTCATTAAAAAATACATAGAAAAGCACATTTTATTACCAAAAGTTAACATCAGTATTTACTGAAAAAAATCAATAAAACAGCCAGTTTAACCTGCTCCCATAAAATAAAGCTGTAATTTATGTCAGTTTCACTATTTTATGAACATTTCTTGTGTCACCTGAACAGTGTCTTATTTTATACATGATGTCTCATGGCTCAACATTGTAAACACAAACAGAATCTTATGTACCACTAAACTGATGCTTTAAAACTAAAGGTAAAACTATGTGATACAGTTTTTGGTATAGATTAACTGTAAAAAGTATGAACAAAAAAAAAATAATAATAATAATAATAAGAAAAAAAAAATCTGATACAAGCATGCAACACAAGAGGGCAGACGGCTCACACCAGCTGACCAATTCTCACAATTGAAATGGAAGCTTTCAATGTATGGATGACATCTATAGTTTTCAGCAAAACTACTTCAAATTTTAAAAAGCCAAAAAAAAAAACAAAAAAAAACTTTACATTACAGGAGTCTGTTTCCATCTGCTGTAGCTTTTGAATACTTTTACTTTGTACCGTTATGTGCAGTATTCAGTCAGCAAGAAACACCAACAGAATGTATAATTTCTTCATCCAAATAGAGCATTTTATTATAGCAACTAAACATATGATAATTTTATGACAAATTATGTTTTTTGTCATAAAATTTTGGAGGGGGTGGTGCCCTAGTGCCCCTATTGACAAACCGCCACTGGTCAGAATGGATTTTCATGAAAAGTTCAGCGAATGTTGGTCATGGCACAGGAGAGAAGTGATTAAATTTGGTTATCTAAATCTAGATGTAGATCAAGACTTTTTTTTCAAGGATTTGCTAGTTGTGCCAGATACGTCAGTTTTCCGCATTTTTAACAATCATGCACCCAACAATGTTGGAAATGCCTTGGTGGAGCTTCTAGTTTGAAATGCATAGCCTACTTGAGTTTTGTCACTGACTATGGTCCATCCCTTTATGACCAGTGTACTTATCTTCTAATGGTTACTTAGAGGAGGATAATGCACCATGTCACAAAGCTCAAATCAGATTAAGTTCACTGTATTCCAGTGACCTCCACAGTCACCAGATCTCAATTCTATAGAGCACCTGTGGGATATAGTGGAACAGGTGATATGCATCATCATTATGGATGTGCAGCCAACAAATCTGCAGCAATAACGTGTGTGATGCTATCATGTCAATATGGACCAAAAATCTCTGAGGAATGTTTCAGCACCTTGTTGAATCTGTGCCATGAAGAGTTGAAGTTATGAAGGCCTAAGTTTAGCATTGGCAAGGAGAACACAGTTAAGTGGCCTCTGAGAGTACATTCCCTATATTTTATAAAAAGGCGCTCATTTTAAGATCTGCTCCTGTCTTCTCTGCACCAGTTTGAATAAGGTGACTTAAAAATTAAAGAGCACCCCAAAATGAATTCAATTGTACCCTTTATGTATTTGAAATTTTCATTCTAATGTGAGCAGCACAGCTAATGTTTTTAGCAGCATAGCTAATGTGCCTGGAGTGACCCACCTCCTGCTCAGCATGCAAAGACAGAGTAGAGAGAGGCCACAGGGAACAACATGATAGCATCAGGTTCACTGGACTGGGCTGCTGGTGGAAATTTACCTCGTATGAAAGGAAGTGTGATTTAAAATAGGTGTACAAACATTGATTCTTGGACTTTTTTAATCGATTCTGAAACTCGTGTATAAATTGATTTGAATATAAATGATTTTTTCAACACTTCTGCCATGTACAATTGAAAAAAATACATTTGGAACAGTGGTCCCCTACTTTTTTTCTTATCATGGTCCAGTTTGTTACCTCCGCCAAGGAGGTTATGTTTCGCCAGGGTCTGTCTGTTTGTTTGTTTGTGTGTTAGCAAGATTACGTGAAAACTACTGGATGGATTTACATGAAAATTTTACCAGAGGTGTGGTTTGGTCCAAGGAAAAGGCCATTACATTTTGGTGCTGATCCGATCCAGATTGATGTCACAGAAAAACATTGAAGTTTATAATGGCAAATCCCATTCATATACATCATTATGGGAATTGTAGTTTACTTGTAAACTGACGTCAACGTTTGTCAAGCCTATGTCATTACATTTCCCAGCTTCACTTGCAATGCCAGTGAAGGACTTCTGAAAGCTGTGCATGCAGTTCTACTCTCAGACATAGTGGAGTGGAGGAAAACTTTGGCCAATGGAGAAAGCCCGGCGCTGTTCCTGGAGCCTTGGTTTCTAGGATAGATTAAGGCAGCACAGTCTCCCGAAATTGTAATAAACATCCCAGTCCTCTGCAACTCACTACTACTAGTAACATTACTGTGAGCCCATTAATGTTATAGAAACATACGCGGCAGCTCTGCTCGCTCGCAGTCCCTCCAGCCGTGCCTGTTAATATCTCGAAACAAGGCTGCTGATATTGTCGATATGGAAATACTCCGTCATAGCAGGAGTCTGTGTGTGTGTGAGTGTAAAAACCTAACCCCCCAATTCCACATAGAGCGAACGTGCCACTCACCAAAGCACCGTGGTTTTTCTCCGACCGACAGGCTGGCGACATCGCCCACTGGAAGTGCGCGGCACACACAACACCAACATCTGTACAAGCAGTAGCAAATTGGTTCAGTCATCAAAATACAAGACACACTACTAACTAGGTCACTTTACTGGATGAAATTTATATCAACAACAATCACGCTTCTTGCAGATTTATATTTTTCATTCCATAATATGCACATAAAATAAATATAGGACAATAATGTTGGATGGAAATCACAATTTATGGGCGGAACTAAGCTGCTTGGTGGAGGTCCGTGCTCTCGGAGTGCTTTTCTAGTTTTAGTTGTGGCGTGGCCCTTGCAGGGGAGTGGGATGACAAGCAAACACACATGTTGTGTGTAGTATAACTCACCAAAACATAGGATCAGACGGAGGCATGGAGTTTTAAATAGGCCCAAACAAAGAGACATTCATGAGGACCCACTCCGACCCACCCAGTCAACTGAAAGTCACCAGCTGACACAGCAACTAGTTAAACTGCAACACCTTCTGAGTACAGAGGAAAATACTGTAAAAATGGTTTTCACATTCTGATGTGTGTATAAGCTGATCTGATGTTAAAGGTCCTATGTACTGCAAAATGTATTTTCTTTGCTTTTAATGTTGTGAGAAGGGGCTTGAGGAGTTAAATAACATGACACCTTTCATTAAACTCTCAGCTCACAGAGGAACATGCTGTACCTCTTCAAAGGAGTGCCCCTTAAATGCTCTGTTTTTCACTTTCTGGGGTTTATTATATCAAAGCTATACAGCCTCCACTTACATGTGTGTTTTCTGCTTGTTACAGGCAGACACCAAAGCTGTTTTGAAAGTCTGCTATGTGGCATGTAATAAATGCATAAATGTAAAGTCTGTGCAGTTGAGCTTTACAGAGAGATATCTGAGGATATGGTTATCCATTCAAAATAAAACCTTCTTTAGTCTCATTTATTCAAAAAGGGATAATTTAACTCATTACTACAATTACTGTATGGTCTGGCACCAAATGATCTACCTTGTGGTACTCTCATTAAAACAATTATTTGACTTTGACTGAAATATCCCAGAAGGTGCTCACAAGAAATTTTCCCTTTTAAATGTCTAATTACCCATCATTTGTTTATTTTTTGTGTGTAGCATTAGCATGGTTCTGAAATTGTGTTTGATTTAGGTAAAACTGTTAACATAAGCACGTAGTTTGTTCTGTTTAATTTAATGTGCATTATGTGCATGTTTCTGAAAGATTAGTGGTGCATTTTATTTCAAAATTTGTTGGGGGTTCAAAGGATTCAGATAAAGTACAACTTTATTTTTTACATAACTTAAATTATACACAGGATAATGATCTTTAATCAGTTTTTTGTTCACCAATTTTTTGGCAGTGCAGAAAGCTCTGTAATTGGATTTTGTCTAAGTTTTAATGAAAAGTATTTGAATCTGTACATATGCGTACAGGTATAGGGGCATGTAGAAAATTCACAAAACAGAATGTGCACTCTAAAAGGTAATTCACATGGCATGTTTTTAAATCCAAAGTTAATTTCTCTAAGCTGTAGCCCATCAAAATCTTATTCTGATCCTTCTGAAATGTTTAAAGCCTTAAAACCCATCTCAGCGAGCAAAGTGCCATTTTTCTGTATGTTCTCCTCTGGATGACATTTAATCAAATGTCTCAGTATGTGTGACTGACTGTCAAAATGATTCTGAATCCTCACACTTTTTGAGAGAAAGTGGAGGGCTAAAGGCGCTGGGTGGCAAAATCATCCATATCCTTGAGCTATGGAGTGATACATTTTAGCTCTTTCTCCCATCACTTCAGCTATTGTTTTCTCAGAACCTCCACCAGGCTCTAAGTCCCCCTCTGTGATTTTTCCTCAGCAGGCATTTGCAATAAAATTTCCAATCTCTTTAATGTAAGCTTGCCTGGATATCCAAGCATCTGCTGAACGTCTGAAATGTAAAACTCATGGCTCAGACTGAAGTTTGTCTGCAGCCGGTAGGGAGTCGCTCAGGATTTCAGCACGTCTCTTGTGTTGTTCGACAAATGTGCCGGATAAGAGACGGCCCTGTATGAATGAATCTTAGACTATGAGAACACAATGTCATAAAATTTAATTAACTGTTCCCTCGTCTGAGCCTGACCAGATGGACAAAGAAGAGTATGCTTACTGTTACAGCCAGGTGTGAGCAGTATGTTTGACCATGAGGGAGCCATCATTGTGATAATTGTGTTTACAATAGATATGGTTGTCATTGTGTTGTATTTGGGGAGGGGCATCCAGCCTGCAAATTCTTATGATGATGCCAGAAAGCTGTCGTTTTTTTAATTGGATTTTTGCTATCATGTGGCAAAGAACAATGCATTAATACAGCCAAAGAGAATAGGATCTTACTGTTGTCCATAAATTATTAAAGGCTGGACAACTAGTTTCACTCAGAAGCCTAAAGTCTCATTCCCTTCCCTCTTAATATAAGAGCATGAGAGACATCAGAAGTGACATACATTGCCCTGTAATCAAAGATTACCCACCAGTAATAGAAGAAATTAGAAAAGCACTCAGGGAGCACAGACCTCCGCCAAGCAGCTCAGTTCCGGCAGTGGTTTTTCCACAAGCTCTGTAAAAGATACAATTCTGGATCGCCAGATCCAGACTACAGCCAGGATCCAGACCAAACTCAGCACATACATGGAGGTTATTACCCTGTATGAACAGAACACGTTTTAGGAACACCACTTAATATTTTGATTTTAAATGAATTATTGAATGTTACCAATGGGATTTCCTATTATAAGGTTACATTTTTTGTGAGGTCTATCTGGATCAGACCCAGATTATCCTGTAAAATTGGAAGCAAATCCATTAATAAATGGCAGAGATATGATCTTTTTAAAATTCCACCCAATGTTAGCTTATGGGAATTTTTGAATTTCCGGAATTTTTGTTTTCATCAAGACACATCCGTATCACCACCAAAAGTTAATGGCTTCTTCCTTGGACCAAACCACACCTCTGGTAAAATTTTCATGTAAATCCATCCAGTAGCTAACAGACAGACGAACAAACATGAGCAGGCAAAAACATAAGCTCCTAGACGGAGGTAATAATCAACTTTGAGGGTATTACAGAAAGCAATAAGGAGATTACATTTTATCTTATTCCAGAATAATAACAATTTCAGTGCATACAGGGTTCCTGCTGAGCCTGTAAAAATCTAAAAATGTCTTGAAAATGATTCTTGAAGTTTGAAGTCATAAAAGTATAATTCTACCTGTGAGAGGCCTTACATTTTAGAAGAATCCTTGATTGAAAATTCTTTGTCCAGTCAATCTTAATTTTTTTTTTATCCTTCCTTTTTTCATGCCCCACCTTTTTTTTTTTTTTTTTTTTTTTTTGCAGTGCATGCCTGCCCGTCTGTGTCAATCCCGTATCTTGGGGTGATCAAAGAGCAGGGCATTCAGCTGAGAGGAGTCAACAGATATTGGTGAAATAAATCAGACAATAGAAATATTTCCATTTAACTAAGAGGGGTCACAGTTTAGGGGAGACTCGAAAATCACCAGAGAAACAGTCCTGGTAATGTGATCTACTGTCAGATTTAGAGATATTTGATCCACCTTTCAGTTTTTAAAAAATGTTTATTGATGGTGGAGAGACAGTGGATTGAGATGGAAAGGGGGGAGGACACACAGGAAATGTGCTGCAGTTGGGAATTGAACCAGGGCTGTCCACACGAGGGGAAATTCTCGATAAATGGTAAATGCACAGAAATAATCCCACTCAGCTACCAGCACCCCACTGCCTTTTATTTTAGATTATTTCATTAAGAAAAAGTTTGAGACTCTACATCTGTGTTATTTATGCTTATACTATGCTGCAAAAATTGACATTGTTCTTTCTTAGTTTGCATCTTGAAATGGTCTTGACAAGTCTTGAGTTTGATTTAAACAGGTGCAGTTTACATGTTCTCCAGAGCATGCCTGGGTTTTCTCAGAGTAACCTGGCTTACTCTACGGATCAAAAACATGCTTATTAGGTTAATTAGTAACTCTACATTGCACATATGTGTGATTGTGCCTGGTTGATTGTATCTTTTTGTCAGCCCTGTGATTGACTGGTGACCAGCTGGGTGTACCCCTCTTAAACCCAGTGACAGCTGGGATAACATCCTGCCACTCTGAATGGGACAGCAGTGTAGATAATGGATAAATGAATGGGTATCTAACATTGATATTTCAGAATTCCTTGATAGAAGACTTTGGTGAGCATAAGAATCTTCTATCAAACTGCAGCAGATGTTTTGAAGAGCAGTTTTTTCTTGAAAAGCGTTGGTGAATGAGGGCTATTGAAACTTTTGCAGAGCGTATGTAAATGTAAAGAATTAAAAATACATTTGATGGGCAGAAGATTTTAAGTTGCTGGTATGGTGCAGCTATAGGAAACATATATTCACATGTGAATATGATGAACATTTCTTTCTGTAAAGTGCATAATGCTTCAAGGTTAAGCTTGAATAAGGCTGTGTGAACACACATTCAAACATGTAGACACACACCAACACACAGAAACTTACACACACAGAAACACACTGTCAGAGAGTGAAAAGAGTTGCCAGTTTTTCATTCAGATAAAAGAGGGGAACAAGGATCGGCTTTGTTGGTCTGCATTGAAGTCAGACTATATACTTTCATGAGAGCACTGATGATGATGATAAAGGTGCTGGTGCAGAGTGTAGTCAGGTTAGGCAGCTGCTGTTACAGCTGTCACCAGCAGAGAGAGCTCTGGCTTTGTATCCTTCGCATAAGTGGATGAGGAGTGTGTTAGCGAAAAACAGTGCACTGCTGTGTATTTGTGCCTGAACCTAAAACCAGACCTACGTGTGTGAGTGTGTGTGTGTTTATGCGCACACTCGTGTCCATGACTGCATGGAAATTTGAACAAGCTGTGATGCATGTGGGAGCGTGTTTGTGTGTGTGTGTGTGTGTGTGTGTGATAGAGGAGTGAATAGGCTACTTGGCACATCCAGCTCAGTAAAACCTTTACTTTCTCTAAATCCACCAGAATCCATAGAGAGAGAGGGAGAAAGAGGTAATACGAGAAAGAGGAAAGAAAAAGATGTTGCTTCCTGCTTGTAGTCAGCTGGTTTCCATGACGATAACAAACATAAGCAGATCTCTATCGCTGTACAGTTTATGCCGCGTGTGTTCTGTGCAGCAACATGTGTGTCGACAAAATCTAAATTAGCTTAAATAGAAATGCGGACATTTCAATTCAAACTTAGACTGAAAGGCTGGAGAGTTTATAGCTAAAATGGAATCAAATCTCCAAAGTTTTAAAAATGTTTTGATCAAAGTGTGACAAGCAATCCCCCCAAGACATCCTAAGTAGATCCTTGTGCCACTTCTTTAAAATCATGGATTTATATAAATTCAGTGTTGATTTGTAAATGAATAAAAAACTGTAGCTGTAATGATTATTTACCTTTGACAAACATGCATCATAACCTGCAGTTATTAGTCTGTTTTTAGTGTTTAAAATTCATTCAGTTATCAAATATAACAAGGTAATTTCAATATTTTGAATGTTTTAAAGGATTTAATAATAAAGAGTTTTCATGTAAGCTGTTTTAACAACAAATCACACTAAGAAACACACACATGAAGATGTCTTTATGAGGACATCAAACTGCTTTATAGGAAAGGACAACAGATTTGATTCTGAAGGTATTTTAGCATCTATTTATAAATAATAAAATACATTCAAAAAAACATTGCTTTCATTTGCCTCTATTTGAGATTTATTTTTAATAAATCATCCTAAGGGATTAAATATTGAAATGCAATTTCTGTCCACATATTACATTTTGCATGGTACACAGTGTTGCTGGTTCGACTCTGTGGCCTTTCTGTGTGGAGTTTACATGTTCTCCTTGTGCATGCCAGGGTTTTGTCTTTATATTTCAGCTTCCTTCCAATGACCAAAAACATGCTCATTAGGTTAACAGGTGACTCTGAATTGCCTGTAAGTTTGTGTGTGTGTGTGTGTGTGTGTGTGTGTGTGTGATAGAGGAGTGAATAGGCTACTTGGCACATCCAGCTCAGTAAAACCTTTACTTTCTCTAAATCCACCAGAATCCATAGAGAGAGAGGGAGAAAGAGGGAGAAAGAGGTAATACGAGAAAGAGGAAAGAAAAAGATGTTGCTTCCTGCTTGTAGTCAGCTGGTTTCCATGACGATAACAAACATAAGCAGATCTCTATCGCTGTACAGTTTATGCCGCGTGTGTTCTGTGCAGCAACATGTGTGTCGACAAAATCTAAATTAGCTTAAATAGAAATGCGGACATTTCAATTCAAACTTAGACTGAAAGGCTGGAGAGTTTATAGCTAAAATGGAATCAAATCTTCAAAGTTTTAAAAATGTTTTGATCAAAGTGTGACAAGCAATCCCCCCAAGACATCCTATAACTAATTAATTTGAAAAAAAGTAGATCCTTGTGCCACTTCTTTAAAATCATGGATTTATATAAATTCAGTGTTGATTTGTAAATGAATAAAAAACTGTAGCTGTAATGATTATTTACCTTTGACGAACATGCATCATAACCTGCAGTTATTAGTCTGTTTTTAGTGTTTAAAATTCATTCAGCTATCAAACATAACAAAATAATTTCAATATTTTGAATGTTTTAAAGGATTTAATAATAAAGAGTTTTCATGTAGGCTGTTTTAACAACAAATCACACTAAGAAACACACACACGAAGATGTCTTTATGAGGACATCAAACTGCTTTATAGGAAAGGACAACAGATTTGATTCTGAAGGTATTTTAGCATCTATTTATAAATAATAAAATACATTCAAAAAAACATTGCTTTCATTTGCCTCTATTTGAGATTTATTTTTAATAAATCATCCTAAGGAATTAAATATTGAAATGCAATTTCTGTCCACATATTATTGTTCACCAAAGTTACTACAGTATATGGACATCATAGTTAAGTTTTTCTTATTTGCAGATATGTTTTAAAATAATCAAAATGACTAATTCCATAAAGACACAATACTCTTTTACTTTTCTTTTTAAAGACCGTTAGGTTAAAACAAGTAATATGAATTTTAATCCACCAAGCATTGTTTTCGTTACTTTTTTTTGTGGGGGGGGGGGGGGCATATTCTTAAAAAGGCTTGTTTAAACAGTGCATTAAGCATGTCATTATTCTCATTATCATCATGCATTTATTTTTATCATGTGCATTTTCTTCTATAATAATTGGCCTTTCACAGATTGGAAACTTTTTTTAACCTTTATTGAGCAAGTTTGCCCCACTGAGATCAGAGATCTCTTTTTCAAGGAAGACCCGACCAAACCTCCCTGATGAACGTTTGTTTGAACAACATTTCACACAGTGAAGACATTTTTACCTCCGCTAAGGAGGTTATGTTTCCGCCAGGGTCTGTTTGTGTGTTTGTTTGTTTGTTTGTTTGTTTGTGTGTTTGTTTGTGTGTTAGCAAGATAATGCAAAACTACTGGATGGATGTAACCTGAAAATTTTACCAGAGGTGTGGTTTGGTCCAAGGACGAAGCCATTACATTTTGGTGTAATTTAATGTATATTTGTCTGGTTGCAAAAATTTCCCAAAATTTGCGAAAAATCCCATAACTTAAAGCTGCAGTAGGCAACATTGTTTTAGTATAATTGAGTAAAAATTTTATAATATCCTCCAAGCATAATGTAAGTCAAGTGGTCTGAGACAAGCAATAGGTCTCTGCCCCTCACCATGGCTCTGTGTTCAGCCTCTAAAGAATCAGTAACGGGACGATGTGCATCAACCAATCAAAGGTCAGCTCAGACCACTGCGTTCCTATTGGCTGTTCTACTGCATATGCCTGTTCCTGTGCCACAGGCAGAAGGAGAGAGCAAGCGGCAATGGCGGACAGTGCACCAGGTAAAATCGTTATTCCAGCATTGGCTACAACTGCCTACACGGCTAAACAACCCAAAAAAAGCAAGACATAATTAGAAAAGAAAGAATATAAAAGAGAGGCTGACCAAAAAAGGAAGAAAAGTTGTGTTAATATTGGCAGAGCATTCCAGAAATGGAGAGAACTGCGGGATAGCCTAGGTCTGAAGTTGGATTCGGAGCTGGCCACTCTTCTCTTGGGCAGGTAAGCTGCTAAATGAATAACCTTGTAATATTTGTTGTAATGTGTTGTGGTGATAGTTGTGTTGTGTAGTTAGATTTCATGAAAGCAGATGACAAACGGCTACCGGTAAGTTGAATGCTGCTAACAGTTTAGCCATCTGCTAACTGTTAGTAAAGGGTACGGTTGAAGCTTGACTTGGACATTACTCAGAATTGTACTAAGTGGACCGGTGAATTCCAGCTGCAACTCGATAGCAACTCTGTCTAAAAAATGCTGTGTGCGCGTGCTCGTCTGGTAGGAGAGGCAGGGCGGAGACGAACAAAACCTAACTCAGATGAGACTCAAAAATCAACCGTTTTCTGGCTTCTACCTACTGCAGCTTTAACATTGGGCCATATTTTCAAAAATCATATCTCTGACATCACTGCATGGGTTTGCTTCAAAATTTACACTATAAAATGTATAATATAACTCTATCATCACTGTCAATTTCATCTGGATCCAATCTAGATTGATGTCACAAAAAAGATTGAACTTTATAATGGCAAATTCATTCATTCATTTCTCCTTGGCTGCTGTGAGGGTTTTGCCCCCTCTACGTCATTATGGGAATTATAGTTTATTTGCAAACTCGCATCAATGTTTTTCAGGTCTGTGGGCCCTAATTTCCTGGCGCAGCGCAGGGTGGCAGAGCCTGGCACACCCTGCGCAGTAGTAATTTCGTCCGGCACACTGCCGTGAGCACCGCCATTTTGGCAATTTGGTAGACCGGCTCCACCGAGATAGGTGCGGCGTGTACCAGGGGGAGGTGTCAACTGATTGAGCTTGGGGCAGTGACAATTTTGTGCCAAAAAACTGCTGGGAAGGTGCGCTGAAAGCTCGCCAGCTCCAACCTGGTCTACTCTCGGCGCAGGCGAAGCGCACCCGGTGCAGTGGTAATTTGGATGACAGGCGCACACATCACCAAAACCTCACAGGCAGGTATCCAGAGTGTCAGGCAGATTTCAGTGCAACAAACAATCACAGCAACCACTATTTAATGTAACCGTCTGAACCAGCATATAAATTTGTATCTATATTAATTGTCCTGTCACATCTGATGTCAGATCAAAGACGTTTGTCATAATGGAAACTCAACCTGATGGCAGCTGGAAATGTGACGCAAACTAAGGAGTTCACATCTCTCAAGCCAACCACAAACAGCCACATCATCCGATACGGAGTATATATTCGGTTTCTCTCTGGTTTCTCATCTCATGAAATTCAAAAGAAACGAAAAAAGAGAGAGACGCTCGCTGTCATTGCCAAATAGCAGAACCTTTGGTGAAAATGTTCTCTCCTGGTATCTCATCCTCCTTGCAATAATGTACTCCATCTTTTTAGATCACGTTAAGAATAAAGATTAAAACAGAGAAATATGGGCAATCACAGGTAAATCCTTAAGACACCGAGTGACTCACATTTATTCAGCGAGCATCTCTCTTTTTTCTTTTCTTTTGAATTTCATGAGATGAAAGGAACCGGATATATACTCCGTATAGGATGATGTGGCTGTTTGTGGTTGGCTTGAGAGTTTGCGTCACTCTTCCAGCTGCCGTCAGGTTGAGTTTCCATTGTGACAAACATCTCTGATCTGACATCAGATGTGACAGGACAATTAATATAGCTATAGATGTATATGCTGGTTCAGACGGTTACATTAAATAGTGGTTGCTGTGATTGTTTGTTGCATTGAAATCTGCCTGAAACTCTGGATACCTGCCTGTGAGGTTTTGGGGAGGTCTGAAACTGAGCACTGTGCGCCTGTCAGCCAAATTACCACTGCACCAGGTGCGCTTCGCCTGCGCCGAGAATAGACCAGGTTGGAGCTGGTGAGCTTTCAGCGCACCTTCCCAGCAGTTTTTTGGCACGAAATTGTCACTGTGCCAAGCTGAATCTGTCGACACCTACCCCTGGTGCGCCGCCACACCTATCTCGGCGCAGCCGGTCGACCAACTTGCCAAATTGGCTGCGCATGGCGGTGGCCGGACGAAATTACCACTGTGTGGGGTGTGCCAGGCTCTGCCACCCTGCGGCACCCTGCGCTGCTCCAGGAAATTAGGGCTCTTTATGTTAAACTGAGCGTCGTGTAGATAATGCCTCGGGAAAGAAACTCATATGATTGATCCGAGGAGAATGTTATTCCCTTTGTTGTCTGGGAGGTTGTTTAAGTTTTACTTCTCTTACTCTCAAATGCTGTAAACTCAAAAGCATGCATTGAAAATACAGTAATATATGTTCCAAAAGACTGTCTGACAACAGTTACATGAACTATATTTTCGCATAAATGTTAGTGAACTCCTTTTGAAAAAGATCACTCCACAAACCAAACAGAAACAAGACAAAGGTCTCATTAAAAACAGCAGGCAATCAAAGGAAAGGAGAGCGAGAGAGCTGAAAGACGCTGACATGTTTTGTCTGTTTTACAGCCAAACTCAGTCTTAGTCGAGGGCTTTTATCATGTATATTACAAAAAACAAACACTTACAAAAGCTGACAACACAGTGGAACAGATCTTTTGGCTGCTGGCACAGATGGTGATCGGACAACTGTTAAAGTGCAGACAACTGATGAGGCCTGCATATGTGACAGCAATGGTCTGAGACTTAAATCAATAATTTTCAGGGGAACTATTATCAATAATCATCAACAGAAACAATAAATATCAACTTATGGCTAAGATAGAAGAATTAGAAGAAAAAATTATATTGAAATTGTTTAAAGAGGACTTGGTGAAATTTCAAAGCTCACTGAGGGGGAGCTTCATTTGTGATACAGCTAAAAAAAAAGGTAGAAAAGTGTTTTAAAAGGTCAGAAATATCTGTAATAAAAAGTAACAAGAACTCTTCAGAATATTTAGAAATTATGTATTTTTTTAACATTATTGCTCACTAAAATACTCGGAGGAACTTTGGAAGTTTTTAATGAGAATGTGAATGAGAATAAGAACAAACAAAAAACTAGAATATTATTTTCATCAAAAGTCAAAATAACAAGAATAGAGTCAAATTGTCGGGAGACAAAAGTCAGAAGTTCAAAATGATGGTGAAATACAGTTAGAAGTTGACTTTAATCAAGTAATTTAACTTTTCTCTTACATCCAACATTTTTAACTGTATTTTATTTATGCTCTCCAGATTCTTACATTTTTTCCCCCCATTATTCCTTTTTCCTAAAATTTTAACTTCATATCTTGACTTTTTTCATGTGTTTTAACAGCATTCTAATTTCATTCTTGAACTGTATATTGACATTGTTAATTGTTTTTGAAGAACCAAATTTTTGGGTCATTTCTTTTATAATAGGCGTTGACTTTTTTCCTATTTTTCTTCGACCAAATGTTACCTTTGTTCCAGACATTATGACTCTTTTAGTGGCAAAATTTAGTTTTTTTTTCCCTGACAGTTTGACATTCTTCACTACATTTTGACTTTATTTTCAAACTTTCTTCTTAACATTTTGTATTTTCCTCTGGCATTTCTCCTTTTTAATTCAATTTCAACTTTATGTTGAACTCATTTTGATGTCTTTTTGTTCTTTTTACTTCACATTTTTTCCTTTATTCATAAAATAATGTCTCTACATTTCATACTAGTTTTTAATATTGTATTACTACATTATTATTATTTGTTTTTTTAAGTCTCTACTTGTTTACACATTTAGTTTTACTTTTTTCAGCCAAATGATTTTTTCTTTTTGCATTTTCATACTTCCAGGGTGAAACATGTCTTTACGCTCAGTTACTATAGCTGTGTATGTGCACAGTGCACAGTGCACAGTGGCAAAGTAGGTTCCTCCCCAAAATTATCTGTTTGGTTACAGCTTCCATGAACTGTCATAAAATTCATGCATGAATTTACATATGTTCATGTTGAAGTGTCATTACTGTATCATTGTATTTTCCAGACTTTGTTTGTAATTGAATGCATTAACTAAGATTTCACTAGCAATGACCTCACCACAAATTATATGTGTTTGAACATTTAATGGAGATTTAAGAATATGTGGAATAAGAGTGATAAACATGTGACATAAGATATGTTGTGAGTTAAGCAGTCTGGAAGGACGTTGTGAAGCTTGGCAGAGGGAGACTCAGGATGGGGGTTTCGTCTCAGGCATATCCTGCCCAAGCTGATCTCACCTCATTCTAGGTGGGGGGTGGGGGGTTATCAGGCATCATAATTTATAAGCTATTAATAAGACAAATGGTGCTCTACTTTACTTGGAGGTACACAGACATGATAAAGTAATAAAGAAGTATTGCTGAAGTAATTATGATTACAACACTTCAAAGAATAGGCTGATCAGTTTCTTTTTTGTCTTTTCAGATTCAGACTCACCGATGATGAAGTCATGAACACCCTTAATGCCACACAGATGACGATGACACGAACACATAAGTAAACGCAATGAGCAAGGTCATGCATGAGATTTCATGACATCCATGAACAAGTTACATGACTATTTGTGGACTGAATGATGTTCAGTTGTTACTTTCATATATATATATATATATATATATATATATATATATATATATATATATATATACATATATATGTATATACACACACACACACACACACACACACACACATATATATATATATATATATATACATATATATATATATATATATATATACATATATATATATATATCTTTTTAATCTGTAATACTGAACTGCTCCTGAATCCCAATTTCCCTGAAGAAGTTTTTCCAAGGGGATAAATAAAGTACTATATAATCTAATCTAATCTCATCTAATCTAACTAATACACCCATGTTCTTTTACACCCATTTGAACACAACTGACTCCACAGTGGGAGCAACTTGGGTAAAGTACCATGCCCAAGGACACATTGACATGTGACAACCGGCACTGGGCTCAAACCCTCAACTTCCAATTGATAGAAGAGCGTACTACCAGACTAACACCCCAGCTCTTACTTGTCTAGTGGCGTGCCACTTGAAATTCTGTTTTACTGACTGTTCTAATATAAATGTTTACCAGGTAAGCAGGTGGAAACGATCATCTTGTCCACAACTGTAAGCTAAGACAACGCTGCATGTGGTTGATGGCAGTCCTATGTCGACACTGCAAGGCCGAGTGTGTTACCTTAGTCTCTCTGAGCTGCAGTTACATAAACATGAACTCTCTGACATTATGTTCCTGCTGAAAAACATGATTTGCAAACCATCATGTGAATAAGACTGCTGTTTCAGCATACAGATATATTTGACTGACTGGAGTGGCACCCTCGTCTTCCCTGAGGTGGACTGAGCCTCATGGAAAAGATAACAGACAGTTCTTAGTGTGTGTGAACGGGGCTAAATGTGAGCTTGGCCTGTGCTGAGTCTCACACTGCTTCTGTTGGATATCAAACAGAGAGCTCCCTCACATCCTGGATGATTGAAGTAGCATATGCATCTGCCCGCACGCCTGATAAGCAACAAGAAGAAGAGGCATCCAGATTCAGCCGTACATCAGAATGCACACTCATGAACACACACACACATACACACACACGTACATACACAATGAGGAAATATCCAAGCAGTGCTAAATGTTAAAAGAAGCGTAGACACACACTTAGGTACACACACATTCACAGAGGCAGGCAGGTCTTGCAGCACATCACAGGGTCAGCGGCACACATCGGCATGGATTATCACACTGTCACACTCCGCCTCACGCCAACGGATAACAAGCTGCAGACAGACGTCCACTGGGGAGGGGGGGAGGAGGGAGGAGGGCAGCAGAGTAGGAGACTGAGGGGAAAGGAAAAGAGGAAAATGAAACAAACAACAACATTTATGCTCCTGGTGTGTGGCTTTAGAGACTGTATTCTTTGGGTTATTATGAAGACTGTATGCACTGAAATATCTAATTTATGATTTGAAAAGACCTCGTCTTGTTGCATACATTTTCTAATTGTGTGCCTGCATTACCTCAAACATTTACAACAGTTTCCAAAGCTAAAGAAATCATTTGTATGATAGTTCTACTCATCACAACAGAGCAGCAATGACTCACACAACATATTTATCACTGCTGTTAGTTTTAAGCCCATTCACGCTGCCAGTTCAAGCCATAATGTTTACGCCCCTGTGATGATTCACTTCCACTGGGAACATCACAGAGACAGAATGAGGGGGATGACTTGACCCCCCATTTGTTTTGTCTCAGAGGCATAATATTGTCAGGAGGGGAGCATGCACCCAAAGAGAGGAAAGCAGGGCTTGGCTCAGGCTGTTAACAGCAGGAGTGTGGAACTGCTGACTGACTGGCTGTTGGCTGGGGAAAGAACACTTTTAAGGGTGCACTCACACCAGGCATTGCGTGCCCTGCTTCAGCACATTTCCCCCCTAAAGCCTGAATTGTTTTTGAGTGCTCTGTGTTGTGCATAAGCACAGTTCACTTCTCTGATTCTGACATCTTTGGAGAAGGTGGGCTTCTGCACAGCGACAAGCTCCTCACTGCAGCAGATCCTCACCTGTGGATCTCTGAGATATTGTGAAGATGTTTGTGTTTTTATTCCTCTGTGAATTAACCCTGTCTGAATTATATAATATGATAATAATCTAGGACAAAGAAAAACATTACTTTGACTCACTCAGAGGTCCTCTGATAAAATAAATCCAGTCCTAAAAGCTTCTTAGTTATTAGAGCTGGTAATTTGTTTTGCTGATGGTCTGTTTGCCTTTTGCTCAAAAAAAAAAAAAAAAAAAAAAAAAGAACATGGGTGTGATAGAGTCTGCGATAAAAACAGATGTAATTCTATATGCAGCTAATCTGAAGTGTTCTTCCAACTAATTGCAGTGTTTGTTCACTAATTATATCCTGATTCTTCATTTTATGCACATCATTCTCCACTCTCCCTTCTGCTGCCTCAGTGTATCCAAGTCTGTTTAATTGTGAATTTTCTTGAATTGTTAATATTCTTGTGTGTGTGTGTGTGTGCGTGTATATATACATATATATGTATATGTATGTATGTATGTATATATATATACACACATATATATGTATATATATATATGTGTGTGTGTGTGTGTGTGTGTGTATATATATGTGTGTGTGTGTGTGTGTGTATATATGTATATATATATGTGTGTGTGTGTGTGTGTGTGTATATATGTATATATATATATATGTGTGTGTATATATATATATATATATATATATATATATATATATATATATATATATATATATATATATATATATATATATATATATATATATATATATATATATATATATATATATATATGTATGTATGTATATATTACAACCCTGGTTTTGAAATATGACAACACAACACTCACAGTTATCACATCAGCTGAACCATGAGCAGATGAGGATTATTGTTGATTCATAAAAACACACTGATCCAAAACAAGAAAGGGAGATGAACAACACCGACAGCATCAGCCCTAGATTACTATGAATATGATGGATTTAAAGGCTCATATTTAATAATCTAAATCAATTGTTTTAAGTGAATTAAACAGAGGAGATCAGATGACACCTTCCTCTGTTATATCTCTGTATACAGCTGCTCAGGAGAGATATTGCCTTTAGGAAACCATTTTTACAAGTAATATTAATAAATGAGTCCTGTAGAGTTGTGTTTAATCAAAATTACTCAAAATATGGCACAGAAACTGTTCAGTTTTAAATTTTAAGTCATGAGCTTTAGAGATATTGACCAAAAGAGTGAGATTGAGTATTCAAGTGGGTGAAGTCCTCCAAAGCCTTAGAGAGGGTTGGGACTAGAGCAGAGTCGCTGCTCCTTGGCATTGAAAGGAGCCATTTGAGGTGGTTCCCCCCATATGGTCTAGATGCGTCCTGGTCACCTCCTTTTTGGGATCTTCTGGGCCTCTCTAAGTGGGAGGAGACCCTTGAGGAAGACCTAGACCTAACAAGGGGATTATAACACCTTCTCTGACAGAACATCTAAGAATCCCTCATGAGCAAGCAGACATGGCAGAAAGAAAACGGACACCCAGACACCAGTGTTGCATACATTTACAACTCACTAACATGGCAATGAACAGAAACATAATAATATGTGGTTCACAGCCAGGATAGCCCATGTTATGTTTTGTTTTCATCAAAAAACAGATCTTATGCCAGAACAGATGGCTCAGGAGTCAGGGTAACTAAGGATGATGTATCATCTGTCCACATTTGAATATATATATATATATATATATATATATATATATATATATATACACATACAAGTGGTGGTCTTATAACTTTGTTGAGACACTTTAAATCTGTAATGATAATGCTGTTGCAGTTGACACAGGTGAAGGCTGTTAGTATTCACCATTTTAATACGAGCCCGGCGCTACGCAGGGGCAAGAGGGGGCACTGCCCCCTCAAATAAATGTTTTGCCCCCTCAAATCAAAATTTTAGAAGTTGAGAAAGCACATTTCAATAAACCTACAACAATAATATCTTATAAGTTGACAAAAGTAACTGCGGTTCTGGAAAATCCGCTGAAAAATGGACAAGATACAGTATCTGCTTCGTCTCATTTCTCTGTCCCTCTGTTGTATCTTCACAGGCTGCAGGCCCGCGCCAACACACGCACGCACATATGCACATACGCACACACACAGCCCTCAGGAATCATCCAATCAGCTGTCCGTATGCAAATGAGCCCAGACAGAGCCTGATGGGGTGTCAGGTTTCAGCACGGAGCTGTAAGACTCTGAAGAAGCAGTGAAGCTCTGCCCAATTCCTCTTAGTGACCGTCAGATAATTAATAAATAATAATTAACAACAACAATAACAAATAAAACAAAAGTAATGTTAAATATAACATCTGTATTTGTTCAGTCCTTTCTCCAGTTCAGGGACTGTTTCACAGTCACGGGCACATAGATGAGTGTCCATGTCCACTACCTGTAACAATCTGAGGACAAATGACCTGTCTGACAGAGCCCAACTGTACATAAAGCTGGGGTGTAAAGTTAAAAAAAAAAAAAAAACAGAAAAAAAGTAAAAAGAAAAGTCATAAAATGTTCTGCCCTATATGTTGTTTTTTTATAAATTAGTTTGAGAAGTGTTTTTTATTATTTACCTTCAGTTTTGTAAATATTGACTATAGTGTGTGAAGTCTTATTCTAGGTTCACATTTATTGGAGAATAAGACCATCCAGTTCAGGTGAATGTTATGTTGTTGGTTGTAAAAATCTTGATAGTTTATTTTGTTTTACATTTTTATTTTTCAGTCCCCCAGCCACCTTATTGTGATCAGGGGGTTTGCGTGCTGCAGCGACCTTAAGAGCTAGAGCTATACCAGCAGAAGCTTCGTCTTTAGGTGGGACACCCAAGTTGGACAGGTCTGAAGGTAGAGGCCTGACAGTGCAATCCACTTCAAGGTTGGGGTTGGACAAATAACTAACAACCCATTCCATGAAGAAAACACTGTTACTAAATAAGCACAGGAAAAAGGGCTCAAGCATGATGTGTTCGCGCTATGCATGATGCCCCCTTCACATTTCTGACTGCCCCCTCATATGTGCCTGCCTAGAACCAGCCCTGTTTTAAAATGTCCTGTTGGCACTTTGCATTGTGGGAAATGCACAGTATGGTAGGCATGTTACGACACATTCTGTGGATTTTTCCAAATCATTATAGAGACATGTATTTTTGGCATATTGAGAACCTTGCCGTTATTCTCATTCTGCAATGTGCATTCCACATTTTGACAAAATCACTATCTGCTAACATGGTAGGCACTTAAGTACAGGAAAGGCAGGTGGGGCTGACAGGCTGTTTTATGACTGATCACCTTTTGAGCGGAGAGGCCCCTGGTGGTGAAACTGACATACTGTGCATTTTATCATGTCCTCAGTAATTAGCATGCAACATCATGCCTGTCTATAACACGTCTTTCATTAAACTCATGTATTTGCTCATTCGAGAGTGAATGGAAGTGAATTTGAAGTTTATTATGGTATGTGCTGCTGGATCTGTTGAATGAATATTGCATGGAACATACCTTCAGTTTTTAACAGATAATGCCCTGGGATGCATGCAATATTCAACACAAACTGTCAAAGGGGATAAAACCCTCTTTGGCAACCTGTATGTAGCATCTCTATTGATACTCACACACAGAAGCAGGCAAGTGGGAATGTCCTTGCACACTTTGAAGATTCAGCTCACCCACTCTTACCCCCCTTTATCAGTTAAATAATTGTGTTGCCAGATGTGAAGCTGTCTCTAATATGAAGCAGAGGGGCCAGAGCAGCACCTGACATGAATTCGATTGTAGTACAGTTTACAGGCAGGATTACGGTGATGTATTGGGCTACAAAGTTTAAGACACTACACTGGCTGCCTGTGGGGAGCTCTTAAAGCAGCAGAGCAACAAGGGTGTTATCTGAGATGGGCTTTTGTGAGAGACAGGAATGTAATTCTAATTCCTTCTTTTTTATGATGCTCTTTAATCATATTTTAATAAGAGGGGCTTCTTTGTTGCTCTGCTTCATTTTCTCTGTAAATTGCATTCCTCCTGTTACAACCAGCCGCATACTTCCTGTAATAGTTTCAGTTTAAAATCAAGCAGCAGCTTTTTGTTTATATACTTTAGTTTTGTTTATAACTTTGCTCAGCTAACATTGTTGGTCTAACATTAACAGATATTGCCCTTGAATGTTTGCATTTTTTGATATTTTTTTGTAAAACAGGTCTATTTTTTACCTCCGCCAAGGAGGTTATGTTTTCACCGGAGTCTGTCCGTCTGTTTGTTTGTTTGTTTGTTTGTTTGTCTGTTTGTCTGCTAGCAAGATTACGCTAAAACTGGATGGATTTACATAAAAAAATTTACAAGAGGTGTTGTTTGTTCCAAGGAAGACACCAATTCATTTTGGTGCTGATCCGATCCAGATTGACGTCACAAAAAACATGAAGTTTATGATTAAGTCCCATAACTTAACACTGAGCCGTATTTTATCCCACCCATGGCACCATCCGATTGGTTACATGCTCTGGTTACACGCAGAGTCAGGGCACAGCGATCAGCCAATCAGCAGTGAAAGCTGGGGCATGCAGAGTTCTGCTCACAGACAGAGGAGAGGAGGTTTTGCTCCGACCAACAGGCTAGCGACATCACCCACTGGAAGCACCAACATCTGTTCAAGCAGCAGTAAATTGGTTCAGTCAACAAAATACAAGACCCACTACTAACTAGGTCACTTTATTGGATGAAATTTATATCAACAATAATCACACTTCTTGCAGATTGATATTTTTATTCCACAATGTGCGTATAAAATAAATATAGGACTATAATGTTGGGTGGAAATCACAGTTTATGGGTGGATCTGACCTGCTTGGCGGAGGTCCGCTCTCTCGGAGTGCTTTTCTAGTTCATCCTGTGGCCCAAAGCTTAAAATATGGCAGTCAGTTAGATTATCTGTATTCAATTTGCAACATGTTTGTGGACCAGTGGTAGACCTTTGACCAGAAGGTCAGGGGTTTGACACCCCACTCTGCTCTCACTGCTCCATGTGGATGTAAATATGTATACATGTAATTATCCTATACTGATATACACTGCATAACCTCCACCATCACTGTGTAAATGAGTGTAAAAGTGAACTGAAGCATGCGAAGTGCTTTGAATAGTCAGATGACAAGAAACATGCCATCTATACAAGCAGTTGCACCAAGATCCCAGTTTGGCAGGTCCCAGGGTGATTTCTCTTTTTAGTGAGACATGTCTGTTCTTCAAGTGGCATTTATTGTGGCATGTCACTTCTTTTAGAGGCATTTGCCATCTTGCCTGGTGGCTTAGCTCTTGATTACAGGACATTAAAATGCACCTTGGCAGTACATAATGGTAAGTGGAAGAAATCATGTATGTTTATGCATAACAATAGCAGTGTTCCACATTTAATAACATAAATGTGTAAGTTTTCTTTACTTACAGCTTGAGTAAAACTGTCTAAAATCTTTGATCTGCCTTCTGTTTTTGTGTATATGCAAAACTTTTAATTTATAGATGTAGGAGCCTAAATGCTCTTTTTGACAATTGAGTTATTAAGTAAATAAGGTAAAGGTAAACTATACCAACAATAACACATTTCAGTGTTAAAAGATTTAAAACAAATTTTAGTGTTTAGAATATTTACAGTCTGTACTGTTTATATATTCTTGATTCAGTAACAGTACTAGGTAAATCACGTTGCTTATTTTTTTAGTGCATGAGTAAGTGACTTTCGTGTAATGCCACTTTGTAAGATGGAGGTTATATCAGCGGCTCTTCATCACTCCACTCCTACAGAAGTTTAAAAGCTGTGGATTTATTGGACTGAGCTCTGACAAGGAAGGGTTTAGAGAGGCACCTGCATCATATTTACTCTGCCAGTAATCCACATATGTGCTGGACACTTACATCTGATGTTATTTCACTGTCAGGTCTATTCTGCCGAGTTTTCAGAGGCAGGTACTGGCCAGGTGGGAGAGCTCCATGCACTCAGTATCGTCTTACTGAGTGCAAGGCCATGTTATTATTGATGTTCACCTTTTTATCAGTCTAAACGGTTTGTAAGAAGAAAAGACATTAACACTATTATATTTTACTTTCATGGTATCTTTTATTTACTCTTTCCTTAATTAAAGTACTCTGTCTTACATGTATTTGGTATGCTTGCATGTTTTAAATAAATAATTTATGTTTATTATTCTCATAATTTAACTAAAAACGTACAATCGGGACCAGCGTGGATCACAGAAACAAACTCAAATCATGAAATTCAAATAAAACATACACCTTAACCAAATAACAACATAAGCTGCATTTTGCCAATTTGAGTTATTGGAAGGATTTGTCCATGGAATTACAATAACCAGGAGGAAAATATATGCTTTAAAAAACATAATGCAGTTCTCAGGTTTCTTACAAAAAAAAAGAAAAAAAGTAAACATTTATGTTATTTAACATAGGCCACTGCTATGATTATATAAAAGATTAGTCATAATTTCTTCTTTGTACCACTACACACTGCAGTGTCACATTTTCAAGTGGCATGTAACTAAGAAGACTAGCCTGCCACATGCCGCATTTGAATCTCAAACTTTTACTCCAGATCACGTTGTTGATAATGCCCAAAAAAATCTCTCTCTCTTGTGATGGCTAGACACCTGGGTCAGAACATCCCCAAAACTGCAGCTCTTGTGGGGTGTTCCCAGGCTGCAGTGGTCAATTTCTATCTAAAGTGGTCCAAGGATGGAACAGTGGTGAACTGGATCATGGGCTGCTGAGGCTCATTGATGCACAAGGGGAGCAAAGGCTTATCCATGTGGTCCAATCCAACAGACATGCTGCTGTTGCTCAAATTGTTGAGTGCTTGCTCTGAAAGAAAGATGTCAGAGTACACAGTGCATCACAGTTTGCTGAGTAGAAGCAAAAGGAGACCCACACCATATTATTCAGGTGGTCATAATGTTATGTCTGATCTGTGTATGTAAAAAAGGCATCATATGAGGTGTTGCATTACAGGTTGTTTGTGGCCATATTGATGTCAAGTTTTCCTCTTTCATTCATGGAGAAAATAAATTCTGGCTGAGTTGAAATAAAATTGTCTCCTATTTTTTAGGCTTGTTAGACTGAATCAGATTCTGAGTCTGAGAAAATTATTCTGATTACTCCCAAGATCCTGACACATTGAATGTGAGAATGTGACTGATAGACTTGTTACACATGTTCACTCAACAAATAAACAGGGCTGCCAGGATCCTGACTCGGGCTTAGAGACATGATTGCTTTGAACAACAAAGCCTCCCTGCTGCTTAAAATGTATCTGATTACTGACAGAGCCCTTAGACACTAGGCACAAGAGTTATGTATCATGTACAGTATTTGTTTGGCCTGAGTTTTCTACTGCCTTCCAAAGTTTTCATCGGATTACTTTAATACACAATCATGATAGAGAATTTGGATGCAGAGTTTCTACATTTGTAACGACATGCATAAGGATAAGGCTAAAAAACTTTGCAATGTCTGCAAATCAACTGAAAAAAATAACTTTTTATTAAACTTTTTTTTTTCTGTCATTTGCATGTGATGTTTTTCAGCTTCTTTTGGTTTGTAACTTTTCTTACACTTGGGACACTTTGATCCCTTTTTTCCTGCTGATTTTATAATGCACCAGATAAAATATTTTTATTATGATGTAATTGTTATGACTGTGGGTCATTCATTTATTGTAGGCTATTGTTGTTTTATTGTGAAGAGCAGCGTTTTTGTTTCTTTTCCTCCTCCGTCCCTCTGTGCTTCTTCCAACCTATGCTGCAGGTATGGAGTGTCGGGATTGGACAGCAGCAGACAGGCGCACCCAACGCTGACTGGAGGAGTTCGGGCGAGTAAGGCTGTCTGATTGGCTATGAGCTGATGGTCGGCGTTTTAAAAAGACTGCAGGAGAGGAACTGACGCCACAAAACAGTTTTTTTGACAATCGTGTTTTGTGTTAACTTTAGCTGTGTGAATTTCTAAGTATTTTCGTTAAGGTTAAGAAAGAAAGAATTTAAGTTGAGAATATTCGGTAAGGTAGGTGAGAGTAAAGCTTGGTTTTCGTTTTCTCCTGTTTTTTTTTAGGGAATCACTTTAGGTTTGTATGTTTTTCTTTTCCTTTAGAAGTTAGGTAAGGTTTTTTTTATTTATAAGAGTGTTTTTGTTGTTTTATTCTTTTGCTTACTCTCTCCGAGGTAATTTTGATTTAGTTTGTAAAAAGAAAAAAAAGAGAATATTAAATATAATTGTTTGGACTGAAGAAAAATCTTGTGTTTTTTTTTGTGCTTTTGTACTGGTGACACCTTGAGAATGACAAGGGAGTGGTCATTTTTATGTTTCCTCCAGTATCCCCTAGGCTGGACGTAACAGTAATGAAACTTCCACTATGGAACCGTTCCACAACAATGAGAAATTCAACCATTCATTGAATTGAGTACACATTATTGAGGATGGATGTGGGAAAGGGATGAATGTGGGGGTGGAAGTTGTCAGTTGAGGCCACTCAGAGAGGGATATATTGACAGCTGGAGAGGAGGAGACTCAGTCTGGAGGATCCATCCTGAGAGTTGAGTCACTACAGCCAATTAGCTGCCTCAGACAATGGAGAGGAGAGAGGTGGGTGCAGTATGCAAATACATTGAATATGAGGGATTGAAAAGTAGAAATAGATGGTAAGCTCAAGTGAAACAGGTCAGATGGGGGTCATTTAGATTATAAGGAGGTGAATTGATGAATTTAAGAGAGAGGAAGGACAATAAGATAAAATAACAGGTGTGGTCGTCAACCTACGCAGAAAAAAACAAAAAAAATCTGTTATTTCAAATATTTTTCTAACTTCAAGATGGACGGGTAGGGATCTTACTAAGGAAAGTAAAAAGCATTGTTCTGCTTAGATTTAAAGAATCTGTTTCTATTTAGATCAAACAAAAGCTATTTTTTTTCACCTGTAAAGAGGCTCTTCCAAAACGCGTGATTAGGTAATTGTAATGAGTATTGAACGTTGGCACCAGGACATTCAGCATTCTCCTTCTTGTCATTATTATTATTGTTGTTGTTGTTGTTGTTGTTGTTGTTGTTGTTGTTGTTGTTGTTGTTAGTAGTAGTAGTAGTGTTAGCATTGTTATAACACGTATCTTTATATTTATTATTGGAACAGTTTTTAGAGCTTGTTGTAAGATGGCAAGTGGAAGAAACCTAAACACTGCCAGTATAATAAGAGCTCCCATGCATTACCTCCATAAATAACATAAACCTTAACAGCCAGATGGTGATGCTGTAAAGAGGGCAAGGCAAAGTTTTAAAACCATTAAACCACTGCAGTCAGCCATGAAGTTTTTTTTTCTTTTGTTTTTTCTTTTTTTAATTTGTTTTTTGTTTGTTTTTGATTTTTTTTTTTATTGTTATTATTATTTATTTCATTTTGGGTTTAAAATGACCCCTGCTGTTAAACAAATATGTTTCGAATATCACATTTGTCAGACAAAAAAAGGAAAAAAAAAGTTTACAAAGACATTACTTTTTTATTTCTGAAAATAATCTGTATTTTCACATAAATGAATACTGAGTCATACTAGTGAATACTGTTATCAGCTCATGTTGATATATATTTTTTTCTCTCTCCCTGAGAGACATATAGGATGACTCCCCTCACTAATTTATGAAAGAAAAAGATGTTTGCAAAATGATAAGTTCAAAAAGGCAGAACCCAGGGAACAACAAGTCAACAATCAGGCCAAACCGACACCAAAAGAGTCAAATGAGAGGGGACAGAGGTTCATGTAACATAATGTGCAAAAAAGGAAAATAAACCACATTAGTACAGGTTAAAATGTCAGCAAGCACATATGAGTAATATTAGTAAAGAAGATTTTTTTATTTTATTCATAATGATAAGGACAAGATAGATAGATAGATAGATAGATAGATAGATAGATAGATAGATAGATAGATACAAAACTGTCATATTTTGTAAATGGTAATGATCTTATGTTTCATAGTTTTTTTTAACCTCAAGAGAGTTTTACATAATTTTAATTAATCACTGAGCTCATCCCAAAACTCTATCCCCAAAGCTTGAATACATCTGTTTTTAATATTTGTTTTTATTTTTCTTGTTTCAGACAAAAGCAAGCCTCATAAATCATAGGTCTTCCTCTTTGGTATAAAACTTTGAATGCAAACAGAAATTATCTCCAGTGTTTTTAAATAAACACTGCTTTAAAGTGTAATCATGGAAGATTAATGGATTCCAGATATCAAACTTTATTTATTATTTTAATTGCTTTTTTCTGTGATTTGATGAATAGATCTAAATTTATTTTGTACATATTTCCCAAAGTTCCAGCACAATATGACATTTAAGGCATTGTGAGAGAACAAAACAATATATTCAGGCAGTTTTTATTTAATAACTTCCTTGTTTCATAAATAATTGTACTATATAATAATATATATAATTGGATAATTTACATTTAATGTATTCTATATGTGATTTACAACTAAGTTTATGATCTATGATCACTCCCAAAAATTTTTGTTTCAAAACTCCTTTATTTTGCACACCATTAGAGTAAGCTCTATTTCACAGTTCTTCCTTGTGCCATCAAGTACCATACATTTTGTTTTATTTTCAATTAATGATTATTCTCTTGGTCAAACCATGTGTTCAAATTAATCAGCTATTTCCAACTTATTCTAACAAATGGTCTATGTTATTCCCTGACCATGAAAAGCTAGTATCAACTGCAAACATCAGAGATTTTAATATACCTTATATTGTACAAATGTAATCTATATATAGTATGGATGACTTCGGTCCTACAACTGAAACTTGTGTGTCTGAACATGCTTGTTTTTGTTTTTGACTTAAAGAGCTGAAGCCACAAATTTCAGGCTGCGGGTGTTTATCATATTTTTTCACAAGTATTGCCTTAACCTCTGAACACATTTTTGTCTAAAAAGCAATAAATACATGTACTTGGGTGCAAATTTTAGTATGCTTTCCACTCCACCAAGCTAACAGCTTTAGCCAGATTGTCCAAACAACATTAGGGAGCAAGCTTGCAACCCCGCCAACAATCACAGGACAACCAGTGTTTCAGTGTTCGGGTCCAAGAAAAGAAAAATAAAATGTCTGTTTTTCTTTTGTGCCTATAATGTAGATGTTCATCTTATTTGAAAAAGCTGTTAAGATCCAATAGAAAGAGGCTGTGAGAGAATCTCATTCACTGTTTCTCTTCCTCTCTGTGTCGTTCTTCGTTAGCAGAGCAGATGGTGTGAGTGAGCAGGCCGGTCATTTCTAAATCAATAGTCGGGCACATGGGAGGCACTGTGTGTATTTGGAAAAAGCCCATATCACTTACACTGTAGCATGCACACACAAAAACACACATGCACACACTAAGATGCATCTCCTACTATACACTCACCCTACACAGGCAGTGAAAACACACACGCAGGAAGGGAATGCAGAAATACATACACATTCATGCAACACACCACAGACGCACACACGCAAAAACACACATACGTGCAGCAGAGTGGAACAGTACACTATTTCTGCACACTCACACACACACATACACACACACACACATACAAACCATGTGGGGGTAGAAGACGAAGTGAGGGGAGGAGATGGAGAGTAAACCAATAGCCCTGCAGCTTATTTCTGCAGACAAGCTGTTGTTTAATATGACTGCAGCAGACGTCGGCCCCACGACAATCATTTAAACCTCCAGAGCCTGCTCCACTGGAGGAGATGCACGTATCTCTCTCCCCCTCCCCATCTCCTGCAAATGTTTTACTGTTTTTCCTGTCCTCTTTCTCTCTCTCCACCCTTCATCCCATCCTCTCTCCCTCCTTCAGTGTCTCAGTGAACAGCAGCAGAAGCCGGAGGTGGTGGAAACATATTAATGCTTCATTAAAGTCATAATCCACAACCTGTTGTTGCTTGGTTCAATTGTGATGGTTGCCAGTGAGTCATGAGCTAAAACAAAAGACTGTGAATATTTGGAGCCTTCTGTGGTTTTATTCTACGCTCCAGATGCTGCTGATATGGTGGCAGCATGTCCTGTTCATTTCTGTTCTGTAGCTGCTACAGTGAGAGCTCTATGATCTTTTTGGCTTGATTCAGATCTAAAGCTCCAGTGCTGCAAATTATAGGAAATATTTGGCTTTTTACTCAAATGCCTTTACACTTATACATTTTGGTTCAGTACTGTTTGGTACCATAAATTCACTAAACTTGACTTCTCCATTACTAGTAAGACTGCCGTGTATCAAGCTTTACCCTTTAAGGTCAGATAGGGAGACTTGGTGCCAAAGAAGAACATTATCTATTGGTTATTTTGGTACATTTCCCAACTTTTGACAGTGAAAAAGCAACTTACTGAGTACTGTGCAGAACCAAAATAAACCAGATTGCGTAGTTGAAAAGCATCATACCACTGAGTAATATTTAACACAAATAGTTTTGTTTCAAATGAATGATTCAATCACATTAATCAACGCTACCACATAAAGTGTTGCACTCTTCTCTTTCTTTTGCACTCTTCTCTTTCTTTTAAAGTTCATTTTATAATGATAATTTTTGTTTTTATTTTGTATTGTGATTTTAATGCATTTTTCTTGTTCTGTAAAGCACTTTGAATTACCTTGTGTATGATTTGTGCTCTACAAATAAACTTGCCTTGCCTTAAACTATGGTGTTTTGTATACAGGTCTGGTACCACAGTTCTATCAAGACACTGTTTTATAGATGGTTGGTTTCTCCTTGAGGTGTACAAAGGTGTCTGTTCACTGTAACTTTGTCTGTTTAGTAGGATCTATAATCCATCAGACCAATAGTGAATATCACGTAAGAAACCCTTGCCCATAAGTTAGGTTTATCTTCTGTAAACCTTGTAAGATGGAACAAGGTGCAAAATTACTCATCAATAATTTGTAATAAACAGAGCGAGGTAATTTTCATTAAAGGTGATTAAAATGTCTATATGGTGGGATGTGATGGTGTTTACCAATGATAAGCAAAGTTAGTGGTTCCCAAAATTTTCTTTCAGGCCCCCTGTTGGTAGGTGTAAGTACCCCCATCCTCCTACTCACACAGATATATACTAACATATGCAAAGATAATGTCAGTCAAGCCCTTTTGCTAAGAACAAAACATCCTTAATTTTTAAAGTTCATCTAAATCATTGTTTGCACAAAGTTCAGACAAGCATCAGAGTTGCAACTTCACTGTGTGGACATAGACAAAATAGTTAGACTTTTACAGAAAATGCATTCAAAGGTGATACTGCAATGTGACATTTTAAAGAAAAAATTATACTTTATTCTCTTGTTAAATGTGGCAAAATGAGGAGGTGTAGTTTTTCTCCTTACCAACTCTTGTACATGTCAGGCAAAGGGTGAGATATGACACATTGGGCCTGATCTACTAAAGGTTTGCATGTATAAAAACACGTGCAAACTTGATAGCGCACACGCAAAGCTGATAATCCAACTGGGTGCACTGATGATTGCGTCTGTCAAATGAGCAAAATACCATGCGCAGTCCATTTAGCCATGTTTGCCTTCATGAATATGCAGAATACATGCAGATTATCAGAATGCACAAAATACTGGGAGGAGGAGATGCAAATGTGATCATTTAGCACCCGCAATGTGATTTATCAAACCCAAAATTGATTGCGCTTCCTGTTTTTGCGTCTAAATTTAGCATGTTTGAAAGGCAGGTGCAAAACAGGCACAGCATTACGCACAGAGGGCTGAGGTCATTGTGGTGAGAAACAGGAGCATTAACCAAATATTTCCCATCATTGACTAAATTTTTTGATGAATGATGGAAAGATTTGGAGGCTATCTATCATTATGAAGAACTGGAAAAAGAGGGATGATCCAGTGTGGCTTCATACTCATGCAGACACGCATAAAGTAAACCTTCTTTGTTTTGCGCTCTACATCTTGAAGGAGGTTATTTAATCTATGTAAAGAAAAAAAACCTTTATAGCCAGATTACTCCATTTGTCATTCAGAGCTGACTGCATCACACTCTCCACGCACTGACAGCGAGTTTGTGTCTGCGTAAATGTAAGACTGCTCTTGACATGAGAGGTTATTGATGATAAAGCTGTGTAACTATGTGAATTCTGTCATTTAGATTATGTTTGATTGGAATGAGAAAAGGAAAATTAAAAATGATGGATACAAATATGGTATGAGGGAAAAGTGACAACCTTGTCCGTCAAAATGACAGACAGCAAAAAAGGTTACTGCAAATGTGTTTATTTGCCTCCAACTCCATGGCTTCAAACTTCATTTTTCATCTACAGCCACTCTGCTCTCCCAAACTCTCCATGGTGACAGCCGGTAGCACACGCAAAATCCTCCTTTAAAGGGGGCGGTCCACACTACTTTTGCACTTGTTATCAATTGCGCACGCAGTCATAGTAGATCACCCCCAACAAGCCCACTAATAGCACGTGCAATGTTTTAGTTTACACACGCAATTTAGCACTTGTTATTTTGGGTCTTAGTAGATCAGGCCCATTATGTTTTCTTAATTCTGTTTTAATAGTTTTAAGTCTAGGGTTGCTTAATTTTTATAAATTATATATATACCAGAGTTTATTTTCAGAGAAGTGTAAAACACTGCACAGTGATTTATTTAGCCTTGCCAGGGCCCCCTTATCATGTTTTGCCCCCACTCCCCAGGGCCACTGGCCCTTCTTTGGGAATCATTGTATACACAATGACTACACAGCCCAAGCTCAGATATGTGGGATCCTTAAGAAAGGATTCGATTTCAGTTTACGTATCTGGGGATTTACCACATGTTTTTTCATCCTACAACGTGTACTAAGTCAGTGGTTCCCAACCTTATTTTTCCATTGTGGCCCCTAATTTGTTGAGGCCCCTAAGCATTAAATCCTGCTCCCTGAAACCCATATGAGAAAATGTTATACACTGCCCCAAAACCAGCATCAAGTTTGGTTGTTTTGATTAATAAAATCAAGATAAATTGGCCTGTTCACACATTCATGTGAAAAGACTTTCACTTTGTGTGTCAACATTGCTCTAGCTAATGTTTGTAAACCAAATGAGGACACATCTCAACATAACTCTTGCTGTGGTGTAACAAACATGACTGGAAAAGGTACTAGATGGGCCATAAATGTCTAATGCATTCTTCTAAGATGTTTCTCTCCAAACGAGCTGTAGACAGCTGCAGTACATCCAGAATGCTGTTGCTCGGGTCCTGACCAGAACCAGGAAGTACGAGCACATTAGTCCTTATTCGGTCCCTACACTGGCTCCCTGTGGCTCAGAGAATAGACTTTAAAGCAGCTCTGCTTGTGTACAAGTCTCTCCACAGCCTAGCACCAAAGTACATCTCTGACATGTTAGTGCCATATGAACCATCTCGGTCTCTGAGGACCTCAGGGACCAGCCTCCTGCTAGTGCCCAGAGTCAGGACTAAACATGGGGAATCAGGTTTCCAGTTTTATGCAGCTATAATCTGGAACAGTCTTTCTGAAAATGTGAGACAGGCCTCTACACTTACAATATTCAAATCTAGGCTCAAAACAGCTCTATTTAGCTGTGCACATGACTGAAAAGATCCTATCTGCACTCTTCTCTTTTAAAGTTCATTTTATAATGATAATTTTTGTTTTTATTTTGTATTGTGATTTTCATGCATTTTTCTTGTTCTGTAAAGCACTTTGAATTACCTTGTGTACGAATTGTGCTCTACAAATAAACTTGCCTTGCCTTGCCTTAGAACAATGAATATAAGCATATCTATTTTAAAAAATTATCTATTTAAACTTAATTTGGTTGCTTATGTACCCCCTCAAATGAATTGCAAAAAAACCTCAAACAGTGGGATGGCAAGAGCTTGAGGAGAGCAGAGGTTAAGTCCGTAAGGGGTTTGGTTTGGAGTACAGGTAGGTCCAACAAGCTGGCTATGTAGAGAAGCTGTTTCACTTCCGGAGTACTTCCAAGGTTCCCTTGAGCAAGGCACCAAACTCTGATTGACTCAGGGAGAACTTTTAGAGCAGAAGGCCATCATTCTGATATTTTTCCAATAATGCATGTCTTGTTTTTTTAACACCTTTTATCTGTTAAATCAGTCAATCAATCAATCAATCTTTATTTGTGTAGCACCAGTTCATAACAGGTTTTATCTCAATGCACTTTACAATAGAGCAGGGTGAAGCCATACTCTACATTTTATAGATACACACACAAGCTTATATATAAATACATAAATAAAATATGCAGAAATACATAAATACACATACATACAACCAGAGATGTATCCATCCAGGCAGAAACAAAGGGACTAAAAATAAGCAGCAAGAAAGTCGCAGGTTTGATCCCAGGGTCGGGCAGGCCTTTCTGTGTGGAGTTTGCATGTTTTCCCCATGCATGTGTGGGTTATCTCCGGGCACCCCGGCTTCCTCCCACTGCTCGTGAGGTTGCCCCCCATGACCCAGTCAGAGATCAGCGATGCAGAAAATGAATGAATGAATGAACAAACTTATACCAAGACCATAAATCTGTCCTCATCATATTTGTCGATGCTGAATATAGATTTATTCCAGGTTTGCCCCTTAAGATGTTGAATCTTGCTTTAAAAAGGTTCTCATGTCTATATGGTTGTAAAGGTACTTATTATGGAAGTATAATCAATAACAACCACAAATAGAGAGGTTATTCTAATATTAACATTAATTTCTTAAATGATTATAAACTGGAGAGGAATGATGTTGGTTAATATAATAGCATCTGGCTGAACTGCCATTAAATTGGGTTTACCTGGTCTAAAAGTATGAAATACTGCTGGTGTATGAATTTATGTCCAAATATGTTTAAAAAAAATAAGAGTTGTTTGAAAAAAAAAATGCACCTAATATTGTAAGTGTAAAAAAAATTCCCATTAGGAAATTTCCAGTAAAACATTATTATTAAATCACTAACCTTACATATTATATTATCTTCAATATATTATTAACAAACCGAAAAACAGATGTTTTTCACCAACAAACAAAAGTTTGTCCATCATGACTGTAGACTGTTTTCTTTTTTTCATTAATTCGCCTCGAAAAAAAAACCAAACAAACAAAGAATTATGAATGGTCATGGAGACAGCATGAACATTTGATCTGTAATGCTAGAAGAGGAGAAGTGACTGAAAACTGTTTTGCCATGGCTGGATGAGGAAGTTTTTCCTCAAAGGGATGTGGCAATCCCCCGGGTGTGCTAAGCTGTCCTTGGGTTACCCCCAAAACAACAGGAGAAAGGGCTCATGCATGTTAAACCTGTTTAATAATTACAGTCTGACACTGAGAGAATTATCTTTTATAACCATACAGAACATGATTTTTTTTAAGGCAGTCTGGCTAAAACTCTCCCTGCATGGCTTTCTTGTAATGTTAGGCCTGTTTAAGTAAGGTGATTAATTACCTCTTCATCTTTTTTTAATCATCATCATCATCATTATCACCATCATCATCATCATCTTCATTCTTGGTTTGTATCCAAAGTTCTTAACTGGTGAGTTGAGACACAAAAGTGGGTAGTACAGATGTTTTAACTGTGTTCGGGATGTGTGCCTGGAAAACTCAGTGATGCAAAAAAGTTTGTGATCTGCTTTTAAAACATGTTTGTCATGTTGGCAGACTGTGTGTACAATACAGTGCCATTAAGGTCATACCTCGTCTGTTGTGTTGATGGAGGGGGCCAGAGTTAAAGTTCAAAGGTCATAAACTGGGACGGAGAATGACAAAAAAGTCAACACATTCAAAGAGTTACTTGGAAGTTTTATGAGTAACGTGGAATTATTAGTTTATTTACTTATCTATCTAATTTAACATTTATTTTTAAAGTATTGCTACCCAACACTGCCAGTAAACAACCCGGAGTCTTGACTGGAGGCTATAACAGCCCTCCATAATTCTCATAGGACAGAGAAAGCCACAGTGTATGATACTGTTTTTCATTTAACACATCTCTTTGTGATTTGGCCATTACTAGGATAAACACCTGGTCTGAAGACAGCTTGAAAAAGCAGTGTTTCAAGTAAATAAATATTCAGTTTTATTGTTTGTCACTGCTTTAGAAAAATTCGCTTAAAACAACATACAGAGGTGGAGAAACAGTCTGCCACCATAACTGTACGTAAAGGGTTTAAGAAAAGAACCCTTCATGTACCTTATTAATGTCAGCTACATTTTTATAAAAAGTGTTTTTTGTTTGTTTCTGCGTTTGTTAATTGTTTCCCATTGCAGTAAAGATATTACATTAATGTACTGAAAAAAGAAATTAAAAGTATGTTGTATTTTTAATGCTTTTTCAAGTCTCACAGACCCTGTTATATCAGCTCCCTCCTCCCCTTTACATGAGTCTATGAACCAATACACAACTCATGTATATTGTTACAGTCCCTTACTGTGACCTAACATGCTATGTTTCATCTGAGGTGCAGCAGTTGGCGTGCTCCGGGGACCACTAGGGCCCAGTGTGTTTCCGGGACTATAAAAGGCTGACTTCCGCCACGGTCTCTCTCTCTCTCACACTCCATCCTCTGGCCGGCCACGTAGCAGCTCTTTTTGATTTGATGCACTGACACGCACTTCAACACCTTACATTTCACTACACCCGTTTTCCTACTGATTCGCACTCACACACACACGCCGATAGCATACAATCCACTATACTGATTACAGGAATATAACTGTTATAATTATTGTTTCATTAATAAACGCCCCAAGAAAGGGTTTAAACATTGCCATTTGTGTCTTCCCTTTCATTTGTTGCTGCCTTATGAGCTGGGCTGTAACAATATTTTTTCAAGTCTCTGACTTAAGTTATTATTCTGTTGCTGTAAGTAAATGTGAGGTTTGTTTAACTCCTGAGGTAATATTTAACTGTTTTGAAAAACACTGAACTTCCTGTTTTGGTTGTTTGAAATAAAAACCCTTAAAAGTCCTACGTCCTGGTATGTTTGACCATTTATGTCATGTCTTGAGTGTGTATTAAAAAAGGATTTGATTTCAGTTGAATTTAAAAAGTAATAATAATAATAATAAACAAATAAAATTATATCCATAGAGGATCACGTGCACCTCTTTTTCTCTCCCCTTTGAAATGTTCAGACCGGAGCGAAGAAAGTAAAGAGCGCTATGATAATGAGCTCAGGAGCTTAAACACATGAATTAAAAACAAAGCGTTTTAAGGGCCATTTTCTTCAAAAAGAAACAGCAAATTGCAATGACAAGCGAGAGTTTAGTAAAAGGTGTCATGTTCCTCTGCTCCCCAGGCCTATTTTAGCAACATTAAAAGCAAAGAAACTTTATTTTGCAGAGCACTGGACCTTTAACATAATTACATAATAACCAGGTGGACTTTCAGTGCTAAAAACTGTCAAACATCACCATCTTATCATTGACCAAGGTTTACATGTCACATATTTTTAGCTAGTATTTAGAGCTTTAGTACTCTCAGTTGCTTTTGGGAATTTTTATTAACTAAAAAAAAAAAAAAAAAAGTAAGAGGTCAGTTTAAACTCAATTTATGTTGCTGTTCTGTTTATTACCATTGAGTTTAAAATGGCTGTCTCTCTGGATCATTTTAAGTTGCCTCAGTTTATTTTAGCACATTGCCTGTGTGGAGGTCACAGACAAACAAAGGTGCTTCCAGAGTTAATACACTCACTGACACCAGGAGGGGACATGTTTACCACATTGCTGTGCAGTAGTTTACTTGCATTGTGTACACAGTTCTATCCAGGGGATGGACATGCATACAGTCTATTTGTGTGTGTGTGTCATTTTGCTATTTGTGTAACAGGGAAACATGCTAAGGATGAGACTCGTCATATCTGTGTCGGAAATGTTACCTTATTTACCTGTCCTTGTGGCTGGAAGGTTGGCCTATAGCCTCACTGTTATGAGCCAGTTAGATAGCACTGCAATATCATGTCAGTGTTTCATCAGTACCAGTATACTGCCAAAGCCTGAGCTGTCTCAAACAAAACCATTTCTCACAGTTGATTTAACATGATGAATTGTTATGAAAGTGTCAGTTTGGACAAAACATGCTTTGAAACATTATTTACAGCTGGCTTTGGCCCCTCGGTGTGTAAAAGAGGGCAGCAGACCAAAAGCTGCACCCTGAAGTGGGAGTATTTTGCAACACTCTCAAATGCCAAAGTGACAAAAACAAAAAAGGTCAAAAATGTCCCATAATTACTCTTTAAATGCTTCCATGTCAACTGTCTCCACTTTCACAGACAGAAATTAAACAGTGTACTGAGTGCCACGGGGGAAGTGACACAATTGGTGAGTAAAGCATGTGAAAATGAGCTGAAACCCAGAGGAGCTTCAGCGGCACAGCGGCACAGTTATCAGACCACCTCTGAGAGAGCTGAATAACAGGCAGCATTTGGGGCTGAAATTAAAACCGTGGTTGAGGAGGAGAATCACTGACATGATCAGTCGGCTGGATTTAAATTAGGAAATAGTAATTACAATAAATTAATCTTCAGTAATCCCCTCTGAATGGAGCCTCCGTTTGCTTTAACTAACCTCTCTCTGGGTATTGCTCTGCAGATCTACAGCTTAACAATTTGTCTTGTTAGTGATTCCAAAAATCCTATTAATGAAAATGTTTTAGAGGACAAAAACAGACAAAAAACATTTAAGGGATGATTAGTAACAAAATTATTGTCTGAGAAAGATTTTTCCCTTTGATTATATTTTTCATATATTTGTCTAAACCATAGTTGTGAGCAGAAACAATCAACTGATATTGCTTAAGAACCCACGGCTGCCTACTTGATAAGAAAAAACAACCAAAATTTTCCAAAAAGTCTTCTCCAGTGAACCATCCAGGTATCCATTCTCTATACTGTTTTATCTCTTTGGGGTCCCTGAGTGCTGGGGCCTATCCCAGCTCACTTAGGGTAAGAGGTAAGGTCCTTGTAAAGCAAGACAACATTCAATCCAATCAAGCTCACAAACATGCTGTGAGGCAACAGCAATACCTGCTGCACCCCCATGCAGCCCACAAAATTCTGATGGACATAAATTTTACTGGTAAGCTGGGAACAGCCAAAGCAATTTAGGAATGCACCAAATCCGTACAGCTCATCCATGTCAACACGTACAGATGAAGAACGTTAGTGAAGAAGGTATTTCATTGTATTTATAATGACAAGGACATGACAAGACAATAAATAGATAATCGATTTATAGATACATAGATAAATTTATGACAGTTAAAAGTTGACGACATCACATCAGGAAGATGGAAAAGAAGAGGGCAGATAAAGGAGAAATAAATAAATAAATAAATACATAAAATAAAATGGAATAAAAATAACAAAAATTAAAAGCGAGTATATTAAAACAAGAAAAGATGGTAAAAACAGGACTAAAATGATGAGAAACCGGTGAGGAAGGTAAGAGCAGTAGAGTTTAAAAACAATAAAATAAGTTAGTAAAAAAGGATCACGTAAAAGCGCACCTGCCCTGCGCTGCGCCTGCGCCGCGCAAACTGGGTGTGTCCAGGGCATTTTGCAAATGCCGTGCACGGTGCAGTCTGGCGCAGGGAGGCGCACCCACGCCTCCGTCCCTCCTACCGGTGCAAGTAGCAGAGAGGGAGGAGAGACGTTAGTGGGTTTAACACAGCCAAGTGTGATCTTCACCAATCAAATGAACGCCTCTCCTCGGCTTTAAATGCACTGCGGGCGAGGCGCAGTGACAATTTCACCTCGGTGGCGAAGAAGGTCAGATCCGCTGTCACTTTTACAGCAACTGGGAGAGCGCAGGGGCCACCGGGCTGCGCATCGGAGGACACGCGGGACAGATGTAATCTGTTCCTTGGAGTACAAAATTAAGTAATAACTACATTTAAACACAGCAGCAGGCTAATCCATTCATCATGCTTGTGATCCACCTGCATTCCTGGTCTGTCATCGCCAAATAGCAGCACCTTAGGGGAAAATATATCTCCTCCTCATCCTCCTTGCAAAAATATACTCCATCTTTTTAGATCACGTTACGAATAAAGATTAAAACAGAGAAATATGGGCAATCACAGGTAAATCCTGAAGACACCAAGTGACTTACATTTATTCAGTGAGCGTCTCTCTCTTTTTTCTTTTCCTTTGAATTTCATGAGATGAGAGAAGCCGGATACTCCGTATCTGATGATGTGGCTGTTTGTGGCTGGCTGAGAGATAGCCTATGAACTCGTTAGTTATGACAAATGTCTCTGATCTGACATCAGATGTGACGGGACAATTAATATAGATACAAATGTATATGCTGGTTCAGACAGTTACATTAAATAGTGCTTGTTGTGATTGTTTATTGCATTGAAATGTGCCTGACACTGTTGATACCTGCCTGCGAGGTTTTGGTGACGTGTGCGCACTGTGCACCTGTCAGCCAAATTACCACCGCCCCGAGTGCGCCTCGCCTGCGCGGAGAATAAACCAGGTTGGAGCTGGCGGGCTTTCAGCGCACCTTCTGCGCGTTTTTTTAGCTCGAAAATGTCACTGCGCCAAGCTGGATCTTTCGACACCTCCTCCTGGTGCGCTGTAACACCCATCTCGGCGCAGCCGGTCTACCAAATTGCCAAATTGGCTGCGCACGGCGGTGCGCCGGACAAAATTACTACTGCGCGGGGTGCGCCAGGCTGCGCCACCCTGAGTTGCGCCAGGAAATTAGAGCCCAAAGTCTTAAAATTTATACGCATGTCACTGATTCTGTCAAATGAACTGAGTCACCAAGCTTTGCTCCCCCTTGATCCTCCTTCAGTCGTACACAAGAAGAATCAAGCCCCACTCTGGGACCTACACAGTAATGTGTGAGACATTGTTTTGCACAATTAGCATTAAATATGAAATTCAAGACAAAATGGGCCTACACACATGATATTTTGCAAAAATCCTCAAATAAGGTACGTATTGAGTAAATCATTGTTTTTGCTGATATATGTAAACAGAATTTTGGCAACCTTGAAGCTGACATCACCTCACACATCCCCCTGGTGCATCCTCTTTGGGGGCCTGGACCCGAGGTCGGAAACTTAGACCTAAAGGATGCTCATAAACAGAAATATGATAATAGTCTTTTGTCCAACAGTCATTTGTTTGATAGGCAGTGATATCAAACAAATGACAGTGTTGTACCTGCTCTTATGTTTGGTAAGTTATTCATCTTTTCAGAATAAAATCCGAGTTGTGATTTTGCACCGACTGTTGAAGTTTCTAACATTTTTCAGGGAGTAGAGGCAGAGGTGTACGACAAAGCCAAATACATAAACCAAAACAATCCACCAGACTGAAACACATTTGTTTTCCTTTTACATGTGTTTTCTTGTATTGGAATAAGGGTGAAGTCGGTCTTTAATCCATTTGACATCAGTGTTGGTGTTCTCATTTGACTCGGTTCACAAATTCTGATTTGAATACACACAATCTGCTGCTGTAAAACACACAGCTTCTCTAGCTTAATATCGTTTCATCTTTCTTTTCTTTCATTTCCCCGCATGTGTCTGTGTTTCTTTAAAATATGCATCTCTCTGATTCTTGTGTTGTAGCTGCTATAGTGAAGAATGGCAGAAAAAGCAAAGACGAGTTTACTGTAGCCCAAGGCGGTGTGTGTCTTTGTGTGTGTTTAGATAGGCTGGCGTGGATGCGCATGGGTGGTTGGTGTTTGTGTGTATGTGTGTGTGGTGTTTGGAGGTCTAAATGTTGAATGTGCATGAGGTAACGCTTGTGCGCATTTGCATGTTGGAGCATGTGAGTGTGTGCTCCTCTCCAAGTCATAACAGCTGTGTTGCCAGAAGAGCAAGGTTGAGAGAGTGTGATCGAGAGGGAGATGGCAAGGGGAGGAGAGTCAGGGAGAGACAGAGAGAGGGAGAGAGGCGAGAGATGACTCCCAGAGGTGCCTTCGGGTGCCTAATAGTCTGAGAGATTCTGTCACAAAATATTGCCTCCTCTGTTCTGCAGGGGAGCTTTAGGGAGATTGCGCGGGTGGAGAAAGATGAGGTGGGGCGAGGACAAGGCGACAGAGGTTTGAGTCTGACTCTCGTTTTGTGGCTCCCCGTCTCCTCCTGGACAGATTTGGAGCTGAGGCTGTGGAGAGCTTATAACATCCCGTGTAACGCTCTGTGTGATACCTCTCCCTGCTGGCACACCAAGCCCTGCATGGGGACACTTGAGGGCGTCGTGCACAAACTCTGCTCCCCTGCTGCTGCCTTACAGCCGCCATAAGGCCAGTTGTTACTTTTCTTTTTTATCCTCTCGGAGTGGAAATGTCTAAAAAATATATTGTTTCATTTCAAATTTTGGAATATGAAGAGTTGAAGTGCCAAAGTCACACTTACTTTCACTTTTCTCTGACAAAACCTTAATTGTTTTGTTGAAGACTCCTGTAATTATAACACCTGAAAATCAAACTGAGTTTCTTTAAGAGCTCATCCCTGAGCTTCTTTTCAATTTGATTCAGTTCTCATCTTTGTTGCTAACACAGAGAAAGTGTTGATGTGCTGCTTTGTTACAGGAAACTTTTTTAAATTCAACATATTGATATGAAACGCGTTATGTCAGTCTTTCCCTTTTTGTCTCTTTTGTTCAGTTGTTGTGTTGTGCCTAAAATCAAGTCCTGTTAGGCCTGAAATATTATCTTTAACTAGCAATGGAAGAGGTATACTGTGACAGAGTTATTCGGTTTGTCATTGAACTTGTTCTGAACTTGTTACACTTCCATCATTAATCAGAATTTTCATTTGTTTTACACTTGACATTTTGACCAAATACCCAGTAAGTGTCAATGAGTTTATATTATCTATATCCTTAATCCCTTATCAAATCAACCAGAAACATGTTTGGTCCGTCAAATGACAACAGAAGTGATAAAATTATAATTTGTATTATTTAGCATATGAGAGTGCTTCCATGAGCTCCAGTGAACTGTGTCTCTGCTGTGTCCCAGCTCTGGCAGTCCAAAGCCCTCTATAGCTAATGCACAGGCCTTTGACTCCTGGCCTATGTGGGAGCAGTGCACATCAATTTATCATAGAACAGTCTGAGCAAGAAGGTTTATCTGACACCAAAACAACATTAAAACATCAATTTAAAGGGACAGTTCAGTTTTTTGAAGTGGGGTTGTATGAGCTCCATATGGCCACTAAGTACATTGGATGCAGAAAGTTCTCTTCTCTCCCTCAGTAAACCACAGTCTGTAGGAGTGTGTCACGCAGAACCAGCCGCAAACAGGGAAGTATTGTACCAAGTACAAAGGGTATTTTCTCCGCCTAAAATAACACACAGCAAAAAAGGTTACCGCAAGTGTGTTTATTTGCCACCAACTCCATGGCTTCAACCTTCATTTTTCATCTACAGCCACTCTGCTCTCCCAAACTCTCCATGGTGACAGCCGGTAGCACACACAAAATCCTCCTTTAAAGGGGGCGGTCCACACCACGTTTGCGCCTGTTATCAATTGCGCACGCAGTCGTAGTAGATCACCCGCAACACGCCCACTAATAGCATGCGCAATGTTTTAGGTTGCACACGCAATTTAGCACCCGTTATTTTGGATCTTAGTAGATTAGGCCTTAAAGTGCAGCCAGTTGGTGTCGACCAACAGCAGTGCATAGAGTCAAACAGTAGCAGAGTAGTGACACAACTGAGAGTGGAAGTCAATGGAAGTCTGAGGTTATTGTTGCTATGATTAAATGAACTGTGGTCAGTTGCCCTGACATCAGTGCCTCAAAGTTTTATCTGAGATTTGAATGGACACCTCTTTGTTTCCCAAATGGGTTTAAATGAAGTCAGTGTCAATAGTAAGTATAATTGTCATTGTGCAGTCAGCTCTGCCATTGTCAGAAGTGCACCATCACAGAGGCCAGGCTGTAGACCGGGCATCACTTGGCTTTTACAGCAAAGTCTTCTTCTCCTCTACAGCAACAAGAGGATATGGAGAACAGCATTGCTAGTGTCTGTTTAGAAGTCTGATGATGTATACACATGCTCCATGTCTTCTTCTCTGGTGTTGGTGTATGTCTGCAGCAGTGTTACAGTACCACTTACAGGTCTGATACATATACTAGAACGTTTTCAGTATTTTCAGGATGGACACATTTTTTAAAATGATGCTGTCTTAAAAACAAAAGTGTTTTTATCCTTATGTGGACAGAGCCTTCAGTCAAAAGAAGGCAGATTTTATATGTTTATTTTCTCACAAGCGACAAAATATGCATATCTTCAAAGGAGTTAAAATGACTTGAATAAATTTTACGCAAGAAGATTGAGAGGTCAATATGATAGATTTATCAGTTGTTCTGAACCATTTTCATTTGCTGACTAACAATGTCTCAGCAATAATTGCCCTATCTGCAACAAATTATTCCTAAATGAAGTAGGGCTGGCTGCTAGTATTATTGAAGAGTCTGGTTAGTTTACAGTGAGGTACCACTTGTAAGTATCATGCATTCCTGGAATGAGCAACACAGCTAAATATGTGAGTAGTACCCCAATAAAATTTGCCAAATCCCCTGTTTCCCTGAGAGAAAGCCTACGGTTCCTCTGTGAGATAAGGGTGAGGAACCGGTCCTCTTGGGATGTTGTCTTCCTGGGATGCCCACTTTACTGTCTGTCTTTGACCTCAACAGTCTCACAAACTTGGTCTCAAGTTTTGAAATGATACCAGGGCTGACAGAAAACCAGCTTCAAGTAGCAAGGATTTTTATCACTTTTTTTGGGTGCTACTCACATGCTTAGCTGTGTTGCTCATTCCACAAATGCAAGATCTTTACAAGTTTGACTTTGTTGTAAAGTTTACTAATGAGGCTTTCCAATGATATTAATAACAATACCACCGGAAGAAATCATCAACCAAAACAAAATTTGAACTTTTTTGTTGTGTTTAATCGTGCTATGCACATGCAATTGTTGAATTATCACACAGTAAAATTTAGTTGTCCCTACATAAGGATACTTGTAGCATTGCTTCTTTGAAGATTTTTGTATTTTTCTATTTAACAAAATAAAAGAATGTTTTCAATTGAATCAGGATGAATTGTGATCCTCTCTTTATCCATCTCTTTTTTGCTCTTGTATTTGTGTCTTTTTTTTCAAATAGGCTGCTCCAGCTTGTTGTGGACAGCCTGCTATTGTGAACCTGTATAGCTTCAGCTTCTACATATATTCATATTTGACCTTTTAAGCCCCATTCATTATCATTGCCATTCCTAATATTAACTTCAGACGGATCAATCAATAAGATACATGGTAGTTCCCACAAAAATCACACAGTTTTATGTACCTGCTATTACCTGCTGCTGTGGACCTGCTTTACTTCAGCTGCTTTATATTACATCCAACCATCAACAGAAGCATACATTTTTTAAACCTATTAAACTTAATTTAATTACACACTAACTGAAGTATCCTTTATTAACCGACATCAGTCCTCTCCACTTCATTCTCATCATAGCTGTCAATGTTAAAAAAAAAAAAAAATCTCTGGTTGTTATTGATTATACCGCCATAATAACTTCCTTTACAGTCATATAGAGAGGAAGACTGTCTTGAAAATGAGACGCTGTATCTCAAAGGGGTTAACCTCTGATAAATTTCAATTCCATAGAGACAAATATCATTACAAAAATTTATGGTACAGGCATCTATAAATTTATCACTATCATGGATTCTCATTTGTACACATGATAAATTCATGTTGGATCTGGAATAAAAATAATAAATAAGATTATTTAAAAGAAGAGGAGGGTGACATTGACCTTCTCTTTTGCAAAGTGTCTTGAGATAACATTTTTATGATTTGGTGCTATACCAATAAAGACTGATTGATTTACCGATCTTTTCAGGGTATGCTGTGACCTGTAGGGAGTCTCAGTGCAGAAAAGCTAAGTGGACTGACTAACTAATAATCACCAGCTACAACAGAAAGGAAAATAAATTTGATCATAATTGATATCAGGTCATTTCTGTCATTGAGGAAGGTACTGGCAATAAAACATGATTGGGTGACCAGATTCTGTTATTCTTTCGCATTTGTCCTTTAATTTAAATGATGTGTTTTCCTGTTACCTTTCCAGAGATCTTTACTGTGTTAAAAATAAACAGCAGCACCTACAAAGAATCTCTGAAGAGAGTGTAAACTTAATCAAGTTATTATCTGGCTCTAATTATAATGCCTTAAACTGCACTGAGTCAAGCCTTCAGAACTCCATGTTGAACCACTTATAGAAGAAGACCTTTCACACTGTGCTGGGATGAAGATGTGTGTTTGTAATGAAAAGCTCTAGACTGCTGCTGACTTTCACCTGCTTGGAAACATCCCCCTTCTTTTCTCTGCTATCTCACTTTGTCTCTCTCTCTCTCGTGTTCTCCCTCCAGCCTCCAGATGGATCAATGAGTGCAAATGAGATGGACAACAGCAATTTCCTTCTATCTAGCCTTGATAACGTGTATCAATCACCCAGCAGGCAGAACACTTCATAGCTCATCACATTGCATCCACAGCGCAGCCCACTGATGCCCAATAAGCTGCAGCAATCAGAGCTTGTTTCTATCCTGAATGGGGGAATATGCTGCAGATCTATGTTCAGCACTGTAAAATATTCATCGGCTTGGGTTTCCTCCACAGCTTTAAATCAGCAGTGTGGAAGAACAGGAAAAGTCTTAAGGCTCGTTGGTTAGAAAAATGGTTCCACTTAGAACCCCAAAGGCCTTAAGTCTCACAAATTGTTGAAACATGAAATGTTAATCATAAAAGCATATGGTTGTCATTGTTCATTTTTAATTTGTCCATTTTTATGGGATTGTGTTTTGCTTTTAGAGTAACCTTGGTTGATTGAATTATCATGACCTCTATCTTAACTATTTATTTGTCTTTACTTGGCAGAGTTTTTTTAGTGAAAGCAGAAAGCCTCCTATATTAATATCTCATAACCCTATATTGTAAAAGGGCATCAATAATCAAAAAAAGAATATGATACTTGTCATATTCCTCATACAAGATCATCATACTTTAAGTTTAGAGTGAAATGACTCTCGATGAATCACTCTAATGAAGTCTTGAGGGTAACATCTGTTTGTCTGAAAAATACATTTTTAACAGAGGCGTCTTTTACAAATGAGAGGTGTTGGATTTGAAAGCTGCAGGATTATTTGTGTTGTAACTCAGACAAGGTAATGAAGTTTGTTCTCTGCAAACTGTCGAGGGTACCTTCTGAAATTTTTGACTTAAGTGCTTTCAAGTCATTGTTAACCAGGAGAGTGGCTCCAGCAGATTCCAGGGATCAGAGATATCTGTCCAGGAGAGCTTAGTTCAAGGAACAGCAAAGACACTGGATAGAATCCTCAAGCTTCAGGACCCAAGCTTGGAGGAGGGCATATGCCTCTCAGCAAAAAGGTTGTCGGTTCGAATCAACACTCCTTTCCTTGTGGAGTTTGCATGCTCTCCCAGAGAATGTATGGGTTCTCTCCAGGCACTGTGGCTTCCTCCACAAATCAAAAACATGCCCATTAGCTCTTAATTGCCCTAGATGTGGGTGAGCATTTGAATGGTAGTCTGTCTCTCTGTGAGGGATTTCACACCGGCACAGTTCTGGTTCTGGAACCGGTTGTTTTCTTGGTGTTTTCTAGTGAACCAGCCCTTGTTCATGCCAGTTAAGTGGAACAAATGTGGGAGGGCATTATGATGTTACTCAGGCAGACGTAAACAACTGACCAGCAAAAGGCAGATCGCATTGATACGCTAAAAGCATTTGGTGCTTTACTTAAGGTTTTATTTTTTCATCTAGCAATCAATCATGCAACAACTGTTGCTGATAAGGAGACATAGAATACAACTGTAGAAGGCATCTGGTATGTAAAAAGTGTGTGTGTTCCTCTACGTCCTCGACTTCCTGCTCATTTTTTCAACACAGAATACAACATGCCCACCGTTGATGTCACAGTTTGTTAGCTGGAACCAATTTTTTTTGGTTCCAGCCGTGAACCAACTTTTCAGGTTCCAACCCAATTATTTTCTGGTCTGAAATAATTCCAGCTGGTTCAAAATTAGGTTAGGAACCAGAACAACAGCCCCTTTTGTGGGCCTTGGATCAACTGGTGACCGGGCCAGGGTGTACCGTGTCTCTTACCTACTGTCAGCTGGGAAAGGTTCCAGCCTCTGAAAGAAATAAGGGCATCATGGTAGTGTAAATATTTCAGCAAATCAAAATGCAAGATAAACTTATCAGTTGTTGTTTGCAGGCTTCCTTTGCTAGTCATCTTTTTCTCCAATCGGCTTTATCTGTGTGGCAAGCTGGGGAACGAGGGCTGCTAAACTGTCCAGTTAGTCCCCCTCAAACAACAGAATATCAGAATATAGATGTTGATTGTGTTCAGAATTAAAATTCAACATAAAAAATGTAAGATATAAAAATAACTTAATCCACATAAAAATCAGGATCCCAGCAGTTTATGAAAATAAAAAAGGACTTTGATGACTGTAGAGACTAAGCCCATGCTTGAAGCCCCTGAGGTGCTTCACTGTCGTTTAACTAATTGACGCGCTGACAAACTTTACCATTTCTGATGAAGAGAGTCCGAGACAATAGGTTTCTGTGTGCTGATACAAACAATTATAGTCCAACATTCCTCCAACACAAACAAACAATTCACCATACCGGCTTCTTCAGCGGTCAATAACTGTGTTCACTTCCGGGTGGAAAACACCTACCCTGACAAAGATTGGTTCCTATTTATAAAGTAATGCCCATTGGCTCCTACACACCATCCCCTAATTGGTATTGTCAAACAGACATAACAATTCCAATACATACATTACAAAGGAGCCAAATGCAAATCTTCAATTACCATACATGTACATCACATTATTCACCTTTTTCTATTCTCCATGCAATAAACAAAGTTTAGTCACAGGTCTTTCAATAGTACTAGTTTTGGTCTGTAATTTAACAAATCGCACCAGACCCCCTTTGTCAGGGAAAACCTCCAATACTTTGCCAAGAGGCCAGGAACCACGGGGAGCTGAGGCATCCATGATGACCACAACATCATTAACAACAAGACTCCTCTTTCTCTTGTTCCATTTATGTCTCTCTTGCAACAGTGGGAGGTATTCTCGGACCCATCTCTTCCAAAACAGATCTGAAATGTACTGAACTTGTCTCCAGCGACGTTTCATATACATATCCGATGGTTCAAAGACTCCAGGTGGCAAAGCTGGCTTCCCTTTCAGCAGGAGCAAATGGTTTGGTGTGAGGGGTTCCAAATCATTTGGATCATCAGACAGTTTGGTTATAGGACGATCACTGAGTATGGCCTCTACTTCACACATCACAGTGTTGAGGCCATCATCATCTAACATTTGCTGGCGCAAAACTGAGTTCAGGATACGCTTTACAATGCGTATCAGGCGCTCCCAGATGCCACCATGATGGGACCCTGCAGGTGGATTGAAACTCCATTCCACACCAGACTGAATCAGGACACCTTGAATCTGTTTGTGATTCAGTTCAGCAAGAGCCTCTCTCAGTTCTCTCTCTGCTCAACAAAGTTGGTTCCACTGTCTGATTTGATGTGACAAAGTTGACCACTTCTACCGATGAAGCGACTTAGGGCATTTATGCATGCATCTGTTCCAAGTGAGTTTGCCATCTCCAAATGAACGGCCCTGCTTGCCAAGCAGGTAATATCACGCCATACCGCTTACAGGTTGCTCTACCTTTTCGGATTTCAACAGCACCAAAATAATCCATACCAACATTGGTGAAAGGAGGTAGATCTGGGACAACTCTCTCCCTTGGAAGGTCAGCCATTTTTTGCTCCATTAATCTTCCATTGAAACGTCTGCAAAGGGTGCACTCAGATATAATCTTCCTCACGGCTGAGGTGGCATTGCAAATCCAATACTTTATCCTCAGTGCATATAGTGTATGATTTCGTCTACTGTGACCTAAGAGTTGGTGATAATGCTTTACAATCAGCTTTGATACATGTTGATCTTTAGAGAGTATAAGTGGGTGTTTTGCTTCCAAAGGCATTGCTCCTTTGCTTAATCTCCCTCCAACTCTCAAGAGTCCCTTTTCCCAAATTGGGTCCAGTTTGTAAATGGAACTTTGTCTGTTAATGGTTCCCTTTCCAGATGACAAAGAGGAAATCTCATTGGAAAATCTTTGCTGCTGACAGTAGCGAATGATGGCCAACTCTGCCTCCAGCAGATTCTTTGGGTTCAAGATGTTATTCCTTGGTGTGATGGCCGTCTTTGGTCTTTTCATCAAATCCACCTGTGCATTATTAGAGGCGTTCCCAGTCTTTCTACAGTGACTAAGTTCTAACAAAACTGCTTTCAGCCTGAGAAACCACGCTACTGACACCTTAAGTCTGCTCCAATCTGAAAAGTGGGTCAGAAGCTTGTCAGTGGCATTAAGTGGAGCATCAACAACCACATTTACCAAGGTATCCCTTCTGACTTCTGGATCATCACAATCCACTGTGATGTCACAGCCATAGTTGTTTGGCCAGTTCTCCTCTGGCTGCTGCAGAAAACTAGGACCCTCAAACCAACTTGAGTGTTTTAGGAAATCAGAGGCCCTGATTCCTCTGGATGCAACATCGGCTGGGTTCTTTTTGGAGCCAACGTGCCCCCATTGGGAAGGGTCTGAAGCCTCTCTTATGGCTGAAATCCTATTCGCCACAAACGTATGGAAACGTTTGTCCTCATTACTGATATACTTCAGCACTGAAGTAGTATCAGTCGAGAACACAGACTGGCTGAGCTCTGCTTTCAACAAAACATCCACTCTGACAGCTAAAACAGCAGCTGTCAGCTCAAGTCGTGGGATGGTTACAGACTTGAAAGGGGTGACTCTGGCTTTACCCATCAAGAAGGCAACATGCACTTCATTTCTGTTGTTCACCAGCCTGATGTAAGTTACGGTACCATATCCATCCTTACTTGCATCTGCAAAGTGATGAAGTTGGATTTGTGTGGGTTCACCAAAGTCCTTTGGCTTTAAACACCTGTCTAACTTGAATGATACCAGCAAATCAATATCTTGCAACCACCTCTCCCACTTGCTTAAGATATCTGGTGGTATAACATCGTCCCAACCACAGTTTCTCCTGCAGAGCTCTTGCTGCAACATCTTGGCAGACAAAGTGACAGGTGCAACAATACCTAAAGGGTCATACACTGAACTAGTCGTGGACAACATGCCACGTCTAGTTGGATACTGATGTTTGACCCCCATCTTGAACTTAAAGGTGTCTGACTCAACACACCAAAGCAGACCCAAAGCTCTCTCCACAGGTAGATCATCTCTGTCCAGGTCAAGTTCCTTTAAATCCTTTGCTCTTTGGTTCTCCGAGATGGTTTGCAGTACTGCCCAACTGTTGCTGACCCACTTCTCCAAAATGAAGCCACCTTTCTTACAGAGATTTTGGAGATCTTGGATTATTTGGATTGCTTCCTCTTCAGAACTCACACTCATCAAACAATCATCCACATAAAAGTTTCTTTTCACAGCTTGGACAATCTTTGCAGGAAAGCCAGACTTGTTATCATCTGCAGTCTTTCTAAGCGCATAACTGGCACAACTAGGAGACAAAACTGCTCCAAACAAGTGCACCGTCATTCGGTACTCTCTGGGCTCTTTATTGAAGTCCCCATCAGGCCACCATAGAAAGCGAAGAGCATCTCTGTCCTGCTCTGGTACCTTCACTTGGTAAAACATGGCCTGTATGCCACCCATGAAGGCCACAGGTTGCTGTCTAAATCTAGTGAGGACCCCAAGCAGTGAGCTCATAAGATTTGGACCTTGCATTAACTCATTATTTAATGATGTGCCTTGACATGTGGCACCACCATCAAGAACAACTCTGATAGATAACTCTGGATTTTTCAAAAACTTCCTCTTCAGTCCGAGCAATCTCTACTTTGCCACTGCAAAGTTATTTGGAAGTTGAACATTGGGTTTCTTAAATGGCAACTTCAAACAGTACCTCTGCACTGTTGCAGAGGATTCCATTATTTCCATGAATCTTAGATCTTCTCCAGACATCTCCGTTTCCACTGATGTTTTTTCATTGAAGTCATTATTATACTGATTGTTCCACATGTCTTCCAGTGTGGTCACAGAAATCCTGTTAACAACAGCAGAAGGAAGCTTTGCATTACTGCTGCTGCCATTACCACCCAAAGGACCATTGATAACCCAACCCAACACTGTTCTTATGGCATACGGGCCGTCTCCACAGCTGTTGACAATCTCTCACGGCTCCAATAACTTGGGAGCGTTGGTCCCTATCAACAAGTCAACTTGTATTTTATTTGAGATCTGTGACGAGAATGAATCTGTCCCCTAATGAGATCAGCATCATGCTGGTAAACCCAAATCTCATAGTCACCATCATTTTTTTGATGCTCAGCAATGTAGCCAGGGGACTGTTTGATTTGGTATGTACCGCAAGTTATGGTCTCAAGGTATTCCAGATCCACATGAGGGAACAAGATATCAGATGCTTCAAGCTTCTGCCATTCACTACGAGCTCTACGTGACATATTTGTTTTTTATTTTTCAAACCTTTCATGGAATCAAATGACCATGCTTACAAATCTTTCCCAAGCTACACTGTCAAGATATTTTCATACAATTGCAGATATTTTGAAGAAAAAAAATGACGGTATATATATATAAAATACAATGTTTGGATTCAATTTGACAAGAATGCATCAGATGATCCTGTGAAGGCATATTATTGTCTCTGTCCTGCTGGAAAGAGAACCTCTGGCATGTGTGCACATGTTGCATCTGTAATCTATTATTTGGGATATTATAAACATTTTCAAAATCAGAAACCCCTCCAACCATACACAAGCAAATTCAAAGACTCCATTCTATGAAATAACCAGCCAATCATACATCTTATGGATTTCTCAGATCCCCTTTCCCTCACTATAGTTCCAGTCTACAAATTAAAATTGTTCAAGCCGTTGCTATGCAAAAAGACACGAAGGCCATAAAACAGATTACATGTATATATAAGTACTAGAAACAGAAATTGACAGAAGTAATGTTTATGTATTGCTGTCATTGTAGATATATACAGTCTGATTACAACAATCCAAAACTGCATCGGTTTTTACTTGTATCAATGGCTCATTATTATCTCATCACAAAGGCATAATATACAGGCCCTTTGTGGCTGTTCAATATTAAAATGAATAACATTTCATGTGAAATGTTTGTTTTGAATCTAGCATTCAAATTCTAAAAGAAATCATACTTAAAGGATGAATTCTGAACAAATCTTTAAAGGTTCCCTGATATACAAGATATGGAACAGTATCCTGATTCTACCACAGTAACCCAACCTGTTAATTGAACAACTTTACCGGTCTCAGAATTTGATGATTTTTTTCCCACTTTGACAATATATATGTGGCCAAATAATTTGTAAGTATTTTAGGTGTACAGCAACTGTAAGTTGGTCAGACACATCTCCAAAGAATTGAATTTGTTGAAAAAATCATAAAAAAAACTATTTTTTTTTCCAGTTAAAATTCAATAACTTCTTTCAATTGTAATACTTAGCTTTACATTTGATTTCAAAAGATGCACCAGACTTCAGTGAAGGTGATTTGACCCAATTTGATAATTTATTATTTGTGTTTGAGTAAGTTTTGGGGTAAAGTGTGCACCCTGGCTCACACCTATGGCAATGATCATAAAATAGGTCATAGTACAGGCCCTGGATGACTTTTGGATTTTCTAAAGGTATATTCTTGGGAGTCTCTGGGTGTACTACAAATACCACACAATAAACAAAAAATTGGGCTGTGGGCAAAATTACATGTATTGTGAAAGAGGTCCTTTGTTGGAAGTCTCGAGCCGACTGTGCTTTGTGACACACATTCCAGGTCCCCAAAGATAGGATCAGAAAGTATTTTTACATGCTTTTCCAAGAAAGCCACAATATCCCAGAACTGAGCTCTGTGATGGTTTCCAAAATATCATGTGCCTTAGCTCTCCATCGCTCCCGAAGCTTAAATGGCAATTTTGAAATAAGCGCCTTCATATTGGTTGGCATATCCAACTCCTGCATGTAATACAACTCCTCCATTACATTACAACAACCAAGCAGGAACATGGCATAAGCTTGTAAGGCTTTTACGTCTTCGGACTTTACCGTTGGCCAAGCTAAAGCCTTTTCAATGTATGCTCTAGCAATCCTGTACTCGTTGCCAAAGTGTTCTTGAAGCAAACCTTTAGCTACAATGTAGCCACGCTCAGGAGCTATGTGCTGGCAGCTACGCACCAACTCCTTAGGTTGTCCTGATGTGAACTGTTCAAGGTAGTACAAGCAGTCCACTTTACTGGCTTTGTCCTCAACTCCTTGTTCAAATGCTTTAATGAAGACCTTATATTGAAATGGATCACCTTCGAACACAGGAATGTCACATGCTGGTAAGGACAGTAAATGCTGCTGATGCAAAAGAGCAGTTGTGATTTCATTTTGTCTGTGCACGATTGTGACAACATCTCCAGGTGGTATTTGGCCATTTTGTTGTTAATTTACATATTGTGCATCCTCTTCCTTTAATCCAGCTATTGTTGCACCAGTTTGTAGTGGTTGTGCGGCTTTGAAAGGCCTTAGATTACATGCGCCAGGATACTGATTTAACACATTTTCTTTCCGAGTTTCCATTTTCTTAGGTCTTGTACCCATTGCTGGTTGTCTGGTCTCTGTGAGTGCCCGATACGTGTCTTTTTCTTTCAAAGCTGCAGGCTGATACTCCTTCGCCAAAGGGTCAAGTGTGTTGCGTGTTGTCACTTCCTTCTTCTCCTTTTTAAAATAAGAGCTCATGCCATTTGAAAGTGTACAAGAGGAACTTCGTCCATCTGAGGCCTGCATAACTGCCAGCTTAGCAGTGGAAGCAGCTAGCTCGGTTTCCAATTCAAGCTGTTCCTTTCTCCTCCTTATTTGCCACTCCTGTTCCTCCAGTGCATGTCTCTCCTTAAAAGCTGCCACACGAGTAACAAGTGCAGCTCTTTCTGCTGCAGCTTTAACTCGTGCTGAGTAAGTGGTACTTGACTTACAGCTGGCTTCACTATTATTTAAGATTTCACCCACATTTGAAATACTGTCGTTGGGATTTACTTCATCATGATCAGAAGTTTCCCCAGCTTTATCTACAGCATCAGAATCAAAGTCATTATTGCTCAACAACCAGCCCTTTGTCTTGGCAATAAATTCATCATTGAACATTATCTTTGCCTTAAACCATGTTTCATATCTGTCTTTTTCATGTTGTGGCAATAGACCCAAACAAAACCATGAATGGACCATATTTCATCACACAGCTTTATAAAACCATTGAAACCATTTTGTACATCTGACACTTTGCCTTTTTGTATCAAAAATTGCAGTTTTTCTCTTAAATTACCAGCTTTATTTAACTTAGCTTTTCTGTCAATTTGCGATTTCTCCAATTTTTGCGCAAGTGCTTTGGCAGAGGGTTTGGACACTCTTTTAGTCTGTGGTGTGTCAGTACAGCTGGTCACTGCGTCCAGTTACCAGCCGTGGACACACCCTTACCCGAATGTTTTTCCACGTCCGCAGCGCACTCATCCATTTTAAACCGAATCACCGCAAGAGTCAAATCACACTGAACTGATCACGCAATGTTATTGTTTTTTGTTCATCTGCTTCAGCAACCAATGCATTGGGATTACGCTATTATGTGTGCACAAAATTTTTTAAGCCATTTATTTCTAAAGTAGCGCTACCCATGCCTTGTCAAGAAGAAGGTTGCTCCGTGATCCATGTGAACAAAATCCCTCGGCGTCCTCTGCGCAGCCCACACCAGCAAACGAAGCACCCAAACGAACGGCTCCTCACCCGAATCCGACTGGCTCTGTCCTCCCCGGCAGATGCTCAACGAAGCCGCAACGATAGCGCTCCTCCTCTCCGGCGTCCTATCCGACAGGTGAGCAGACAAGGTATCGCTGTGGTGGCGTCCCCCTCTGTGGTGTCCTTTCCAGCAGGTGAGCTTATGAGATGACGCGGTGGCGCGCCTCCTGTCCTCTCCGACAGGTGACAATACAGGATCCGTTAACAAAGCTGCTTAAGTCCAATCTTTCCTTCCGCTCGTCAAACAAGAGCGAACATTATCTCAAAGTCCAACGAACGCATCCCTTGGAGTAAACAGTTATTGACTTGAATGTAGAGGCTAAGCCCATGCTTGAAGCCCCTGAGGTGCTTCACTGTCGTTTAACTAATTGACGTGCTGACAAACTTTACCGTTTCTGATGAAGAGAGTCCGAGACAATAGCGTGCGTTGCAATAATCTGTGCATTTATTGCTCCAAAGGTTTCTGTGTGCTGATACAAACAATTATAGTCCAACATTCCTCCAACACGAACAAACAATTCACCATACAGGCTTCTTCAGTGGTCAATAACTGTGTTCACTTCTGGGTGGAAAACACCTACCCTGACAAAGATTGGTTCCTATTTATAAAGTAATGCCCACTGGCTCCTACAATGACTTTTAAAAAGGAGGGGAATTCGCCCTAATATTGGAGTGCCTGTATTTTAGTCTCTTCCTCTTTAACTCTGTTCTATTGAAGGCACAAGTTTTCCTGCTAGAATGATAAACTTCATACCCTCTAGCTTGCAGAACAAATATTGCATTATTTTCTCCCCCCAAAAAGATGTTACAGTAAAAGGATGCTGATCAGAAAAAAAAAAAAAAAAACATTAAAACAGAGTGCTACAAACATTTGAAAGGTCTAAACATTAGTGTTAGTTTGACGTAGTGCAGTCAGGGCTGTTATACTCCTTTTTCACTTTTTTTTGTGCATGTTCTTTATTCATGGAGGATTCTGTACAACAAAGTCTACAAAGAGTTTTATCATCTAACCTTAGAAAACATTTAAACAGTGATCATACTCGACAAGATAAGAAAAGGCTGTAATGACTTGCAGCGATACTTTCCCCCAGAGTGCTGCCGCTTTGTGAAAGTCACATCTGAACCTTTCTCTCAGTGCCTGCAGGGGATGTTAACAGTTTTTAGGATGAATGCATAATAAGAAGCAGCAAAGAGAGTGCTGTGAATGTAAAAAAAAAAAGAAAAACGTTCTACTACATCTCGAGTAAAAGCTATGTTTTGTATAATCTGACATGAATTCAGACTTTTCTTATTTGTTCTGCTAAACCTCCCAATGGTGCTTGTCTGACAAAACTAACACATGCAGTTCTTCTGTTTATGAAATCCTGCAAACTCGGAAACTTCTGTTTGTTACACCTCATCTCAGATAACAGCAACACATACAGGAAACAAGTAGCATGCTTAACTTTATCCCCATTCCTTTATCATTACAGTCCCTGATATTAACTTCAGAGAGATCAACAAAACTAAATACATGTTCCTGCAAACAGCACACGTAAATTAGTGGCCATGGACCCGATCAACTCCATGTGCTCTATCCTGCATGAACTATTAACAGAAATTACATCATTACCTCTACCAAGGAGGTTATGTTTTTGCCGGCGTATGTTTGTTTGTTTGTCTGTTTGTTTGTTAGCAACTTTACGCAAAAACTGCTGGCTGGATTTTGCTGAAATTTTCAGGAGATGTTGGTAAAGGCCCAGTTTAAAAATGATTAGATTTTGGTGATGATCCAGATAACCGCCATTAAGCATACAATCGTTTTTGCTCAATAACTGTCTAAATAATGATATCAACATGATTCCAAGTGCTAGGTGTTCATGGTCAAGGAATCACATGATGATAACTTTTCCATGGAATTATTGCTTATACATGTAACAGCAATATGTGAGCTACCTTGGCAGAGGTTTGCGCTCTCGGGTGCTTTCTACTTTAACATAAATTTGCACTTTTAGACCAGTTAAACTAATTTTAATGGCAGTTCAGCTAGATGCTGCTATATTAGTCAAAATCATCCCTCTCCAGATTATATTCATTATAGATATTAATTTTAACGTTAGATTGATCTCCCTATTCATGGTTGTATTGCTTACACATCCATTGTGTCTATCTTTACAGCCAATAAGACATGAAGACCCTCTTATAATTGAAATGCCACATCTCATGGGTCTTACTTTTAATAAATTTACATTCAACAAATATGGTGTCATATTTATAAGATTGATGGACTGAATCTATATTCAGCAGAGACAAATGTGATTAGACAGATTTATTATCGCTATCATACATTCTTATTTTTAGTCCCTTCATCTCAGCCTGGATGGACACGTGTCTGTATGTATGTATGTATGTATGTATGTATGTGTAAATACAAATGTATATATTTTCATATGAATATATGCACATATGCGTGTATAAAATAAAAAGTGAAACTCGAGCGGACCTGACGTCACTGAACAGTGAGACGGTGACTGTGATTATGCAAAGTCGCAAAGTCGCGTTCGGTGTGAACCCAGCTTTAAAGAGAATGTGTGAGCAGGAGAACAAGCCTGTTGGACTAAATATGGTTCTACGGAGACTAATATTAGTATAGGGCCTTGAGTTATAGAGATTTGGAATTAAGTTACACTCAGACAGCACAGAGACATGCCCTAGGACAGGGGTCGGCAACCTTTCCAATCAAAAGAGCCATTTTTCCACGTCACGCCCACTAAAACATCTGTCTGGAGCCACAAAACACATCTGAACCCTTAAATGACGACAGCAGCACCTGGTGATTCTCCATCATTTTAATGACATCAGATCTATAAGCAAACTGCTTTACCACCTGGCCTGACTGCTCTATAATGGGTCATGTATGTTTTGTTGCTTTAACTTGGCATTTTTGTTATACCATATTATATTGCAATAATTAATTTAGAGTTCAAATTATAACAATGGTGTGTTTACTTTGATTATTGGGCTTGTCAACAAAAATAACACTCAATTAATATTAGTCTGTATTATCACTGTTAATACTTAATTGTCATTGTTGCTGCTCAGTTTTTTTTTTCCACTGGATCAGGAAATCATAAATATTTGTTTGACATCATCAGGTGGGATGGTGGTCTGAGGCTCTTTCCCTGACATTTTTAAACTTAAATGATTTCTTTCCTGCATTCTGATCATTTTTTATGCACAATTTTATAATAATCATGAGGTAGTCTTGTGATCTTTGAGGTGCTTTTTGAAATCTCCTATCAGTGTTTTTGCTGCTTATCTCACTTAAATAATTAATCAATTTTTAGTTTCATGTCAATCTTGATGTCTTATAAAAATATGCCAGATGATCAAATTACACAATAACTCACACACGAGTTTGTAGTTATTGAATGAGAGAGAGAGAGTGAGGGAGAGAGACTGACAGCTATCACACACAGCAGACATGGGAATAAAAAAACATCCTCCTGATATCTTTGTGTAAAAATCCCCCCACTTCAAAAACGAGATCACAGTTGCGCTGAATTTATTGTCTCCCCATTTCTCTCGTCTTTAACGAGGCTTAAAAGTTTGAATCCCTTCACAGCAGCAGACGATGTTTTAAAAGTAAGAGAGTTCATCAAAACATCTACATAAAAACTTAAAAACAACATCACGGGTGAGCTCACAGCTAGAGATGCAGCAGCATGCTGCTCTCCCTCTGAGCTGCTGCAGGTCACACAGAGGTCACACAGAGGTCATAGGAGGCGCACACATGACGCATAGTTGACGATGTGCCTGCGGAGCCATGGGTTGCCCACCCCTGCCCTAGGACTTGACTAGGACACTCCTCGAAGACCTGTGATTTGACGTAAACTTAAGTTCTAAATCCCACACCCAAACATTTCAAAATGTTTTTTTTGTTTAATAAGCACGTATCTCTCAACTCAGTTGTCTCCTTCTGTATCTGATGCACAAGCAGCCTCCCCATAACTAACATTAAGGTGTGCACATCTTTTGAGGAAGCTACAGAGCTCAAGGCATATTGTTAAAAGAGGCGGTCATGTTCAAGAGAAGCTCTGTCCAATCCCCAAAACATTTTTTCAAAGTGTTTTGAGAAACTCAGTGTTGGATGTTGTTTACTCTGGATTTCCACCAAGTCCTACTGTGGAGCTTCGCTCAGCAGCTTTGCTCTGACCGATGGCAAGCATCCTTGTCCAATGGGAGCATGTTTAAAGTGCTGTGAAGCAGAGCGCAGGCCTGAAAGCTTAATACAGGAGATGAGAAAGATTGCAAAAGAACCACAACTTCACAAGGTAATTGTGTATTTATGAGAAAACACGAAAAGGAACATGTAAACAACAGGTTATATTTCCTGCTCTACATTGATTTGCTGTGGGCATCGACATCATTTCCACTATTCCACTGTATTTTGAAATGAGCCAGAAACTCTGAGCGCTTGTTTTGTGTTGGGTCGATCGGCTTGATGGGGGATGAAAATAGAGTTGCTGCAAATTTCCAGAGATCTGGCGCAGAAGTGGAAACAAACTGATTGTTGTGATTTGCCGTGGAGAGTGGGGCATGTACAGACTGCTGTGCAGACAGATTATGTGGACATTTGGGTTACTTTTATGCCCCCCTCCTCTTCTTTTAAATCGCATATAAGCATGCAGCTTTTTGGTGTTAATATAATATAACTTTTCTTTTTTTTTTACTTTTACTTTTTTTTCACAGAAAATCACCTTCTTATTATGATCTGGAAGAAGCATTAGTGTCTTAGTTCACTTACAAAGGAAAGATGGGGTAACAGATTATTAATGACCAGTCAAGCTGACAGAAATACATTCATTGAATTAATCCAACTGCCAAGCTCATCTAAAACTTTCAGCACCTCCTGTTGTACACTTATGGTTTCTCCTATTTTTTTCAATCCCTTGAAAGTCTGTTGTAGCAACAACACAGTGACAAGCAGCATCAGGATCAGGTAAATGACACGAAGAATATGTTTTCTTTTTCTTAATTTTTGTTTTTTACATTTACCTGGTAGAAAGTGAGTCACTGTCTTCTAAACACATCTAAACATAACTGTTTAAAAATACTGTAAAAACAGTTAAATAATAAATTAATTAAAAAAGAAAAATACATAGTCTTGCTGACACTCAAGCTACAACCCCTTACATAAAAAATGTAGGGGTGAAAACTGGGCTTCATAACTTTGAACTTACTTTAAGTTTCTCTACATTAATTATTAAAATAATCTGTTTGTGCTGCTGAAATTGTTACAGAATGTCTATGATTCATGAGTACAAAGTGTCTATGCTTGTAAAATAAGGAGTGAAAAAGATGATCAGCTTTTGAAGTGGAGGGCCTCATGCCTGTATTAAGCTGTGACTTCACCACCAAGCGCTGGTGTTCTGTAAGAGTTAAACTTTGCAGAAACGCACTGCATGAGCTATAGGTAATGTGTTTTGAGAGTCTATTTTAGTAAAGCAAGGTGAGTTTAGTTGTATTGCACATTTCACCATAAAAGTATTGTAAATGCTACACATCAGAATATAACACCAAAGATAACGAAACGCATATGAAGAAATGAGACAATGATACCAAAAAAGTTAGACTAAAAAGACTAGATAATGAACAAATAGAAAATAAAGAAAATTTGCAAAAGTGAACTGAATCAAAAACTTGTTAAAAAGTACAAACTTTTTAGAAGTTCAAGTGCAACATTGTAATTAAAACAGTGAGCAGAGTATTTTTTCAAATCTTTCAGTCAAAGTTGGTTGTGAACAGAAAAGTCTTCAACCTTGATTTAGAAGAGCTTAGACTTTTGGAAAACCTGCAGTTTTTGTGTTCCAAATGTGAAGAGCATCAAACCTCTGACTCTGGGGATAGACTTGGACTAGATGGCCTGATTGGTCTGCATGGTTCGTATGATAATCCAAGGTCACTGGTGTATTTTAGCACTGAACTATTGAGCACTTTATAAACTAACAGTGGCATTTAAAAAGTTTTCTTTGAGACTCAGGGAGTGAGTGTACAGACCTCAGAACAGTAATAATATGATTCACCTTGCAAGAGCTTGATCATACCATGCATTACTCTTATTTGTTTATGCCATTCAGATACCAACCTGTGTGTGTGTGTGTGTGTGTGTGTGTGTGTGCTCAGTGCATTTATTATGTGCATCCAGGATGTCCAATCAGAATTTACTTGCAGGCCTCTCCTGTAATAACCACATATTCATCACTCCTGTGCCATTTACCCCCAGCAGGAGGCAGTATTGTTCACTAAGCTCTTGAGAGGGCCCCGTTTACTGGAAAGCGACTCAGTAGAGAGACAAGAAGAATCAAAACATTTTGGACTGTTTCTTCAATCCTTCCTCCTGTGTCACCACTGGCAGTTCTATACTAACCTTGCAGAGCAGCTGGAGTGGCCTGATTGAATATCAGTAGTCTGGCAGATCCAACTTGCAAAGCTCCAAGCTGGAACATCTGAACTCAGTCTTCAGAGGCACTGCCCAATCAGTGTGCTTGGAGGAGAAAGAGGTGAGTTGCTGCTGGCTTAAGTGACAGTTTTATCAGAACTTGATTACATTTGTTCATTAAAAGAAAAACAAAGACTGAAAACAAGTGTCACTGAAAAAAGGTACATTCCCCACTCCTGACAGTTTTTGATGAGTGTTTGATTTACAATCTGTGTCTCTGATGAACTTCACCCCTCAGCTCCCTCCCATTACAACATCTAATTAGCCGGTACTGAATATGATTGACAAAACAATCGTCTTATCACCTTCCTTATATGTTTGAAAGGTTCTTCCTTCCCAGACACTTTCAATTGGCTGTTGCTCTGATGGACTAGTGAAATACAGTATGTCATGTACTAGCTACACTGAACTGTCCATCAGGCATGTTCAGTTAATTGTAAACCCCACAGAGGAATAAAACCAACAGGCTGTAGTTTTAGTTTCTTCCTGCAGGGGCCTCTTTTTTCTTGAAGAGAGTTATAAGCACAAGCTTATCCTCTGGTTACCACAACAACGAGAACGCAGAAAACCACCACTTCTTCACTGGCCCTTCCGCTGATCCCCTTTTTCCCCCCTCCTTCTTTTTTTCTCTCATATATACATCCTGCAAACCCTTCCATCTTTTCCAGCATACATCCAGTGCAAAATACACACACAAAATCACATTATCTGCAACAGCTAGACTGGCATGCAGGGCGTGGCTTCCCTCATAACTACATCACTGATTGGCTGCCGCGGCACAGTCACAACCAATGTCACCTGAAAACCTCTAATTTTTCAACTTTGGTGAGCGAGAGATGCAACCTAGTCATACGTCAAAACAACACAATAGCACAACCAAGTCAAACAGGTTGTGTCCGTCACATCATGTGAGGGGTGGCCCCGCCCCATTGCAGCTTTACATTGACTTTGCATAGTGAGTGGTTGCCCAGTTTGCATAAGTCACATCTGTTGTGAACCTTAACACTCTTGGATGGCAGGCAGTGTGAGTGGAAGAAAAAAATTGCAAACAGGCTGTGCTTCTCCAATTGAGGAGAACATTTATTATGCCTACCATTTCAAAAACAAGACAAAAGTGTCAAATCAACTGAACAATTTCCAAAAACTTCCCCTGTAGAGGAAAAAAAATGAGACACTAGTCCAATTTTTTTTAAAAATGGCTCTCCTCACAGCCTCACCTCTAATGTGACACACATCCACCAGACTGCTTATTTCTTTTTTTTATCCAACTTTTTTTAATTGAAATTTTCATGTACAAATAACATATAAACAAATCACAATGAATGTGTGCAAAAGAGAATACAATAAAAAGAATGAGGTATTTGTACATTGACCCCACCCACCCCCCTCCCACAAGAACCTAATCAGGTCAGAACTGAAAAGGGACATGTATAATTATTGTAAGCCCGTTAATACATCAATAATAATAAGGCACAAAAATGTGTATCAGTGAATATCAGCTGATAAGTGAGAAATAAATAGCATAAACACAATAAAACAAACAAGAGGAGAAAAAAAAAAGGGGGGCTGGGGCCGAAGTATGGCTATTTCATAACTCATTCTTCCTCTGAGTCTGGAGAAAGGCTTGTGAAGTGAGCAAACGTCAGGAGAGGGTTCCATATACTTGTGAATCCTTTTATAGAGCCGGCTAAAGAAAATCTAAGTTTTTCAAGTTTAAGATTGTTAAGAACTTCTGTGAACCACTAGGTATGTGAGGGTGGGCGGCAACTCTCCAATTCAACAAAATAAGGCGTCGGCCCAGCAGGGTCATGAAACTGAGCACCCGTTTGATCGACGTAGGAGAATTACTGTCCGATTGGATACCGAATATAGCTGACAGGGGGTTGGCAGGAATGGCAAGGCCATAGGCTTTGTTTATTGTGTCAAAAATATAATCCCAGAAAATTTTCAGTTTGGGACAGGACCAAAACATATGAATGTGATTTGCTGGGGCCAGGTTATATCTATTACAAGTATTGTTAATATTCTGAAAGATCCGGGCAAGCTTTGCATTCGTATAATGAATTTTATGGATAACCTTGCGCTGTGAGGCTATGTCAAGCACATATAGAGGAAAGATGGACAAGTTTCAAGGCTGAGTCCCACTGTGAGTCAGCCAGCTCGAGACCTAATTCGTTTTCCCAAGAGGTTCTTAATGTGGTGAGCAAATTTGAAGATGTAGAGCTAAGAAGTGTGAGGATTCAGTGAATCCTCAGCAGTCTGCTCTCCCCCTCCCTCTCGGATTCCCTCTCACCTTTCCCTGCATGGGCGGAGTCCACTGCTCGGCAGCTGCAGGACCTGTTTCCTGTTCACGTCATCAACTTCACCATTTAAGACGGCTCCTGAGAAGCTCTCATCGCGGGAGAATTGCACACTTACCCTCGGTCTCCACGAGCCCTCACCACCGCTGCCCTTTTGTCACTGTTTCACTTACCTGTGTTTGTGCTCCGGAGCCCGTCTACAATAAAACCTGTTCAACTTTTCCTCCTGCTTCATCCTTTGAGCTTTTGGGTCCAACTTTAAAAACACTAGGGTCGTACCCTGACAAGAAGGTTGTATAGTGAGGAAATGCATTTCTTTTGTAAAGGATCTAGAGACAATTGACTGTCTATCAGAGTTTCAGGGGGCTGGTTAGGAAAGTGGGGAAATACTTTTTTGACGAAATCCCTGACTTGAAAATAACGAAAGAGATGAGGGTTTGGTAATTGGCAGCTCGTAGATAGTTCTGCAAAAGATATAAAGATGCCCTCTTTATAGAGCTCTTTGATACTGGTGATGCCCCTGTTATGCCAGATTTCAAATGTGGGATCTGTATTTGAGGGTTCAAAGGCATGGTTATTAAGCAAAGGGGTCAAAGCGGAGGGACTGTGTAAGCCAAGGTTTTTCCTAATTTGGGTCCAGATTTTCATGGATGTCCTCACAATTGGATTAAATCCAACAGGTATTGACAGGAAAGGTAGCTGGGAGCACAAGGCGGAGCGTAAAGAAAGGGGTGAGGTTGCCTTTTCTAGAGTTACCCAAACAGGTGGGGAGTCGGTACTGTCTTCCATCCAGTAGAGAAGTTTTTGTACATCGGCAGCCCAATAGTATCTTCATAAGTTCGGGAGAGCTAAAAATTTGGATATAGTGCTATCTAATTTATCAAAGAAAGATTTGTTTAAGAGTATAGGTATGTGTTGGAAATAATAGAGGAATTTTGGAAGGGTGACCATTTTAACTAGATTAATCCGAGCGATAAGAGACAATGGCAAAACAGACCAGCGATCAAAGTCCCTCTCCGCTTTTTCCATTAAAAGTTGACAGTTAGCACTAAACATGTCAGACAAAGATGTGGTAATGGAAATGCCCAGATAAGGGAGCTTGTGATCAACCCACTTAAAAGGAGTCAAAGTGCGTGGAAGTTGTCTAGCCAAAGGATTAATGGGTAACAATTCACTTTTCTGATAGTGAAGTTTGTACCCCGAGTAGGTGCCAAATTGTTCAAGGATCTCAAGAATTTAATGGATAGATTTAACTAGGTCTGAAACATATAGGAGCAAATCGTCTGCGTATAGGGAAACCTTATGCAGAGTGGTCTGTCAAGTGATACCAACAAAATCTTTTCGGCGTCAAGAGTGACCACTACTTCCGGTGTTTCAGAACTAGGAGAATAAATAATATTAAGGAAACGTCTGGGGTTGTGATAAGAGTGCCGACCCAGCATAAATCCAGTTTGATCTTGTGAAATAATGGTGGGCAGCACATGCTGTAAGCAAAGGGCCAAGACCTTGGAAAGAATTTTGGAGTCGACGTTCAAAAGTGAAATAGGTCTGTAATTGTTACATAGCAGAGGATCTTTCTCCTTTTTCAATATTAAAGATACTGTAGCTTCCGAGAAGGTGCCAGGCAGATGGGACAGTGAAAAGACCTCGTTGTATACATCTCTGAGAACAGGGGCAAGGAGACCAGCAAAGGTTTTATAGTATTCTGCGGTGTAGCCATCTGGAACAGGTGATTTATTGCACTGTAACAATCTAATGGCTTCTTGAACTTCAGCGGCTGTTATGGGATTTCCCAACTTCTGAGCAGCTTCAGGGTCAATTTGGGGAAAAGCAACATGATCCAAAACATAATTTATTGGAGGGGGGGAAATGAATTATAGAGATCAGTGTAGAATTTAGCAAATATTTTGTTAATTCCCCTTGTGTCAACACACAGATCTCCTGAGTCTGGTTTAATAGCTGGTGTTAGTCGAGAGGTTGCTTCTGATTTAGTCTGTTGAGCCAGCAGCTTCCGCCGCTTTATTGCCGGATTCAAAAAAGCGTTGTCTCGATTTGAGGAGTTGTAATTTGAAGGTACTGGTTGCTAAAAGGTCAAATTCTATTTGGAGTCTGAGACGTTCATTATATTTTCTAGGCTCCGGGTTAGAAGCATAACTCTCATCAATATCTTTAATTTTCTGTAACAAGTCAGCAGTATGAGACGTTACTTCTTTTTTACGGTTTGAGATAAAAGAAATAAGTTGGCCTCTAATGTAAGCCTTGGACGCTTCCCAGAGCATTCCTCTGCTTGTACCCGGTAAGTCATTCAGTTCCAAATATAATTTAATTCGGGAGTGCAAAAACTGCTTATATAGATCATCTGAAAGCAGTGCGGAATTAAACCACCACTGTTTGGGAGGTTTAAGTAGACTGTCCAACATGACATCGACAGAAGTTGGGGTGTGATCGGAAATAACGATACTATAAAAATCAGTTGAATTAATTCTTGAAAGCAGCCTATTGTCAATAAGAAAAAAATCGATTTGAGTATAGGTATGATGTGCGTTTGAGAAGAATGGAAATGATTTAGTGGCAGGGAAATTGTACCTCCAGGGGTCTATAAGCCCCAATTGTTTGGAGAAGGTATTTACCAGACTGCTAATTTCTCACACCTTATATACTTACCTGCAGCTCTAATCACAGCCTCACTGACTACAGGTGGGATTGCCCTCACACCTTCAGACAATGCAGATGAGAGTAAATGTGGCAATGATTGAACAAAGGAAAAATACCAAATGGATCTTAAAACACAATATATTAAAAGGAAAACAAAGTCTACACATCCCCTATGTGCACTATCCAAAGCAAAAACTAATTCAACTAATCTCTAATGTATTTTTAAAGTATAATGTGAACATCCATTAACCCATATTTTTCACACAAATACTGATTCAGGTGCTAAAGGAATGTGCACCTTCCTCTAGCCTTAGCAATGTGAAATATAATGTGTACTCTGATACATCTTAGTCTAGTTCATCCTAATCAACAGCATCTTAAGGCAAATTTATGTTTTTGATCATGCTACTTTGATGTTTTCCCCTCAACAGGTTATCATAACACAACAAATGTACTAACTGTTACTGTTAGTATTGCATGTCTAACAATGCTAGCTATACTTTCCCCTCATCCTGTATCTATTTCAGCCATTTTTAATGTTATTTGATAAAACCGATGGGCAGCTGCCTTCAAAAACTTGACCTGGACTTGCAAGAAGTGCCTTGTAGGGGTGTCGGTGGCACAGCTGGATAGTGCGCTTGGTCAGTGATCGGGAGGTTGCAGGTCCAAGCCCAGCTCCAGGCGACACATGGCGATGTGTCCTTGGGCAAGACACAGCTGCATCAGTGGTGTATAAATGGGCATGAAAGGGCGTGAATGTGTTAGTTGATACTGATGGATAACTAACATAGAAACTCTGAACCATCAGTGAGTGAATGTGAGAGTGAATGGGTGTGAATGGGTAAGTGTGACCTGCAATGTAGCAGCTTTGAGTAGTCAAAAGACTAGAAAAGCGCTATATAAGCTCAAGTCCATTTACTTGTGCCCATCTGTGGACCAGTGTGATTCATATATGTCCGTAAACTCCTATTTGAGTGTGACACAGAGACTGGCAATCCTTCCCTCCTCTCCATCTCAGGATCCAAGCAGCCCTCAGCAGCAGAATGGGAAGAGAGTCTGCATACATGTATATATGATAGATCACAGGCATTGGCTAAATAGGAAACAGAAGGCTACATTTGGGGTTCACCCAAAGGTCTGCCGCATCCAGACTGCCACAGCCTAGCATTTATTTTATAATGGCTGCAGGTTATTTGTGCATTACAGGCCTACTCTGAGCGATACCACTTTCAGTTTTTATGTGGAAGAGGCGGGAGGCGGCAGACCATCCGTCATAGGCTCCTAAAAGTCACAGAGTGAGAAATGACAAAGTGCTACCAGAACATTGTTCAGACCCCCAAAAAGGCCAACTGCTCTATAAAAAAAACAGTGAGGCCGGTAACCTGTCTGTCTTTCTCTGCCTCCTTCTCTGTGACAGGAATTAGATGGTAAGATAAACAGCGTGCAGTGGAGAGCTGACATTTCAGAAAACGTAGAAAATTGTAAAAAGAAGGGCACTGGGCCCCCCTGTAAAAGGCCACTCAGTTAAACTAAGCATTTATTTATTCGGCTGTAAGAAACCTTATTTGTATTCACTTCAGAAGCTACAGTGTAAGCTGGTGGAGGTCAGTGTGTGCAGTGTAGACAGAGTACTGTTTAAAACTCTGGCAGGGAATTAATAATATCTTAGAGGCACAAGCAGCTCTGGTACACTTCCAGTAAGAGAAACTCCCCAGACTCCTTTTAAAGCTCCTCCAAACTCTGCTGCCTCAGAAAACACACTAAACTGTATCAGAGGTATACCACAGGCAATCATAATCCTTCAGATATAAAAGTTTCTTTGTCTGAAAAAAGACCAAGGGATAATGCTCCAAGGCAGGGATAAGTATAAAAGATATCCATGGATGAAATGGATATCTGCAACCTAAACTTATAAATGGTGGTCTAAATACTGTCAAGTTCCCTTTATGTGGATTAACAGTCGGAGGGTTAGGGGAAAGAAAGTGCTACAGAGGACTGACATCATGGTTTGAAGCTGACATTGTCACCTGACCTCTTGATGTCCAGAGGTCAGGGGGTAAAGGAGACTATGCTGGACTGTTTAAACATTGTAATGGCAGCATATTAAGTATTGGTGCCCCTTGCCCCCCACAACAATTTAAGTAAGGAAACTGCTACTCCTTGGAATCTCTCATTTCAGTCAAAGAAACCCATATGTAGTGTTGTGTCGTTCGCAAACAATTCGTTCAAAAGAACGAATCTTTTAAGTGAACGTACTGAACCGAATCACTTCCTCAAGTGATTTGTTCGTTTCTCTGTTCAGTTGAGCTGCCAGCAGTGCAGCTGCTGCAGCATGCAGCAGCGCCGGGCAGACAGCCGGCGAGCAGCTGCAGGGAGGGAGGGACCGCGCACACGTTGCAGACGCCTGAATCACTCAGTGATCCTCACTCTCCTCCTGAATCAGTCAGTGAACGAAGCACTCAGTGAACGACTGTCTCTTTCCAAATCACTCGGTGAACGAAGCTCTCAGTGAACGACTGTCTCCTCCCGAATCACTCGGTGAACGAAGCACTCAGTGAACTTCACTCTCCTGAATTATTTTCCTCTGAGGGATACACTTTCATGGCAACCGTTGTTCCCCGTTGTTTTAACAGATTTAGTTCCCAGGTAAACAAACTTAAACTGTGAGACTCACCATCTGTAGCAGGTACTAGGCAGGTGCGGTGGAGGGAGATAGGAGTGTGTTGTGTTCAAGTGTACCACGGAAAAAAACATTTTTTTTTTTAATTCAGCTATATTGCCGCCACAACAACTCACCTACAGTAGGACACAGCATTTAACAAGTAATGTATAAAACCCGCAGTTTGAGAAAATGCATGACTGTCTGATCTTCTCATTGTGAACATTTGCGAGGGAATGGTGCATGTTCAGTGTGAATCCTTCACTGAATGTACTGTGGTCTGACTGTTCAGTGAACGTATCACTCACTGAACGTCGTACTGCAGGAGACACTGAAACCGGAGCCAAGCCATATAAACATCAACACACACCTCCCCTTGTTTTAACAGATTTAGTTTCTAGAACACTTTGGGCTCTAATTTCCTGGAACAACTCAGGGTGGCGCAGCCTGGTGCACCCCGCGCAGTGGGAATTTTGTCCAGCTCACCACCGTGCGCAGCCAATTTGGCAATTTGGTAGACCGGCTGCGCCGAGATGGGTGTGTCAGCGCACCAGGGGGAGGTGTCGACAGAATCAGCTTGGCGCAGTGACAATTTCATGCCAAAAACACGCACAGAAGGTGCGCTGAAAGCTCGCCAGCTCCAACCTGGTCTAGTCTCGGCACAGGCGAGGCGCAACCCCTGCAGTGGTAATTTGGCTGACAGGCGCACAGTGCGCACACGTCACCAAAGCCTCACAGGCAGGTATCCAGAGTGTCAGGCACATTTCAATGCAATAAACAATCACAGCAACCACTATTTAATGTAACCGTCTGAACCAGCACATACATTTGTATCTATATAGATTTTCCCGTCACATCTGATGTCAGATCAGAGACGTTTGTCATAATGGAAACTCAACCTGACGGCTGCTGGAAGAGTGGCGCAAACTAACGAGTTAACATCTCTCAGCCAACCACAAACAGCCACATCATCCGATAGAGAGTATCCGGTTTCTCTCATCTCATGAAATTCAAAAGAAAAGAAAAAAGAGAGAGACGCTTGCTGAATAAGTCACTCGGTGTCTTAAAGATTTACCTGTGATTGCCCATATTTCTCTGTTTTAATTTTTATTAATCTATTTCATTTGTAATTAACACTTAATTTTGTACTCCTATTCATGACACAGGAACAAATTACATCTGTCCCGCGAGGTGGTCCACACAGTGACGCACATCATGGCCTCCGATGCGCAGCCCGGTGGCTCCTGCGCTCTCCCAGTTGCTGCAAAAGTTACTGCGGCTCTGACCTTCTTCACCACCGAGTTGAAATTGTCTCTGCGCCTCCCCCGTGGTGCATTTAAAGGCAAGGAGAGGCGTTCATTTGATTGGTGAAGATTACACTCAGCTGTATTAAACCAACGCACGCCTACTCTCCTCCCTCTCTGCTACTTGCAAAGGTTTTTGGCTTTTGAATCATCTAAATATAATGGATTATGTCAACAGCTAACTAGCTTGCTTACAGTTACTACTTTTTACTCTAATAAAAAATGTATTCTCCCTCTGAAGTTATCCTAATTAACCAAGTGTTCATCACCAATCACCAGTTAACCAAGTGTTCATATTTTGACTTAGCTTGGGTTCATATAATGAAATGATTGCTTATTTTAAAAAACTGCCAGTTTTAACAAACTGAGTCCCCCTGCATCACATCCCCTCTCAATGTCTGAGGGTTGCTGTTGGTGCGACTGTGACTTTGAGGCTTCCTTACCTGTGTGGACCCAGTCTGTACTGATTGGTTGACAGGTCTGCTCTGAGGTAATTGGTCAGTGTAGTTTACAATGACTATGCATTCTTTCTACAGTCTTTGCTTTGCACTGGGCTTGCCAGCCCCAGCCAATGGGCTTAAACTGCTGGCAGAAAGATAGTAGGACTTCACAATGGGGGGTCTAATTTGGGGTCAGGGGATCAGTTGTTTCAGGCCCCATTGACACGACAACAAAAATGACCGAAAACTGAGAATGTTCATTGCATTTGTGCCTCCCGTTCACACGAGAACGGTGTCTGGAGTGCCTAAATCCGCAAACTTTCGAAACCAGGGTCCAGAGTGAAAAGTTTTGAAAATGTTTTGGTATCTGTCTCCATGTAAACAGGAATCAGCATTTACAGGGAAAACGATGACAAGCACATGCATGGTACTCTTTCAGATGAAGGTTGCCTGCACACATAGGAACAACAGCAACAACAACAGCTTCAGCCGTCTACCGTGCAACATGTGTGCTGCTTACTGTGCTCGGTTTGTTATCCAGACAAAAATATCCAGACAGATTTGTTGTCCAGACAAGAAACTCCTGCATCTTCGTGCGTCCACTCACAATTGTTGTTTGTGAAAAAGTTTGTCTTCCCTGGAAAGCATGCGCATGTTGTTACACCGCTGTTTCTCTGCAAACCTACATCGCCAACTACTGGCCTGGCTTGCATGCTACAGCGTTTTCAGTCATTCTCATGGATCTGTGTGAGCGTGCATCGTTTCTACATCATATGAGCACAGAGTGCTTTTGAAAACGCAAAGGAACCTTTCAGTTTCTGGTGACAATTTTGTTATGTACATGGGGCCTCAGGCTACTGGCACTGTAAATGGGAGGAAAGGGAAGTCCTGATGCTGCAGACTTTTTGCTTTGCGCACAGAAGTACTCTATTGTGTGGAAGAGTTATGTAAAACACACTAAAGGGCATATGAAACTTTAAAAAAGTATAATAATAATACATTAAATTTCTCTAGACATCTCAATAAAAGTACCACCTAAATTTAAGACCTCTTAAAAGTACAAGACATTTTTAATTTAGGTGTTTTAGCGGCCGTTAGTTTCTTAAATGTAATTTAAGACCTACTAGACCAGGCATCACCAACCGGCAGATGCTGGACCAAATCCAGACTGCATTGCCCTCCAATCAGACCCAGGCTGACTTTATTGTTTCTTATTTAAATAGCACTGCTTGCAGTGCCTTTCAGTTTTATACAACACAGTGTATTTACATGCATTTACAGTGGTTGTATTTGCTGCCTGGAGGACCACTCACCTATGAATTTGTTCGAAAGCTTCACACATGAGGCTTCTCATCAAATCAGTCTGACAAGACAGTGTGAGTGAGTGAGGAGGGAGTGTGAGAGCAGAGAGAAAAGACACACATGGTACCAGAGACAAAGAGAGGACATAAAAATCAGACACGCTGGGCAAGAGAATGTTGAAACAAAATATGTCTATACAGGAGTTTGCCATCTTGAATCTTTACCTATGTGCAAATACATTGGGAGCCTAATATGATCAATTCATCAATAATCTTTAATTGTCATTATTTACTGACCAATAGCATCCAGAATGATCATCTTTGCCCTTTGTAGTTCACATATCCACCTTAATGACGCAGGGCTGTCTGCTAAGCTCAAATGTAAAATAATGACAAGACTGAGGCTCATTTCTCTGATTAAACAAGAGAAAGCTTTGGAGAGAAATTAAAAAAAAAAAAAAGCAGTTTCTTCTGTTTATTTTTTTATTATGAGCCAACATTATTTAGTAATATGATTTCTCACAGTAGTGAGAAATAGAAAAGCAGAAAATCAGACAACATATATTGCACTTTTCATTTTTAATATGGCTCCTTCAAGAACAAAACTGCACATGAAGTGAGAAATAACTTTTTTAAAGAAAATTACTGGTCATTACAAACATGTAACACCTATCTATCTATCTGTCTATCCGTCTATCTGTCTATCTATCTGTCTTCTGGTGGTGGAGGTGTGTTGAGGTACAGCGGTAGAGGGATCTCAAACTTTTTTGTTTTTCTTTTCTTACGCTCAGTTTGTTGTATGATCATTGTTTGCTGATAACTTTGATACAGTATGGTGTCTGTTTGTGTGTTGTTGTGTATCGTGGCAGGGATGGCATCCTCTGAGACAGCACTGCTGCCAGCATCTCTGAAACATAGTGTGAGATTGGTTCTGCAACCCACCACCTCTGTGGAACAGGCACTGCTGGCTGTGGGAGATCAGGTAGACCATAGGAACATCTCCTATGCCTCCCGCATCAACAAAGCCATGGTGTTTTTTTCTTCCAAGATCAGAGCTGTGTGACTGCACTTATCGAGAGTGGATTAACTCTAAATGAAGAGTTCATTCAAGTTTCACCGCTGGCGTCCCTCCATTTATTCCAGATGAAGCGCTGGAACGGGGGCTGGTACGATTCAGTAAGTTTGCAAGTCATTCCCGTACTGTTGCTTTGGGGCATAAAGATGCTAAATTAAAACATGTTCAGTCCCTGCAGAGACAAGATTTCATGTTTCTGGACTCCCCAACAGACACATGTGTCTTCCCATGTCAAGCTTGAGGAGGGTTTTTACATGGTGTATGTGAGCTCAGGCAACATGAAGTGTTTTGAGTGTGGGGAAGTAAGCCACAAACATGTTACTGCACAGACAACACATGGTGAGATCCGATGGGGATGACAGCAGGGAGGTGAGCGCCAAGGCCTGCGAGCTCCGTGGCAGCTGTTGCCAGTCCGGTAGGCTCGGCTGTGGCTGTTGCTGGGTCCTTGGCCCTGGTCTGGGCTGCCAGTGCATCCTCCGGGGTTGCTGTGTGGCAGAGTGTTGTCAGGCTTAAAACGGGGTTGGTGAAGATTCAATCTTTGAGGACTGTTGAGGAGGAGAGTGGTATGAATAAGTGCAGTGTTGAGCAGGTAGAGGATCACACAGCTGTGCAGTTGGAGGCTAGTGCTATTGAGCAGGTGAGAGCCGCAGGTGAAGGCTGCTGATGCAGAGCAGAAGCTGCAGACTGAGTCATAGGCTGCTCCAGGTCCCCGTCAGGAGGCAGTGGTATACAGATGCTGATGTCAAATCTGATTTTCTGTTGCAGATAGTGTTTCACAGAGTACAGATTAATATTCTCTGGAGAAGGTCAAAGACTTTCTGGATGATTCTTTAGGCACATCAGTGGAAGTCACTGATTATTTTCCAGACATGCAGAAGTTTGTCCAGTCTTTGGACACTCTGCAGAAGGTTGTAGGTAAGGACCTTCTGTGTGATAAAAAAGTGTTATCGCCTTCAAAAGCATGTGGCTCACGTTAGGAAAATTTTCAAAAAGGTAGAAAGTTCTGAAGAAAAGGAACTTTTCCAAATAATCCAACATGATTATTCACCACTAGGTGCTTCCTCTCTGCTGTGTCTATCTGTCTGTTCTGCTTCTCTGTCTGTCTTCTCCTCACATGCAGCCTTTAAGAGTTGCCACTTAAACTCAAAATGGGGGTAGGAGTGTGCAGAAAAGAGCTCAAATGTCTAAAATTCTCAAACAGAAAAAAAGATGTTGTTTTTCTGCAATAAATACAGGGCCTTAATGAGACATACTGACAGGCAGAGTTTCAATGATAAAGGTGGAAATTCTGGGGTTTGTTTTTACCTCAGTAAATTTCTATGCACCCAATCACAGCCCTGAATATTAAGCTTCATTTAATTTACTAAAATAGTTTCATAAACAGCGGTCAGGAAGAGTGTGTTTTACTGGGTGGGATTGGAACTGTAGCACTGATGGCACTTTAAACAGGTGGAGCTCCAGTCTCAGTTATTCTCTTTTCTGTCTCACATGATGAAAGAGGCTAACCTAGTTGATATCCGGGGGATAAAACATCCTACTGTTAAACAGTACACATGTAAGAGATTATCTGATGGCATCGTCAGTGCAGTTAGACAGGTTTTACATATCCTCTTTTATTACTGTCAGATCCATCCTGTTGGCTTCACAGATCATCACTTGGTTTTATAAGAAATGTTTTAAACTCCACTGGAAATTATAGGTCATTCTGGCATTTTAATGTTAAGCTTTTACACGATTTTAACTTTTGTGAAATTTTAAACTTTTTTGGGCTAACTGGAGATCCAGAGGAAAGGCTTTTCCCTCCCTTCCCTCACTAGTCAGTGGTGGGAGGTAGGAAAGGGACAGATCAGGGTTTCTGCCAGTAGTATACCTCCTGCTCCACTGCAAGTATCCAAAGGGCTGTGGCACAGCTGGAGGCAGAAAGCAGGGAGCTGAAGATTGTGTCTGCTGATAACAATGAACAGTTACTCCCTAACCCTTTATGACCTTCCATAGGATATATGTATGTATGTATGTATGCATAATATGTATGTATTAAGTCCATGATCCCTATATAAATTGCAAAAAAAGTGCAAAAAACAAAACAAAATACTAAAATCAATTTTTCTTTAAACACATATTTTCATTAATACAGAAATGTTATGGTTTTATCCCTCAGAATTTTAAAAGGAAAAAAATGCAAAAAAAACTTTCCATAGACAGAAAATTTATTTTGAGTGTGTTAATAACTTAATTTTTGAGAGACACTCATTTTTATAAACTTTAGCAAAAACGGAAATAAAGTGCGCATTCTGCATAATTTGTAGAAAGACAGCATATACATCAAAATGAACTACTTATGCATTTTTTTGTTTGCACACGCAATTTAGCACTTTTTATTTGGGATCTTGGTAGATCAGGCCCTCAGACTTTTAAACATTTCAGTTTTCAAATATCATTGGCATTAAAACATCAAAGTAATAAAAATTGATGTATAAAAAATGTTACCATGTGAAAAAGGCATTAAAATCACATCGCTTTTTTAAGGCTTTCAAAAATTATAGAAAGACTTACACGTCAGTGGCAGCACGGTGTTTCTTTAATGTCTTAGGGCTCTAATTTCCTCAACTCAGGGTGGCGCAGCCAGGCGCACCCCGCGCAGTGGTAATTTTGTCCGGCGCACCGCTGTGCACAGCCAATTTGGCAATTTGGTAGACCGGCTACGCCAAGATGGGTGTGACGGCGCACCAGGGGGGAGGTGTCAAAAGATTCAGCTTGGTGCAGTGACAATTTCGTGCCAAAAAAACGCGCGGAATGTGCGCTGAAAGCTCGCCAGCTCCAACTTGGTCTATTCTCGGCGCAACCCCTGCAGTGGTAATTTGGCTGACAGGCGCACAGTGCGCACACTTCACCAAAACCTCACAGGCAGGTATCAACAGTGTCAGGCACATTTCAATGCAATAAACAATCACAGCAACCACTATTTAATGTAACCGTCTGAACCAGCACATACATTTGTATCTATATAGATTGTCCCGTCACATCTGATGTCAGATCAGAGACTTTTTTCATAATGGAAACTCAACCTGACGGCAGCTGGAAGTGTGACACAAACTAACGAGTTAACATCTCCCAGCCAACCACAAACAGCCACATCATCCGATACGGAGTATCTGGCTTCTCTCATCTTATGAAATTCAAAAGAAAAGAAAAAAGAGAGAGACGCTCGCTGAATAAATGTAAGTCACTCGGTGTCTTAAGGATTCACCCGGATTGCCCATATTTCTCTGTTTTAATTTTTATTCTTAATGTGATCTGAAAAGATGGAGAACATTATTGCAAGGAGGATGAGGAGGACATATATGGGGGGGGGTATTTCACCTAAGGCGCTGCTATTTGGCGATGACAGACCAGGAATGCAGGTAGATCACAAGCATGATGAATGGATTAGCCTGCTGCTGTGTTTAAATGTAATTATCACTTAATTTTGTACTCATATTGATGAGACAGGGATAGATTACATCTGTCCTGCGAGGTGGTCCACACGGTGACGCACATCATGGCCTCTGATGCGCAGCCCAGTGGCTCCTGCGCTCTCCCAGTTGCTGCAAAAGTGACAGCAGCTCTGACCATCTTCTCCGGCGAGGTGAAATTGTCACTGCGCCTCGCCCGCAGCGCATTTAAAGGCGAGGAGAGGCGTTCATTTGATTGGTGAAGATTACACTGTGTTAAACCTACTCAAGCCTTCTCTCCTCCCTCTCTGCTACTTGCGCCACTGGGAGGGACGGAGGCATGGGTGCGCCTCCCTGCGCCAGACTGCGCCGTGCACGAAACTTGCAAATTGCCCTGGACACATCCCGTTGGCGCGGCACAGGCGTGGTGCAGGGCAGGTGCGCCCCGCCTGCGCCTGCTCTATGAAATTAGAGCCCTTAGAATTTTAATTTTGATCAACCCCATTGGGGACCTGTTTGATTTTTCTGCTTATTTAATTTATATTATTCATTCTAGCAATATTTGGTGGAAAACACGTCAATGGCAGCTGAGGATCAGTGGGAGTGTCACTTATCTTTCTAACAAAAGAGTGTTGGTTTAATCCTAGCTCCTCCAGTCCACTCATCAAAGTATCCTTGTACAAACACAATATCCTCCCAATAGGGTGAGCCAGTCCTGCATGACTGTGTAGGAATGACATGATTTAATGCTGAAGGGCACCTGACATAGCTTCCTCTAACAGAGTGGGAATCAATGTATATATGCAGTTAAAAGCTTTTACAGTGAAGCTGAGCAAAGCGCCACTTATTTAGATATCATCATATGATTTAAATATGCAGGGTCTGCCATTTTGCATCTGTACATTTTTAAACATTTGACAACATATACACCATGATACTTTGTCTTTAGATGTCCACCACGTCCAAACTCTGCACTTTGTTTACATGTCATTACACGCTCTGGTTACATATCACCAAGGGGTCCAAACTGTCACTATTTTCTTCACTGCTTCAACATGCAGACCTAACTGAATATGAGACCAGTTAACAATGCCCCTACTTGGTCCAATGAGGTTTGGTTCAGTGAAGTAATAAACAGTCAGGTAAGACAGGGAGACCGGCCAATCAGGCTCCTCTTTCTGCCGGCTGATTAGGTGTTCCCACCTCATTAATCACAAACAACAGCTTTGGTGCTCTGTAATTAATTAATCTATTTTAATCAAATCAGAACAAGATGGTCCTATTGTTATAGAGGAGTGTGCCTGCTGGTGATGGGAGAAATTACAGAGCGTTAGTGTGAGACCTGTCTTTGAAAACTCTAATTGAGATGTTGGTGAGACCCTGCCAAAGCAAATGGGTTGAAATAAGTATGGGACATTATACGGAGCACTTTCTTCATGAACACACCACCACTAACAAGAGCAGTTAGATTTCAATGTCAGTGTTGCTTAGTCAAGGCTGAAATAAAGCACCTATAACACAGCTGTTCTGTGTATTCACACACAAATGGGATTTCAAAGGTCTGTTATATCTTTATATCAGAACCCCGTTAAAAAATCAAAGGGCACAGTCTTGATTCAACCTGAGCTCAGAAGTGTTCACAAGCCATGTGACCAAAGAAAATGAAATATGAAGATAAAGCATCAGTGTGAGTGCTGCATTGGTTAAAGGCTTATAATGAAGACATAAAATAGGAACCCCAATTCCAATGAAGTAGGGACAATTTGTGCATCTGATTCAAAACAATATGATGATTTGCAAATTCTATTTGACCTATATTCAATGGAGTACACCACAAAGGCAAGGTATTGAATGTTCAAACTGATAAAATTTCAATGTTTTTTGCAAAAATTCACTCATTTTGATTTTTTTTTCTTTTTGCATGCAGCACATTCCAAAAAGCTGAGACAAGGGCAACAAAAGACTAGGAAAGTTGAGGAATGCTCAAAGATCCCCTGCTTAGAACATTTCACAGTAGAGCAGGTTAATTGGAAACAGGTGGGTGTTATGATTGGGCATAAAAAGGAACATCCCCAAAAGGCTCAGTTGTTCACAAGCAAGGAAGGGGCCAGGTTTATCAGTTTTTGACAGAGTGCATGAGCAAATAGTCCAACAGCTGAAGAATGTTTCTCATCATACAATTGCAAGGAATTTAGGGATTTCATCATCTACAGCTCAAAAGATTTAGAGAATCTGAAATCTCTGCACAAAAGCTGCAAGGCAGGAAATCAACAGTGAATACCTGTGACCTTCCACCCCTCAGGCAGCTGCATTAAAGCTAATATTCTGCAAAGGATATTACCATGTGAGCACAGAACACTTTGGAAAACTATTATCATTTAACACAGTCCGCCTACATCTACAAGTGCAAGTTAAAACTCTACCAGGCAAAGCCAAGCCATATACACTGCCTGGCCAAAAAAAAAGTCGCCACCTGGATTTAACGAAGCAAATAGGTACAAGCCTCCTATTGGATAATTACTGCATGGGTGATTATCTTTCAGCTGGCAGCAAGTTATTAAACCCCAGCTGATGCAATGAGTAGCTTCTCATTTCTTCAACAACCATGTCAAAAGACACATCCTGTGTTCATGGAAAAGATGTTAGTCTGTTTAAGAAGGGTCAAATCATTGGCATGCATCAAGAAGAGAAAACAAATAAGGGGATTGCAGAAACTACTAAAATTGGATTAAGAACTGTCCTGGAGGAAGGTCATGTGGTCTAATGAGTCCAGATTTACCCTGTTCCAGAGTGATGGGCACATCAGGGTAAGAAGACAGGTAGGTGAAGTGATGCACCCATCATGCCTTGTGTCTACTGTACAAGCCTGTACAAGGCAGTGTTATGATCTGAGGTTGCTGCAGTTGGTCAGGTCTAGGTTCAGCAACATTATGTGCCCAAAGAATGAGGTCAGCTGACTACCTGAATGTACTGAATGACCAGGTTATTCCATCTATGGATTTTTTCTTCCCTATTCCAAGATGAGAATGCCAGGATTCATCGGGCTCAAATTGTGAAAGAGTGGTTCAGGGAGCATGAGACATTTTCACACATGGATTGGCCACCACAGAGTCCAGACCTCAACCTCATAGAGAATTTTTGTGATGTGCTGGAGAAGGCTTTGCATAGTGGTCAGACTCTCCCATCATCAATACAAGCTCTTGATGAAAAAATTAATGCAACACTGGATGGAAATAAATCTTGTGACACTGCAGAAGCTTACTGAAACAATGCCACAACGAATGCATGCTGTAATCAAAGCTAAAGTTGGTCCAACAAAATATTAGAGTGTGTGACCCTTTTTTTGTGGTGGCGACTTTTTTTTTGGCCAGGCAGTGTATCAACATCACAAAAAAAATGCACCACCTTCTATTTGCTGAGCTCATCTGAGATGGCCTGACGCAAAGTGGAAAAAGGCTGTGGTCTGACAAGTCCACATTTCAAATTGTCTTTGGAAATCATGGATGTTATGTCCTCCAGGCTAAAGAGGAAAAGCATCATCTAGACTGTTATCAGTTCAAAGTTCAAAAGCCAGCATTTGTGATGGAATGGGGTTAAGTTGGTGTCCATGGCATGGGTAACTTACACTTCTGTTAAGGCACCCCTAATCCTGAAAGGTATATTCAGGTTTTGGAGCAACATATGCAGCAAGAAAAATTATTATTTTAAGGGACATCCCTGCCTTGAGTATTGTTAAAAAGAATGGTGATGTAACACAGAGGTAAACATGGCCCTGTCCCAGCTTTTTGGAACATGTTGAGCAGGCTTAATTTCAAAAATTGTGACTATTTCCCCATAAAATACATTTTTACAGAAATGAAATGTATTATTTTCAAGCTGTATTATGAGCTTGTAAGCAGCAGGATGATGTTTTTGTCCGAAGGATGAGCCATAGCTGCTAAAACAATGGCGATGAAACCAAGGCCTTCACTTTTGTTACTGATATTTAGAAGAACAAGCCTTTTTATGTATATTTCTTTCTTGTTTTGTTTTACCTTAATACATTTCATCTTATATCAAAAAAGTCAAAAGTATCTTTATTGTGTCCCTAGGGAGAAATTTGTCTTGGATAGAGGGGTCTGCTACACAGTCAACACATTCAACACATTCTATCCATGCTTCCAGGATAGTAAAAGAACACACAATTACAATAAATTAATTAATTTAAAAAATCATCAGGTAAAAAAGTGCAAGGTAGCATATAAGCGCAAATTCAGCATCAAGTGAAAAGTGCAATTCAGCATCTCTGTACAAATTCCACGTAACTTGACCTCAGACTCTCTTCTTTCCATCCTGGGCAATCTGCTCGTTAATGAGCTTCACTGACAGGGATGAATGAGTGTTTATATCTGTTATGCTTACATAGAGGAACTCTTGTACCTCCTTCCTGAGTTAAGTAGAGCAAATATGTATTTGTGTATATATGTAGAGGTAAAGTTGTCCTACAGGTCATTTTGGGGACAATGTGTTGAGAAAGAGAGGTCAAAGTAGAAGGAAAACTCCATTTACAAACATATTTTCACTTCTTATTCTCAAGTTCTCAGATCCAGAGGGGAATCCATAAAGACCATAAAAAAAGTTTTTCATGAGACAATGTGTCTGATATAAAGTAACAATGATGATGATAAAGAAAGAATCAGAATCAGCTTTATTGGCCACGTATGTTGGACAAGAGAGGTGAATGTCAAAGATTAAACATTTATTCTGTTCTTATTGTTCGTAAATAAGATGATAGAATACTCTCGTAATGGTGGCTGTAGCATTAAGCTCAAATGTGCTGTGGGCCCACCAGACCCAGAAATATCAGCTGAAAACAAAACCATAAGCACCACACAAGGGTAAAGGGCTAACGAGCAGAAGGACGTATAGTGTGCAGGTTTGTGTTGGATGAGCCACCTCAGGGTGAGACAAGGTTCCCTGCTCCATCATGTTGTTGCTGTTTCATTCTGTAATGCTTTAACAACCTGCTCTCTGTGCATTAGCCCATACTTGTTCAACTCACTCATTTTTTTGCTGGTAAAATGGGATGTTTAATCTCAGCATATTTCATATTTAAGGTTCATCCAGTAAGAATGACTTGGCAGCTCCCAAAATACACCAAGTGTCTGAAACCCATCTGGAGTCCAATATCGGAGAACATCACTGCTGACAAACTGCAGATCGCTCTCACAGGGCACTGTGTGTGAGTGGGTGTCATATAGTGTTATTTTATGAAAAAAATCTATCTTCTCTTGGATTCTAGCTTTCATTTTCTCGAGTGGGGAAGATATGTTTCCCACTCTTCCCATACAACCTTTATCTTCTTCTTAAAATTGCACATAAACAGCACTCTCTGAAAAGCAGTGGAAATTTCTCTCAGTAACAAAACTGTGTTCACAGGCCCCTTTATAGCTGTCCTGTGATGTATTTTTGAGATATGCAAATATGACATTTCTCTTCTGTGATTGCTCTTCAGTCCCTGCTCTCCCTCCCTCCAGCTTTCTCTTTCTCTTCCTCTGTCAGCCTGTGAGAGGTGAGACATCACCTGTTCACAAAACATTACAGCAGATTGCAGCATCTGTTTGTTACAACTAAAAGGAAATTTACTGTCACTGTCCCTTTTTTCATATACGGGGGCTCTGGTGTCCATTTTCAAAGATACACTGTTAACTTTTACAGACAGTAATTTGACTTTAACTAATTCTAACCTAATTTTAAGTTGCTTACAACACCAAAATGATCAACAATGACGGAACTTCAATGTGTTGACTGTAGAAATTGCTAAGTGGATAAATGATTTTGCTTTAATTGTGAAAAACATTTCTGTGATAAAGCATTCTATCTGGGTGAAATTACAGACATGTTATACTTTGTACATCGTACAATATGGCCCACAACAGGTACTATAGTATTTTAAGGCTTACCATTCACATATCACATAGACTTAATGATAAGTTGTCTATGATATTTGGATATGCTTTACTTGATTACTGTATATTTGCATACCTTTCACTGGCACAAGCTCTGGTTGTCCCTTACAGAAGGTATGTACAGACGTCACAGAATGGGGACAAGACTTGACAATTCTAAACTATCCCGCTGTGACAAAAAGAACACAGACTGATGTCAGAAATCAGTGGGAAGTTCTTCAACGATAGGCTGTAATCCAACTCAATTCAAAGCATTGAGGCATGCAGACATGGTCAAAATTTAAGTGACTTTAAAATAGGGATTGTTGTATGTGCCATATGGGATAGTTTGAGTATTTCAGAATCTGATGATATACCAGGATTTTCATGTTCAACCATCTTGAGGATTGAGAATGAATGGCTCTAAAATGAGTAAATATCCAGTGAGCAGCTGTTCTTTGCCCAAAACTGCCTTGTTGAAGCCAGAGGTCGGAGGGGAAAGTTTTTAAAGATGATATACAGTTGGAGCCACTGAATTTTCCCCAATTTCCTTGACAGAGTCTTGGATGGTCTGTGACAGTAAAGTGCTGGGCCCTGCCTACCCTTGTGGCAGTAATATTTTGTCTTTATTTTTCTACTTTATTAGCCTTTTCTTTTATGGATTTTTTTTTTATTTTTAATATTGCTTTATATAGTCACATTTATTTTTTATTTTATTTATAAGCACATTCTTCATCTCTCAGCTTCAGCTGCTCCAAAATTCAGCTGCACACATGATGACAAAGCCCACATTACATCAAATTTAAAGTCTCTGCTTTGGCTTCCTGTATCTTTTAGAATTGATTATAAGAGTTTTTTTTATTAGTTCATAAATCTCTTAATGGTCGTGGTCCTTCATATTTATCCGATTTGCTTTTATGAGCCCTGTAGAGCCCTCAAGTTCTCAGGTAGTGGTCTTTTAATAGTCCCTAAAGTTAGAACTAAAACATACGGTGAAGCCTCTTTTCGTTATTACGGCCCTCATCTGTGGAACAGCCTATCTGAAGACCTGAGGGCAGCACCTACTGTTCATTGTTTTAAAAGCAAAGTCAAGACCTACCTTTTTAATCTAGCTTTTAACTGATTATAGTTATAGTTATTATTTCTTATTACCATTTTATTTAGTTTTAATCCTCTTAATCTGTTTTATTTCTATATTTCAGTTCAGATTTATTAGTTTGAATTTTATTTTCTGTTAACTGCTTTTCTTTTTACCATCACTTTTAACATTAGGTTATCTCATTTTACCATATTATTTTTTAAATTTTATTATATTAATTCATTTATTTATTTACCCTGCTTTCCCTATAGTATTTTATCTAATTTCTTATGACTTCTAATTATAATCTAAGTATTAGCTCCTGTGTTTCCTCATTTTTAATCAAAGATAGCATTTCCTCAGTCTTCTTCAGTCTTTTAATTCTGTTTCTTGTTTAGAATTTCTTTATGTTTTTATGTCTTTGTGCTTTTGATTAATTTAGTGTGTGTGTTGTATGTGAATTGTGAGGGTGGGTGGGATCTTTTATTTTCAGTGTACGTAATTTTCTACTTTTATGTCATTTATTGTTATTTTATTTTGTTTCTCATGCAAAGCACTTTGTGCTACAAATCTTTGTATGAAAAGCGCTATACAAACAAAGTTTGATTGATTGATAGATTGATTTCTTCTTTTTTCAATTTTGTCTTTATATTTATACATTCTTTTTAGCCTTTTCTATTATGGATTTATTTTTTTGATTAATACTGCTTTATATAGCCACATTATTTTTTTAATTTTATTTTTAAGCACATTTCTTCTTTTTTTGTTTTTATTTTATTAATTTGTCTTTGTATTTCAACTTTTATGAATTCATTTTTTTGATTATTATTGCTTTATAAAGCAACATTATTTATTTTTTATTTTATTTATTCGTCTTTATATTTCCACTTTTTACTTTTTTTTTTTATATACATTTATTTTTGTAATCTCACTATGCCATAACTTTAAACAGAAATTGAGAACAAAACAAATCAAAACAAAAAACTTTTTTAGACTCATTACAGCTAAAAAAGCAGTTTATAATTGGCTGGGAGAGTGGAAATTCGAAGCGGATGGATTTGTAAAGGCATCAGTAATTAAAATAACTACTCCAATATGCAAAAGGCTGAATGCACAATTGTCAAATCTTCAGAATCAGAATCAGAAATACTTTATTAATCCCCAAGGGGAAATTCGGTTGTTTCAGTTGCTCTTATACACAGTATAGCAGTTGGAAATAACAGATGAGGACGTTAGAGTAAACAGTAGCATTAAAAATAATAAAGATAAAATAAATACAAGTAAAAATAAATCAAATGAAAAGAGCATAAAAATTACGTAAGTAGGTTGCAACGTGCAGAGTCTTTAAGCAGTATAAAACTTCCTTATGAAGGAAAATAAGTAACATAAGTAAGTAAATGAAGTGGACATGAGGCTCCGAATGAGGTGGAGGTATACACAGTATTAACAATTAACAATATTTACACTAAAAATTTAAATGTATTCATGACAGCACCATTTGTCCGAAGATTAACTTATCAACAATATCACAGGAGTAAAAACAGTGAGAGGTCTATTCTCCAGGGCCTGAGGGAGCAGTGATTTTAGAGGGAGGAGTTATAAAGTCTGATGGCCACAGGCAGGAATGACTTTCTGTGGCGCCCTGTGGTGCATCGTGGGGGGATGAGTCTCGCACTGAATGTGCTCCTGTGTTTGTCCAGCACGCTGTGGAGGGGGTGGGAGGTGTTGTCCATGATGTCCTGCAGCCTGGACAGCATCCTCCTCTCTGACACCTCTGTCAGAGAGTCCAGCTGCACCCCAACAACATCACTGGCCCTACAGATCAGTTTGTTGAGCTTGTTGGTGTCCGCTACCCTGAGCCTGCTGCCCCAGCACACAACAGTGTACAGGACAGCACTGGCCACCACAGACTCCACAAATCTTGCAACACGGTTGGCTATGGCAGCAGAAGACCACACCACTTCTGTCAACTAAGAACAAGAAACTGAAGCTCTGCTCTCACAGGCTCACCAAAGTTGAACAACAGAAGATTGGAGTAATGTTTCCTGGTCAGATGAGACTCAGATTTCTACTGCAACATTCAGATGGTTGAGTCAGAGCTTTACATCAACAACACAAAACCAAGGATTCATGCCTTGTATCAATGGTTCAGAATGGTGGTGGTGGTGTTGGGTTTCTTACTAAGCTCAAATTATCTGAAACTGTTTGTGGACATGACAAGTTCACTGTACTGTACTCCAAATAGTCACCAGATCTCAATCCAACATAGCACCAGGGGATTCAGATGGCAAACCTGTGTGTGATACTGTCATATGAATTTGTATTAAAATCTCAGAGGAACATCTTGTTGACAAAGAATTTAGGCGGTTCTGAAAGTAGAAGGGGGTCCAACCCAGTGCTAGCAAGGTGTCCCTAATAAAAACAACTTAATAGTATGTAATAGTCAATATTTAACAGATGTGTGCCTTGTAAAGAAAATGGAAAATTATAATTCATAGGAGGTCATTTTGACAACACAGCCCCTGTGTGAGACAGCTGTTCCAATGACAATAAAAATGTGTTTTTATATATACATAGTGAAATCCTAGTTGGTTTCTTGTCCCTGGACTGGACCATCTCATTTAAGAAAACAAAATCAGCAAATACCATTAATCTTACAGCTTCCTAAATGACTGACAAATAGCCACATCTAAAACATTGAGGTGTACTGTTTTTTGTGATAAGAAAACTGACCAAAAGACTGACTTGTTCAGCCTTTGTCTTCCTCAGCTCCTCCAAGCCTTAATAAAGAAAACCATGTGGATGTCTGCTTTGGCTCGGACAGAGAAGAAAACAGAATGAGGAAATGAACTGATATAAAACAGACACCAGGATGAAAGATTGGAGGAAGTGGAAAAACAAGCCCAAAACAGCAGCGGCGGCATGGCTGTGTTCCGGCTCGCCTTCCTGCGCTCTCTCTCACACTCACACACATAAATCACAGGCAGGACTGTCCCTGCATGATAGAACCAAATTATTATGGCTAAACACACAAGAATACAGAATGATTAAAGTGCCCACAGCCTTCTAAGAGGAGATGGAGACATGATTTATTACCCTTCACACTGCAGCAGACTGAAATGTAAAAAGGACTGAATACTTGGTGTTGCCTGGTCACTCTTAGACTTCTGCAATGAAATCATAGTACAGTAGGAGGACAGTTGTATGGACAGGCACTGACTGTTCGTGAGCACTGTTGGGATTTTAATAACATTCATGTCACCTCTCTACAATTCACTCTATCCTCAGAGCTCTGCCTTAGGAGGTGTCTGTAAAAGGAGAAAAGTTCTTGGAGGACATCAGGCAAATACAGGCAAACAAGTCAATGTGGTGATCATAGATGAAAAGTCTGACCAGTGGTTCCCTGGTGCCAGAAGTTGATTTTGACCACTTTCAGGCACATGCACACCTTCACTCACTACACCGTTGTAAGCATATATGTATCTGAGCCCTGAAAGTAAGGGTGTAACTTAGTAAAATGTGTCAACTAAACACAAATGTCTGCAAATCAGTCAAATGAGCTGAGCCATTGATGATGATGAACTTCATTTAACCAGGGAACCTCTTTAACCCATTTCAGACTTTTGGGCCAAAAGTAGATTTTGTGAGTCAGTCATAAAACAAAGACTGAGGCTTCCAGAACTTTGGACATGAATACAGTTCATTAAGTATGACGGGTCAGGCCAAGTGTAGCCTTGTACATAAGGAGGTGCCAATGAGCCAGTCTACGGATGGTCAGAGAGGGCCACCTAACTCGCTCATACAGAGAACAATGAAGAGTTAGAGCCTTAAGATTTGTCATGAACATTAAAGCTCCATGATAAACAGAGTCCAATTATGTAAGGCAGTGAGAAGATGCATGCAGATATAAAACATCACCATAATCAATCAGAGGCATTGAAATGTAACAGCAACAAGAAGCTTTTTTGCAGCAAAAGAAAAATAAGACTTAAACCTAAAGTAAATGTCAAGTGGCAGCCTTAGCTTTCTTATAAGTTTCTCAGTATGAAGCTTGAAAGACAGAGAATTATCATTCACAAACCCATGGTATGTATAAGAAGATACAGATTCAAATCACATGGCCCTGAGCTGTAACAAACGAAGGCAGGTTCTGTGACCTCTTTCTGAGTTCATGAACATCATCATGGTGCTCTCAAACTTCATAGAGAAACATTCTGAGTTCTTTCCTTTTTATTACACCGCTTATTTGGTTGAAAGTTATGATATTTTAAATCAGAAGTCACAGTCAACTTGTTACTTGGTAGATCATTTGGAACCGTTCTAGGGAAATAAAAAAACTATAAAAAAAAAAAAAAAACTATGAAAAAAGAACTAAGACCGAAGAGTGTTTAATTTTGAAAAGATGGCCAGATCCTCTCATAGCCCTCTCGTAGCTTGACTTAGGCTCTCTGGCTCTGTCCCAGCTGTGATAAACAAGAAAAAAAAACCTGTGCTCATGCACAATGTGTGTAACTGGAGGACAATCCAGGTCCAGATATTCTGGGCCCCATGAAACAATATAACAACGGGCACTATCCCAAAGCAGCTCTGCAAAGTTTCTAAACTAAATGTAGCCGAAGCATCGTCTACTCCCTCACGCAGCAGGGCGCTGTAGTTTACCTGTGGCACTGATTGATGGGCGGCGCTGCGAGGCTATAAAGATCGCCTCTATTCGGGCGTCTGTCCCTCTCTTTGCTTCTGGGTCCATTCACTGGCGTGGCAGACCTGGTGTGTGGGGCAATCGTAGCGTTTGGCGTGTCTGGTTTTGGAGCATGCTTCCTCCTGGAGTGCACAGCACCGGACGACCGAGCCAGGTGGCACGTCTGCTCCTGAGCTGCACGTCCCCTCCAGCAGAGCACAGCGGGGCAGTGTGTGTTGGCGTGTCTGCCATCGAGGCGCATGCTTCCTGGTGCAGCCCATAGCGTGGCCGTGCTTGTTGGCGTTCCGCCACTAAGGCCCACACCTCCTTCTGCAGCACAGATAAGTGCGCACCGTGCTTCCTCCTTCTATTTATCATGCTGGATTGCATAACGGTGACACAATCTTCATCTTTAACGCAGTGTGACAGGCTGTCAGTGGAGTGGGGCTGTCTTGCCCTGAAGGGAGCCCTTCTAGGGAGGTGGTAGCGTCTTCTGGTGGTAAGTCGGCGTTGTCCGCCTTTTTCTTGATAATTTAATCCTCTGCTCCCAGTTAATACTGGTTTTGTGCTGCAGCCCTGGAGTATTCCCCTGGTGGCTGTTGGTGGTACTGTGAGGCCAGGATCAATTCATCCACTGCCAGTCTTCTGGACCATACTGCTGTTCTGGTTCAACTTATGTCAATGTGACCTCACTTTTACTTTCTACTCGCCAACAAATTATATTTAATCTAGTTTTAGCTTATTCTTTTCTTATTTAATTAATTTTGTTCCGGGTTCTTTTTGTCATCATTTCCTGTTTTGGTTCTTTTTATGGGTTATTCTTTCTTCTATTCTTTTCTGATCTGATTTGATTCATTTCGTGGATTTATTTTTCTTTTGATTATTTTGTTAGGCTTTGTGGTGGTGCTGTTTAGTACAGAGGGCCATTTAACTCTTTATGCGCTGGCGCCAGGACTCTTAGCACCACAATATTATATTGATTTATTGCATTTATGTTGTGATTCATTTCATGTTAAGTTGAGTTTCTTTATTGTATGCTGTTAATTGTTTTTTTGTTTTCTTCACTTCATTGATTTTTGTTAAGGCAGCTGAGAGTTACTATAAGGGCTGTTTTTAACTCCTCTTTCTGTTTGTGGATAGGTGCTGTGGTACCCAACTCCTGGTGGTGGGTTTTTGTCACAGATCTTCAGTGTGTGTGCAGTGCCACGGGTGTTTAATTTAGCTTTCCCCTTCCCCTGATGGGCGGCCGTGGTACGTCCCAGCACTCTCCACCCCTCAGTCCCTCTTTGGTAACAACAGCTTGCATTTTAATTATTGTTGGAAAATAAAGTTTTGTATATTTTTTATAAACCGTCTCTTGCCCTGTGGTAAATTGAACCTTGTGTGACCTTTTGTAATATCTAGGTTTAACTATTTCCTGGGGCATAATTCCCCAGGTGGCGTTGTTTGGCAAGTCATAGCTCTCTTAGCTCACCATTTATGCCACATAAATAAAATTAATATGATGAAAAGAAACTGCTCATAATTATTACAACCAAGGTGTTTTGTTTAAAGACAAAAATAAGCTATAAACAGTGGAGATCACACTCTTCAATTAGAGTTAATTTAATGGTAAATTAAACTATGTAGTATAACAAACTTTCTGGCATTTTGACCATTTTTAGCATTTTTTATGCACTCAGCATTTTTTTATTCATAATTTTATTTGATGATATAATCAGACTTCATGGATTTCTCATCCTTTAACCATGTCAAAGATTTAAAACTCTTGCAGATAAAACATTTATCTGGTTTTATACACGTTATTTTAAAGACCCAAATACTTAAACATGCCATCAAGACATGTCTGGATATACAGTGCCATGAAAAAGTATTTGCCCCCTTCATGATTTCTTACTTTTTTGCATATTTGTCACACTTAAATGTTTCAGATCATCACACAAATTTTAACATTAGACAAAGATAACCTGAGTAAATACAAAATGCAGTTTTTAAATAATGACTTTATTTATTAAGGGAAAAAAGCTCTCCAAACCTGCATGACCCTATGTGAAAAAGTAATTGCCCCCTGAATCTGATAACCATTTGTGCCCCCCTTGGCAGCATTAACTGCAATCAAGCGTTTGCGATAACTGGCGATGAGTCTTTCACATCACTGTGGAGGAATTTTGTACCTCTCTTCTGTGCAGAATTGTTTTAACTCAGCCACATTGGAGGGTTTTAGAGCATGAACTGCCCATTTAAGGTCACACCACAGCATCTCAATTGGATTGAAGTCCAGACTTTGACTCGGCCACTCCAAAACCTTATTTTTTTTTTTTAAAGCCATTCAGAGGTGGACTTGCTAGTGTGTTTCGGGTCGTTGTCCTGTTGCATAACCCAAGTGCGCTTGAGCTTGAGGTCACAAACTGATGGCCTAACGTTCTCCTTCAGGATTTTCTGGTAGACAGCAGAATTCATGGTTTCATCAATCACAGTAAGTCGTCCAGGTCCTGAAGCAGCAAAGTAGCCCCAGACCATCACACTACCACCACCATGTTTGACTTTTGCTATGATGTTCTTTTTATCAAATGCTGTGTTGTTTTTATGCCAGATGTAATGGGATGCACCTTCCCGAAAGTTCAACTTTTGTCTGGTCAGTCCACAGAATATTTTTCCAAAAGTCTTGGGGATCATCAACATGTTTTTTGGCAAATGTGAGACGAGCCTTTGTGTTCTTTTTGGTCAGTAGTGGTTTTCACCTTGGCGCTCTCCCATTGATGCCATTTTTGCTCAGTCTCTTTCTTATTGTTGAGTCATGAACACTGACCTTAACTGAGGCAGGTGAGGCCTACAGTTCTTTAGATGTTGCTCTGGGTTCTTTTTGACCTCCTGGATGAGTCGTCGTTGTGCTCTTGGTGTAATTTTGGTAGGGTGAACTCTCCTGGGAAAGTTTGCCACTGTTCCCAGTTTTCTCCATTTGTGGATAATGGCTCTGACCGTGGTTCGCTGGAGTCCTAAAGCCTTAGAAATGGCTTTGTAATAGACTGATAGATTTCAATCACTTTGTTTCTCTTTTGTCCTTGAATTTCTTTTGATCGTGGCATGATGTGTTTCTTTTCAAGATCTTGCAGCCTACTTCACTTTGTCAGACAGGTTCTATTTAAGTGATTTCTTAATTCAACAGGTCTGGCAGTAATCAGGTCTGGGCGTGGTCAGTGAAATTGAACTTAGGTTTAAAAAAAAATGTGGTTAATCACAGTTAACTCATGATCAAACAAGGGGGGGCAATTACTTTTTCACATAGGGTCATGTAGGTTTGGAGAGCTTTTTTCCCTTAATAAATAAAAACATAATTTAAAAACTGCATTTTGTATTTACTCAGGTTATCTTTGTATAATATTAAATTTGTGTGCTGATCTGAAACATTTAAGTGTGACAAATGTGCAAAAAGATAAGAAATCAGGAAAGGGGCATATACTTTTTCATGGCACTGTATTCAACGTGCAAAAATGAAACTAACATCCACTAATAAACATGGTGTATTTTTTGAGTGAGCAGCAATGACATCTTCAGACACTTATTACAAAATGTTTCAAATAAGAATTTTATTACGGGGTCCTGTCAGTCATGGGGCCCTAGAATCTGCCCAGATTTTACCCCCTTCACAACACCCCTGATCAAGGCTAATGAGAGCACTTACGGTAACTTCTTGATGTGGAAGGATTCAGTTCAGAGGTAAGACCCAACAAAACACCCATCAGTAATCAATAGATACACTAGATCAGCTCGGACTGATGATCAACCAATAAAACAAACACTATATTACTTTTAGTCGACTGCATTTCCAAACGTCCTGATGAATTTGTCTTTATTGGCGTTTAGAAACAAGCCCATGTGTGAGGAGTCACTCCCTCTCTAGCCTGCTCTCCCCCTCCCTCACGGCTTTCCTACTCTCTGTTGCTTGGAGTGTGGGCGTGGTGTCCCGGGGACGCTCTGCAGCAGCCTCACCTGTTTCCTGTTCACCCTAATCACCACTCACTACTTAACCGGCCCCTGGACTTCTCTGCGGTGCCAGTGGATTCCACTCTTCACGTGGTTTGTTCAGGCCGTTTGTTTCGCAGAGTAATCTCTTTGTGCTTTGTTACGGCAGTGGCTTTTCACATGCCGATCTACCAGGCCCTAAGCCTTTGTATCTCCGCTCAGGAGTGCTGTCTGATTCTTTTTTGTGCTTGTGTGACTGACTGCCTCGTGGCACGCAGAGGAACTTACCTTTTTTTCTGCTCCCTCTCTTCGCAGTGTTTCTCCATGAGCCCTCACCACCGCAATCACCTTTTTGTACTCACCGTTGTCTCTGTATCACTGTATTATTCACCTGGGATTGTGTGCAAGCAATAAACCGTTTTTTGAAGCTTTTGGGTCCTACAATAAAACATCAAGGGTCAAATCCTAACACCATGGCTCTCTCTAATTCTGGGTAATACTGAGTTGTGCTCTGTATAACGTTTGTTTGATTGTCATTGTTATCCCCCCCACAGGCCATATCCTTACCTCTGCCAAGGAGGTTATGTTTTCGTCAGCATCTGTCTGTTTGTCTGTCAGCAAGATTATGCAAAAACTACGGGATGGATTTACAAGAAAATTTTACCAGAAGTGCGGTTTGGTACAAAGAAGAAGCCATTAGATTTTGGAGGTAATCCAATCGAGATTGACCTCACAAAAAAAACATTTAAGTTTGTAATGGCAAATCCCATTCATTTACTGCATTATGGGAATTGTAGTTTATGTGCAAACTGACGTCAACGTTTTTCAAACCTATGTCACCACATTTCCCAGCTTCCCTTGCAATGCCAGTGGGAGAGTTTGGCTAACAATAGCCTGGTAGATTGGCATGTGAAAAGCCACTGCCGTAACTGAGCTGCTTGATGGAGGTCTGCGCTCTCATAGTGCTTTTCTAGTTCTACATAGAACTAGGCCATGGAACAAAAAAGGTTAGGGAGGCCACTGTTTTAAATAGTAACAGCAACTTGGTAATTTTAGCATTAGCCCATTCTGAGTGCTGTTGTTGAAAATGAGACAGCTCTATGGAGTATGCTTTGTGTCGGTCCTCATAATAGGTACCTATTAGTCATTCATTCATTCATTTTCTACACCGCTTATCCCTTTCGGGGTCGCCGAGTTGCTGGAGCCAATCCCAGGTGTCATCGGATGGGAGGCGGGGTACACCCTGAACTGGTCGCCAGTGGATCACAACATAACATAACATAGAGACAGACAACCATTCACGTTCACACTCATACCTAAGGGCAATTTGGACCACCAGCCACCATGCCACGCGGCACCTATTACTGATATTTACCTCCACCAAGGAGGTTATGTTTTTGGGAGGGTTTGTTTGTCTGTTAGTTAGTTAGCAACATTTCTCAAAAAGTTATGGACAGATATTGATGAAATTTTCAGGGAATGTCCGGATTGGGATAAGGAACAAATGATTAGATTTTGGAAGCGATCCGGATCTCCGTCTGGATCCAGGAATTTTTTAAAGGATTCTTTAACATTGGGAGATAGGGCCATTTTTGACATTTCTGCATATAACTCCACATATAATAGTCAGGGCACTTGGGAAAAAAATACAGGACATGTTTCTAACATGCTCTACAGTATATCAAAGACTGATCCGGATAAAGGAATAATTCCGGATACTATGATCCAGAATATTAAAAAATAGGGGACCTTTGGAATTTTCATCATAGGAAGAGAACAAATGAAGCTATAAACACGGAACAAACACCATTAAATAGCCAGGGCATTGTGGAATTTGGAAGGTGCCAACGGATTTGCTGTATCTTCAAAAGCTAGGGAGCTAGATCCAGAAGAAAACCGCCATTAAGAAAAATTTGATTTTCGTGAATAACTACTGAACTAATATTGATATCATTATGAATCCAGTTGCTAATGGTATGTTTTCATTGTCAAGGAATCTAAAAATGTAGTTAAAATAAATGTGGGACTAATATTTATGGTGCAAATGACAAATAGGGGGAACTGTGGTGCTTAGTGGAGGTTTGCACTCTCCGAGTGCTTTCTAGTTGTTTTATTATTTCGATCATTTCAATGCACAACAAGATAACCATAGTTATCTTATAGTGGATTTCATAACTTAACATTTTTCTGTGGGAACAAGGGCATCTATAAAGCACTGGTATCCAGATAGGAGCATATCCCTTTTGCCTTCCAGCCAGCAGTGACTTGTGACATCATATGTAAACCAAACACACTTGCACATCTCCGCACAAGAGCACTCAACTTCCTAATGTAGAGGGAGTCGATTCAGGAGTCAACACTGATAAAACCAGAGGTCTAATAACATCCAATCCGTACGGGTCAGCACCGTATGCACACTTTTTATAGCATTTTCCCTCAGAGCTTGGAAGGAGTCAGGGTTTGATTAATTACCATGTCAACTAATGACTTTCAACATACTGTGTTCCTAAATGTCATTATTAAGTAGCTAATGGAAACCAAAAAAAATACTGAGATTGTCACTTTGCAGGTTTAGAAACAAGCCCATGACGGGTGTTTGTGAGTAAGCAACCTCCCAATCTCCCTTTGATGGCTGCTATACTGTTATAGTGTGCATAAAAAATTTTGTGTAACAAAATGGTTATGAACCACTGCCCCTGACTGCCAAAACATGAGACTCAAAGAATTTACTTCCATATTTTAACTTAATGAACAGAAAAGTTCAGTTTTGGATCTAAATCTGTCCTATAAATTAGTGGCTTACTGTCTTTTTACTCGTATGTAAAAAAAAAAAAGTTGACCCTCCTTATTTGAAAAACGTGACAAAAAGCTTTATAAAATTCAGAGCTTTTTTGTTTTGTTTTATTTTGTTATGTTTTGTTTAGACTTGACGCTCAACTTCAGGTAGAAAGGATCATCATTAAATAATAATGACAGAAGCAAGCTGATAGAGGTTACATAGAAGGGAACACCACCAGCTCTGTTCCATTTGTCCAATATCCTAGAGAGCCACAAAGTGTGACCATTCCAACTCTGCCTCAGACTGGCATACAGTACTTTAATAATCTGACCCAGTCAATCAAATAAAAAGCAGCCCATGCCATTACCAGTCTAGGGACAAAAAGGCTGTATATCACTGAATAATGTGGATCACAAGGAATTAGAGGAGGCTATACACCATGGCTAAAACTGAGAGGGTATACTGTATATACCTGCGTTTACCCAGCACTATGCCTCTAAATCTGGGAGAACAAAGGCTGGAAAACACTGGGGAAAACATTTGTTAAAGCTTGAAGGTTTGGTATTTGGTGCAAAGACGAAATAAACCGAAGACAGTGAAGCACGAAAACTAAATACTGTGGGAAGGTGAGAGTAATTATCTGCAGGTGAAACTAATCAGGCACAGGGACAGCTAATCAGGCACAGGTGAGGATAATCAGGGTGGGAAAACACACTGTGGCAGAAAGTAAATCTGTAGACAGGAGATGGGAAGGGTGGGTTAAAAATCAAACATTAAATGACAGAAATATGTAAAAGAAGAACAAGCTGAACTTCAAAATGTGGGTGAACAGTTGAAGAAGCAGACAGTGACTGTGAGCACATATAACACTCATGTCATCCATCCACAATCTGGTCTTGATTCAATATTCACCTGCCTCGTTGGGAGAACATGGTTTAATACAGTTATTGTGTAAAAACTTTGTAAACTTTGAATTCACCATTTAAAACAAGGGTGGTCTGATAATGTTAATTCATTAATCACTATTTGTTTTATTTAAAATATCTATTTTTTTTTTTTTTTTAAATCACAATGATCCTGTGGTTATATATTTCTTTTTAGCAAACTGCTGCTAACCTGTCGTATAGAAGTGTAACAGCAGGATACGATACACCATAGTGTCTTGGTGCTTCATTATTGCAATAGTATCCATCTGCAAGATGCTACATGTCAGGTTGAGCATGAAACAACCCACCCACCCATGTGTTGGCTGCCCCGGGTCTCCAAAAGGAGGTTCTCAATCCCAACCCAATTGTCATGACTTAGCAGCCTGCCCCAACAAGAAGCCTTGGGTAAATAATTGCAGCTTCTTCTGGGTTAAATACTGTCATTCAATTAAATGCACATTGTATAAGGCGAAGACAATTTTTGAACAGAAAATGAGGTCTTACTAACCAGTTGGACTTGCCTAATTTAATGTCTGTAGTCAGACATAACAGCAGGAAGTGACTGAACGTACAATGATTAGCATAGATGCTAATATCTTCAGCAGCATTTTTATCAGATCTGGACTACATTTCTTTATTAAATAATGAACAAACAGCAACAAGTGAAAGCACTTCTCAATATAAATTATGTTTTCACTTCTGACATGTTTTGGCTATAATTTGCTCTACGTAGTGGCTTACATTTTGCATTTTAAACCACCACAGCAGTGCAGCCTGTGATATTTTCCAATTGGCCCATATTGAATGTGATTGATAGAAGGATCATCCAATCACCTGCCTGAATATGCTTATAAAAAATTCTGCCCAATTCCAAACACTTTCTATGGGCTGTTGCCCAGATGGACTCGTGGAATATACTGAATGGTCCGTCTTGTGTGTCAGGTTAAGACATTAAAGTACAATTTACAGTTGTTACCGTGCCAAAATTGTGTTTGAACTTTGTGACTTCTGAAACGATTTCATATCCTCTTTAGACAGTGGTGAGATCATTTTGTATTTTTATAACTGAAAGAAAACGGGTCACTCATAAAACTATTTAATTTAAAGCATGCAGGTTGGCCTTTACAATACTGCATGACCTGTTCATGTCAATGTCTAGTTGGGAATCACAACTAAAAATATTATAATTTGCATAATATTATGTTATAAGGGAATAGACAAGATATATGGTACATATAGGTTGACAGGGGTTACCATTTGATGCATGCCATCTGTAATGCTTGGAGTGTGTGTTTATGTATTTTATGTTGAAGTACTGCTCTATATGTTGAGGTCTTAAGGCAAACACAAGTGGTAACAAAATTGATGGTGATCTTAAAAATTTTTTGTTTTTTTGCTTCCATGTACTCTACATAATTAATGATAAACACATTTTGGGATCAGGTACAATCATGAGCCAATCAAGTCCAGTGTCTGAGGGCATACAGTGGTTTCAAAGTAAAAAAAAATGATCTTAATAAACACACATGAACTCAGTAACTTCTTCAAGATATGCTGCATCCACCAATATTCTCCACAATACAGTCTAGACACCATACTCTTATCAGGTACTTCTTGTTGATGCTGTAGGAAAGTAATAATGTAGTGGTAAAAAAACATGAGGTCAGGGATTTTTCATCTCATCTACATCTCCCGCAGAAGGCTTGTTCATTATTCTACTGAGCGAACCGCATGATAGACTTGTCTTTGGTTCCAGCCTTTCCTACTGATACTATTATTATTATTCAATACATGACATCAGTCATCAAAAACAAAGATGCATGAAAAATCAGAAGTAATGTAGGACCAGTGTGTTGCAGTAAAGCCTTTCAAACAACAATGCATAACTTTGGCATGAGTTACCTGTTTGACATATGACACCATGAACTTACCACAATGGGAGCTGTACTTGAGGATGCAAGTAGTCGAAATAAGTGAGACTCATTTAAACTCATTTAAAAAACTGTGTGTAAGAAGGATCACTATAGGTGGAAACACAAGAAATGTGTGCGCACAAAAACGTTCAGATTTATAAAAGAGTGCACACGCATGTTCTATGCCTGTTTCCATTTATAAACCACAATCAACTCTCAGAAGGAGAGAGCAAGCCGCAATGGCAGACGTAGCGCCAGTTAAAATAGGTATTCCAGCATTGGCTACAACTGCTTACATGGCTAAACAACCAATAAAGGGAAGACAAAATTAGAAAAGAAAGAATATAAAAGAGAGGATGACCAAAAAAGGAACAAAAGTCGTGTTAATATCGGCAGAGCATTCCAGAAATGGAGAGAACTGCAGGAAAGTCTAGGTCTGAAGTTGAATTCGGAGCTGGCCACTCTTCTCTTGGACAGGTAAGCTGCTCAATGAATAACCTTGTAATATTTGTCGTAATGTGTTGCGGTGAAAGTTGTGTTGTGTAGGTAGATTTCATGAAAGCACTCCACTGGACTAAGGCTGAGTCGGACTTTACTCAAAATTGTGCTAAGTGGACCGGTGAATTCCAGCAGCGGCTCGATAGCAACTCTGTGTGCGCTGTATGCCGTGTGCGAGTGCTCGTCAGGTAGGAGGGGCTCAGGGCAGAGACGAACGAAACCCAACTCAGAAGAGACTCAAAAATCAACTGTTTTCTGGCTTTCTACCTACTGCAACTTTAAGTCTTACGTGACTGCAACATATTACCCTAATTCCCCCAAGAAGCCACAGAAATAAATGAAGACTGTGCTTTTTGTGTAACTGAGAAATACCAGCGTTCATGGTTGTGTAGGTGTTGAGTATTTTTCATGATCCTGTACCGTGGGTGTCTCGATGGCCTGCCCTTTTAAAGCTATAAATTGTGATTACTCTTCGCACTGCTAATCTGCGTACAAAGCTTTTTCCGCATAAATTATCAATAAGTGAAATGTCACAGGACAGTAAGAGAAATGGTGTCTGGTTAACCCATCAGTGTGTCCTATTGGATAAACACTCCCTGTGTTGTAAATAATCCATGCATCACTGCTGCTTGTGAAGATTTATGAAACATTACAACTGCACCAGCTACTACAAATTATGGATCTGGAACAGATTCTGTGCTTTACACTAGTTTTCGAACAACAAATGTAAGAAAATCTGGTGTTTTGCGACACTTTCAGTTCCAGCTCTTTTATCACAAAAGTTTTTTTCTGGGTCTGGGTCTGAGGACTTTGCTGATCAGTTAGTAACAATAATAATAATGGGTAAAATGGGTCACATTCTTTAAACTGGAAAGGTTTTTGTCTGATTACCCTCTTCTGATTAGGGGCAAATCCTGACATTGTGATTTGGGTGGCTTGGGCCCAGACTAAGGGGCAGCATAAATGTTTGTGTAAATGTCAAATGTACTGCAAAATTAATTTTCTTTGCTTTTAATGTTGTAAGGGGGCAGAGGAACATGACACATTTTACTAAACTCTCAGTTCACAGAGAATTGAGCTATACCTCTTTAAAGAAAATGCCCCTTAAAAAAGTCAGATTTTTATTTCCTGGGGTTTATGATGTAATAACTATACAGCCCCAACCTACAATGTGTGTTTTCTGCTTGCCAGAGACACCATACCTGTTTTAAAAGCCTGTTCTGCAGCCTGTTATCCCCCTTCTCCCTTGCATCAGACATCATCAGCTAGCCAATCAGGAACAGCTCATTATCATAGTTTTTCTTATGATGAAGTCAGATTACACAATTTATGCACGATTATGGCTCTATCTGACAGTTGTAGGGGTTTGGGACCTGTCGGCCATGAAAATCTGTCGTTTCCCTGTCGTGTTTCATAATGACCAACAACAGATCAGTCTGATACACCTCATGACTCCTCGACTGAAAGTCTAGCAGGTTTGATTTTTGTCCTGCCTCCTGCGATCTGTTCCTCCAAATCAGAGACACTGACCAATGAGAGCACAGGCAGCTCTTCATGTGCGATGATCACATGTAAAACAAACCAAGGTTGATGCCTTGAGACCTGAGACAGGGGAAAAGTTTGCAAAGCTCTGAAACAACATCCCTGCCCTTATGATGTGTTGTAGAGGAGCTACCACAGACTGTAAACAGAGAAATGAAACAGCAAATTCAACTTGGTGAGTGACTGTTTATATTTATCAGCAAACTAACATCTCATTCAACATAATGTTTCTATACTGTTAAAAAGATAACTAGCTAATGTTGGTCTAAATTGAGTTTTTTAATTGATCTGAGCCAAAATAAAAGTATTTTGAATTAAATTTACATAACTGTGTTTATTCAACAAGCAACCCCCTATAGTTGGTCTAAATTGAATTTAATAAAAATTCAACAAGACTATATGTGTTAAAATTAAAGTGCCTTCGTCTTGTTGGTCCAATCACCTTTGTGCATGCTCAAGTTACTTATAAGGGTTTAACTGCTCAGCAGTGAACGGACTGCACTTGCGCACCTTCATCACAAAGACTGCTGGATTCCTGAGTTATTTTCCTACTTTTTGAGCTAGTGCGTTTTCATAAGACAATTTCCAGTTGTAATTCATTATCTCTTCTTAAACGCAGGTTTGTTTCAGTTGTGGCTGTCTGTTCTTGATGAGCGAGAAGAGGGCTCATCAAGAACTTCAGCCTCATGTTAACATGAGGCTGAAGTTTTCACGAGGCCCTGACCTATGTCAGTGGTGGTGTTAAGGGCATTATAAAGCAGCAAACAAATGTTGGCTGAACTGTATGCAACATATACTGCACTAAGAGAATTTCATTTTTATCCTTGTAAGCCCCTTTGTTTTCATTTGGTACTACTTTACTAAGCAACTGGACGGACTTTTGTGTAGCTGGCAGGGTACAGTGATAATTCAATCATGGATTCAGATATCACTCTTTACTGATTATTTCACGCTGGCACAACTGTTATCTAGGGCTGTCACCTTATATTGGATATTCGAATAACCATTCGAATATGGGGATCAATATCCATAACAGAATAGAAAATAAATTTCAAATGTAGACTATTGGGTGTAGTGTCACATCAGGGCGCCTGGAGCAGTGGACCGTTTCATCTAACAGAGGGCACTCTCAGTTCAGCTAGACACATCCGCTGCTCTCTTGACCTTGACCTTGTTGGTTTTTAACAGTTGTGAAAGATATATTTAAGGTGCACTTATCTTGTTTTTGATATTCTCTTTTACTGAGTGCTGCAGAGATTTCCATTTTAAGATTTTAATTGTTATGAAAAAGAACAATCTCTTGTTTATTTCTTGTTAAATGTCATTACAGCAGTGTTGTTTTTCTTGACAGTTACGTTTTCATGTGCAATAAAAAAGTTTTTGCCAAGTAAATAAGTTTTGTATGACTCTATAAATCTACATTGAAGGTGGAAATGCATGGCAGTGAAGCCAGATTTTGTGGTTAGCCTCAATAGAACAGACACACTTTATTTTGTTTGAAATGGGCGTCTGTGGTGCAGTTGGATATTGCGCTTGGTTAATGATCAGGAGGTTGCAGGTTCGAGCCCAGCTCTGGGTGACACATGGCAATGTGTCCTTGAGCAAGACACTCAACCCCAAGATGTGTTAGTTGATACTGATGGATAACAAACATAGAAACTCAGAAAAATCAGTGATTGAAAGTGAGAGCGAATGGGTGTGAACGGGTAAGTGTGGCCTGCGGTGTAAAAGCAGCTTTGAGTAGTCAAAAAGACGCTATAAAAGCGCTATATAAGCTCAAGTCCATTTATCATTTATTCAACAAGAATGTCTTTATTTATTTAAGGCAAAATATGTACCATTTAATGAAAGATAATCAATGTTGGCCTAAAGAGAACTTCAAGTGGTGCAGATGCATAGTTATGTTTATTCAACAAGAATATATTAATTGTGCCAAGGCAGAGAACTATGTCATGAAAACAAGACATGTATTTTTGGCTCAACAAGAAAATCATGAATAGGAAAACAAAAAGATTCATGTTGATGGAACTTTTGTATCAACTAGAAAATCCTAGTTTTGTCAACAACTCGTGAAAAAGTTGAGAAAACCCAAAAACCTATCGCATCAAGTTGCCTTGATATTTTGAGTTTTCTGAGCTTTAATTTTTTAACAGTGTAGATACTAGTACAATTCTCCAAATGTATATATATTTTTTGGTCTTCGGTGTTGCCCCTCCTTATTTCACCGTCATCACATCAGTTGTTACATGTAGTCAGTCTTAGCAGTGTCTGTCATGCTTGTCAGTCATTGCACGAGTTAATGGCTCTGTGGTTGCCTAGTCTGACATACTGACCATCATGACTGACAAAAAAATTGTGTTGTCTGACTTCGGCATCAGCCTCCCCGCTCTCTCAGATCAATAAATTTCAAAGGGGAGGGAAAAAGAGCTGCATCTGATTCTCTGCAGAGACAAAAGTTTCACTTTTTATTCAACTTAATTCAAAGCATGGCTTGTTAGAAACCCAAGAAATGATGTAAACCGTCAAACACACCAGGACATGGGACCTCTAAGCAGACATAACCATTCGTATTTAGAAACCATGTCCTATTCACCAACAATGAAATAATTAATGTACATCTTTTGTTCAAAATAAATTGTCAACATGTCCTGTCATCTTTGATTCTTATTTCAATATAGCAATGTTGGATGCAGGTAGAAATGTCATGCATAGCTCTCCTTTGGGAGTTTGAACGTCAGGAATTGGAGCTATTGCTTTTTTCCCTTCCCTCCCTTTTCTGCTACTGTAACACTAATAAGCACTTTCATCAGAATGAATGACATATAGATTAAAGAAATTATATTTGAAACCATTTCTGTTCATCTTTAAGTTAAATGAGGTGATCCACATCACTCTACCATATTGTTGTAGGTTGGGACCAGACTGCTTGTATGTGTGGACCGGGTAACAAATGAGAACCTTAAAAGAATTCAGCGCTGAGATTGTTTTATCTCACTGCAGCCTGCCTCACCCTGCCTGCAATGAAATTATCATTTTTCAGGTTGCATGCAGGCAAAAGTGCACAGAGTTCACTTGGATAAGAGCAGAGTCAATCGATCAACTCACATGAACCAAAGCTCTGCATAACAATTTGGTGGATGATTTTAACATCTCTCTGCCTGGATTCACAAACATGCCCTACAGAAAACTAAGGAGGATTATTTCAGGACATTTGTGTCCAACTAATACACTGAGATTACCTCAGCACTCAGCTAAAAGGCAGATAGCCTCTTCTGATGTAGCCCTTTCATAATCTTTCAACTGCTCACTGGGATTTTACACATACATCACATACACACTTCTCGTAAATAAATGGACTTTTGAGGCTGTAACTGAAGGTTCAACTTTTTTTTTGAAAAAAGACACAGTTGTAGATTTGACCATCAATGTTTAGCTTGAAAGGTGTTAGCCCCAGCAACAGCTAATTTCAATTAAAAAATCGAAAAAGGGCCACATTTTAGGGATGGTTTCATCTTTTTCTGACCAGTGCTTGATGCTGATTTGATCAGTAGTACTTTGATAGATGACAGTTGTTAAAAAGAACAGTCAGCTAAAAGTCATATCAGTAACTCATTAAACAGCTACATTTTCCCAGCACAGAGGAAAATGCAATAAAAACAGCATACAAGGTGCTGATGTGTGTTTCTATGGAAGTGAAGAAGGACCAGAATTAAAATTAAAATGGATTAACAGAAATGCTTTTTCATTTTCAGAATAAAGCTGCATTTTTTGACTCATAAATAAAATTAATAATAAATTACCCAAACTGCATTTTCATTTTCCTATTCAAGACTGCTCATTCTGTGACTTAATTAAAATGAAAAAGCAAAAGACGTTTAAGATTTAATTTTCAAAAGATGCCCCAGCAAAAACGTACCAAAATTCAATCTGAATTGTCAAATTCAGAATAAATAGTTGGGAACTTTTTGAGCTATCTTGCTCACAGACAAACAAACCAACAAACAAACAAGCGTATATGCCAAAACATAAGCTCCTTAGTGGATGTAAATAAGTTCTATGAAAACAAACAATAAAAAAAACTAAATAAACATAGAAACAGAATGAAAATCCTAACTAAAATACAAATTAAAAAGGCATGGCTGAAATATTTATTTGAAAATTCCAGTGAGTCCATTGTCACTAGGGGGGCTGACGTTAAACCAAGGGCAGTCAGTTATGTAAGTGGGGAGCTAAATCATGTATGGCTTTATTGACAATTAAAAGAATATTAAAGTCGGGCAACTTGTGAAGCAATGAGAGCAGAGTGGTGATGTGATCTCTTTTTGTGTTGGTTAAATTCACGGCTGCTGCTTTTTCAATTTATTGCAATTTGACAGTGAATTTTTAAGGAGACCATTAAATGAAAAATATCAATAATTCAAGCAGCAAGTAATCAAGCATGCATTTACATCCCAGCATCTGGCTGGAACTTCAACAGGCTTATTTGTGTGGCGTATGATTAAAAAAAAAAAAAAAAAGCTTTTGTGACTTTGTTCAATGACATATGAAATTCATATCACAGTCGAAAATCTTTCCTAGATCTGTAACATCTTATTTTCAATAATTATTATTTTTTTAAAGAGAGCCTGACTGCAATTGTTTGCTGTTCATTTTGGTCCAACAAGATGTATTAAGACAGGCTTTTTTTAATGATTGTTATAACAGGTTGAGTTCATAATTTATTTTGTTTGTTTGTTTAATTTTGAGTGATCATTTGAGAAAATAAAACGTTATTTTCTTTAAATTGTTCCATTTTAACATCATGCACACTAAATTCCCCTATACATCATTCCTCACTTAACCATGCTGTATCAAATACATTAAATTGAATTAAAATGATTTAAACTAGCATATTAGAATCTATTTTCTATGAAAAGCAGCCACCATCTCAAAGAGGCTCACTGGACAAATTAAGATTGAAAATGGGAACCATGTCAAAGAAAAAGTCTATTGTGATGTTGAATTTCAGTTTATCCTTTTGGCATGGTACACGCTAAACCAAAGAGGTAATGGACCAATCAAAAAGACCGCTTTTAGTGCCCTAACAACTTGTTTCAAGGCAGCATTTAGTGTCAAATTTATACCCCTCACTAGTGTAATGGTATGCAGGTGTGAAGAGTTAGCCTTGAGAGACTGTAAAAAAGAAGTGAGTGTGTTTGCTGTACAAGAACAGATTTGTTTTGCAGAGTGCTTAATGGCAGCAGCGGCAGCTCGAGGAACAAAAAGTACTAGTGGCACCTTGCCACAAGGCTGCTTCATATTGCTGTGCTGGGATTTGTATGTACCGCCTTCCAAATTCAGATGAAGCCTCCCAAACAGCACCAGGCACAATAAAAATAAATAAATATTTTAAAAGCATCACCCTTGGGCAGAAACACAAATTGCACTTTAGAGCACTAACATTGTGCAGACTCATTTGCAACAGAACAGATTGCCTTTATTTCTTTTTTTTTTTTTCAATAGCAAACAGCGCAAAAAAAAAGGCACACAAATATCACTTTAGTTGCTAGTAGAGCCATTGTCCTTACAGTGTGTCCTCCATTAGAATGTATCACAGTTAAAGAAGAGCCAATAGCACTGAGGGTGCTCAGGATGATTTTCAGCACTGAGAAAAATGTTTATGCATGACCATTTCCTCTCCTCCCTCCACTATCTGTGTCTGATACCTGGGGAATTCTTTTTGGCATTATTCAATTTTACCCTTCACCTCTCACTAACGTATGGCACCCTGTACATTGAGGAATTCAAACCTCTAATTTGCAGTTGCACTGATGATTTTCAATTGACATTTGGATGCACCTGCATAGAAAACACATGGTAATAGGCTTAATGATTATTAATGTGGTGTGTGTATGTGTGAGTGTGGGGGTGTGTGTCATCCATCTCTGCACTGATACCGTTAAGGATTGGACAGCTGAGTTAGAATAGGAGAAGCTAAGGCTCTCAGAGGATTCAGAGGAGGAAAGTTGAGCGTGATCAAATTGAATTATGAGATTATATTGGCTATCTCACTGTACAGGCAAGTCTCCCTTTTATCACTCTTACAACTAATCAAATAATGAAGAATGTGCGTAGGTAAAAAGTGTACCGACACTCAGGCAGACTGCTCAGGATGAAAACCCACTCAAAGGAGATCATGAGCTAAAACACACAGAAAATGTTATTACAGATCCATTCCTGAAAGAGTCTGCCAACACAGCAACTCAAACATAAGAGACACTTTGAGTGAGAATATGACGCTAAGTCAGTGAGAGGTAGATTAAATATTGGATTGTCAACAAGTCTGGCTGGTAATAAAAGTCATATATGAGGGAGTAAGTGACATTCACCTCTAATATGATGGATATGATGACCTTTGCTTAATAATATTGTATATTTACTTTAGGATTCACAAACACTGCAGGGCTGTAACTCTTGGAAGGGATCCAATAATGAACTGAATAAATTACAAATGAAGTGGTGGAGGCTGCAATATCTCATATATTGTTTATTTTAATACTTTTGAGTGTTGAGAGCAATTTAAATGAGAACGCACAGGGAGAAATTAAGTTGTTTGGTCAGAATGCAGAAATATAAGACACATTTGACCTGAAATGAGGTTTAAACCATGTAAACATTAACAATGAAAATAGGAATGAGTGGTTTTACCTGCTTGGACAAGGATTCATTGTATTGGCAAAAAGCCAGTGATATGAAAATAGGCAGAAACCAGCACATCCACAGCAAAGTGGACAGGCACTGAGTTTAAGGGACCAGCAAGAGGGAAAGGAAGAAAGTAAAAAGTAACACAGGTTGACACAACGCTGGGCTCAAAATTTTTTTCTACAGGAGAAGATTGAGGCCACTAGGAAAACTTTTTTGTGTGTGTGTGTTTGGGGAAAAAAAGTCAGAATTGTGAGTAAACAGTTTCTGACAAAAAATGCAGAATTCTGAGGGAAAAAGACAGGATTCTAAGATGAAGGACAGACTTTTGTAAAAAAAAAAAAAAAAAAAAAAAGAATTTTAAGATTAAGTTCAGAATTCAAATAGAAAAGACACAGTTCTGAGAACTAAGCTGGACTTGAGATTCATGTAAGAAATCTGCCTTTTTTGTTAGAATTCCAACTTTTTTCTCTGATTTGTGACACTGATGTCAGAAGTATGACCTTTTCCAAGAATTCTCATATTTATCCCAGAATTCTGAGTTTTCTCTTAGAATTCTGACTTTTTCTATTTTGGCACTTTTTTTTAAGTTCGATTTTTTTCTCAGAATTTTGACTGAAATATCAGAATTCTGACTTAAATGTAATGAGTTAGATTTTTTTATTCTGTCTTTTTCTTAATTCTGTTATTTCTTGAAATGTAGATTTTCTTTATTAGATTTCAATCTTTAATTTAAGAATTCTGACTTTTAAAGTTTTTTTTTTTTTTTTAATTCTTACCTTAATTCTTGCCTCTTACCAAATTCACAACTTAAGTGTGTCTAGAAAATATAATTATGTATGATCCAAGCAGGATGGAGCCATGCTGTCATGTTACTTCTGACTCTACTGTGTGAATGTGGCAGCAGAAATTGAGACTCATTAGACTGGGAAACAAATTTCCAACCTTCTATCGACCAATAGTGGTGAGCCTGTGCAAACTGTAGCCGCAGTTTTCTGTTCTTAGCTGACAAAAGTGGCACCTGGTGTGGTTCCCTGCTGCTGTAGATCATCTACCTCTAGATCTGATGTGTTATGTGTTTAGTTTGGTTACAGTAATAACCACTTTTACAACCACTCTATCATTTTGAACCACTCTGGCTATTCTCATCTGACCACTGCCATCAATGAGGCATTTTGCTCAGAGAACTGCTATTTTCTGTATGTTTCCCTTTTTCAGACCATTTTCTGTCAATCCTAGAGATGGTTGTGAGTGAAAATCCCTGTAAATCAGTTTCTAAAACACACAGACCAGCTTGTCTGGCATCAACAGCTTAGCCAAGTTCAACATCTCCTTATTCAACTTCCTTACCACTGGGCCTAGTTGTTCAAAAGGTGTAATCTGGATCAAAATTGTTCGGATTTTGAAATCCCCTTTTTTTGCTATCAAGGATCACGTAATTCATCTTACTTTTATCCCAGTTGTTCAAAGCAAAGTTGGATTGGACCAATCTGATCCAGATCCAAACTGTTCAAGATTACCAAATCTGGATAATGAATGCTCAAATTAGACTTCATATCACTCTGAAGGCTGCTAGGTGTGTAAAAAAAAAAAAATGGTAGAATAGCCAGCATGGGGTCACTCAAAATGTCTTTATTTTAAGAAACAAAAAGAAAGCACAGAAAGTAGAAATACCCAATTTTCAATATCTTTTGACCAGCCACACCATTTCTGTCCCATAAAAAAAAGCAAATATACATTCCATGTGCTTCAAATTCAAACCTTAAATTTCAACCTTTAAACATAAAAAAAACAACAACCACATTCAGCCTTCTTCTTCTGTGGTATGACCAAGCTTTGCTTTCAGGAGAAGGATCTCAAGGTGCGCTATTGAGCATTTAAATGGAGTACTGAAGAGGCACTTTGCATGCCTCAACTACTTGCAAGTGGAACCCCAAGGAGCGTGCAAAATAACACTTGCTTGTATTGTCCTGCACAGTATTTCTACAAAGCACAATGTCCCTCTCTATGATGAGGTCAATGATGGACCTGAGCCAGCTGAAAATGAAGACATACCTCCGACTTTCTCTCAGAATGAGTGATTGGACATGCAGTCACAGGCAGGGATGCCATTTTCAGAAACTTTTTTTACAAGGATTTTTGGATGTGTCTGATATTAAGTTTCCAATTAGAGTTAGAATTGCAGAAGATTAAGTAGTGTATAATTTCAACAGTATGGTTTTAAAACCAGTTGAAAAAATATCAATATAGAAATGTGTATCTAAATGTGTATCTACTGAAAGATGAATGTTTTTTTTTTGGCCAGTTAGAATTTCATTTAAGTTACATTTTGTTCCTGAAATCCACTCTGAATCCATCAAACTGCTGTGGTCAGAATAATCCTGATTTTTTTGGTGAAAGTTATCTCAATCCTACTAGAAAGTTTTGAACAACACAAACTGAGGGTTTGATCCACATTAAAACCAGGATTGGATTATGTTATCTAATCCAATTTCAGAATCAATTTTTTGGTTATGAACAACCCATTTTCAAGGATTGATCCAATCCATTATCCAAAATTCGATCAGATTACCTTTGAACAACTGGGCCCTGATGATATTTGAACTTCAGCAGGTGATATGACTATGTCAACATGTCTTAAATGCTGCCATGAGATTGGCTAATTAGCTACATACATTGACGAGGTGTTGGGCACTGGATGTACCTGAATAAACGAAATTGTTTTCTTTTTTTTTGTTTTTGTTTTTTTTGGGAGGGGGGGTATATATTTTTTTCTCATAATGACTTCATTATGAAGGTCAGGATATTGTTGGTGATTGGACCATGTCGATGCATCACCATGAGAGGTTAGCGAGGCCACAAGCAGGACTGGTTCCCTTCCAAAATAACATGAATGAAGAGATAGGAGAGACAAAAACAGCCTGGATTCATTGATAGAACTGTACAGAGAAATACATATCAGAGATGACTAAGCCTGTAGGCTAAAACACTAAAAACATAATAAACTAGGGCCACTCTGACCCCGATGAAGTCATGTTGTCCAGGGATGACACATGGTCCTGAACATGCAGCATGGTGTGAGGAGAGAGTATGTCATCATGCAGAACTCTTCATTAACAACAGAGGTCTCCCGACTTTTCACATTGAGGGACTCGTGCATGACTGGTCTGCTTTGTTTAGTGTACATGAGTCAGTTACACCTGTCCATTGTTTGACAAATTTGCTTTTAGTGACTGAATTTGCTTCAAAACATAAACAGACTCCATAACAGGCTTCAATTAAAAGAATATGCTAACTTTTTTTCTTTTTGTGTCTTGCCTCACTCCCAAGTCCATGACAAGCAGATAGGCACCATTCTTTCAACTGTACATGCAAAAATAAGAAAGAGATGGGCAAAGCTTGCCCACTGGTAATTAGCTTAGCTTTAATACTGGGAGTCAATGGTTAGTGTTAGCCTGCTTCTGCCAACAGTCATCAGATAAAATCTTCAGCAACTCTAAACGGTCCTGTGTGCTTGTTGTGACTCTTTTGTTTTGTAACGTTATCTTCTACTATCATCAAATTATATTCTTGTATTCACAAACAGAGGCTTTTTTTTGTTTACTTACTTAAAAGCAGGTGATTTGTGCTAGAGGTGTGACATACACGAACGAGTTGAGTCTTTTAAACAACTCTTTTAAGTGAATGATAAGAACCAATGCCGTTCATTTGTGAGCCATTCTTAAATGCAAATTGCCTGCAAAAACAAATAGCTCACTCACAACCGCGAATGGAAACCCATGTACATGGTCACCAGCCAAATTCAGACACCAAACTTATTTCCTTGTTTCCCGACCTCTTAAGGAGAATTTTCCATCATCATCTGGGTGAATGGTCATGTTTGTGTCTGTACAGTCTGATACATTATTTAGATGGTGATGATTAGGGTATTTATTTATCAGTTGTCTCTTCTTCAGTGTGATCAACCTTTAATGCTTGCCAGTATCTGACGGGTGTCAGTGGTTCAAATTGATAGCATTTACACCTGACATTTATCATCGGACCACAGAGACTACAGAAAACTCTGAAGGCTGTTTGCATCTTGGTACGCTCTCCAAGTTCCCTGAATTTGATCGAACAAAGTCATAATTACTTCCTCATATGGTTACTCTACAGAGACCTAATAATATATATATTCTGTTTGAAGAGGGTTGCACACTTGCTTGAGAAAATAGGCAATTAGGGGAAAATCAAACAGTGACCCTTGACGCAACATAACCTTTCAGTGACTATGACTTCCATATATCCCATGTATGGAAGTCATAGTCACTGTTCTCTGGCCAGCAAAAGTTCAGCCTGTGGCTCCTTTCCTTCATGTCAGTCCCCACTATCTTTCTCCTTAATGTCTCGCTGTATTCACTGTCATCTGAATAAAAGCAAATCACAAACTAAATCTTAACAGATGACAACAAATGTACATAAACAAAAAATGCACCTGTAAAGCTTTCATTAGAGCTAAATTAGGATAATGTTAATTAAAGAAAAAAGCAACATGAGCAGTGGGTGTAGTAGCTGCAGAGAGGCGAGATGCATGAAGAGTAGGGTTGTTTGTGCATGCTCCCCACTGCCTTCAGCTGGGTTTCCAGGTCTCATGACTCATATCTCACTCATATCTCAAAACTGGAAAACATCTACTTGATTAGTGTCAGTGTGAATAGAGAGACAATATGGGTTAAAAATGGAAAAATCCTGCTCTTATTGGGAATGTTGGCAGGACTGTGGTAGTGTGGAGGCTGTAGTCATTTCTGGCCTAGAGTATGGGGATATAATCTACAGGGATGCACCCTCCACAGCAATCAAATGCCTTGATTTTTTTTTTTTTTTTTACCTGTACTTGGACTAATGACTGGTGTGATACATTCAATTCAATCTTGAATATTAAGGTCAGTGTGGTGTTCTTCAAAAGAGAGAACTGAAAGTTATTGTTGTGTTTTTTTTTCTTCTTTGTTTACAGACCTCCTGTTTATCAGAGAATTACATAAATTTTTTATTCCAAACAAAAAAGTAAAATCAAATAATCTCCACTCCTATCTAATAAATTGCTAGTTTTAGGAAATAAAAAAACATGTATGTACATATATATATATATATATATATATATATATATATATATATATATATATATATATATATATATATATATATATATATATATGAATATATATATATATATATATATATATATATATAGAGAGAGAGAGAGAGAGAGAGAGAGAGAGAGAGATAGATGACGGATGGATATTTTGGAGACTCCCTTTTTAAAGAATATCCTCCCAAATGCTTGAATCCAAGCATTATTTTTTTAAATCCAACAAAAAAATTGTTTAGTTAACCTGCAGCTAACTGATCAGAAATTTCCAGACTGGGCTGTGTATAATAGAATATCTACATTAGCCAATGAGAACCAGTAGCCTTGGAAGCATCACAGACCAGATGCTACATACTTTTACAGCCCTCAAGTGTAGCAGATTACTTACACAACTGTGCTTGTGTGATCTGAGTGAAATGTAAGAAGGCCAGTGTATAGAATTATTACACCAGCTCAAACGCCTTCATAATGTCTCTTACAAGACATACCACAACAGGGCCAACTACACTGACCATCTTCCACAGACTTTCATCATGATCTTCAAATCATCCAGTGTGCACCCAGCCCTGACTGTAACTTTGTTTGAGTATGTTTAATGGCTATTACTGTGTGTTGGTTCAAAATATATTCATCAGGACAGCATTACTGTTGGTTGCACTGAGGTTCCATTGGTACAAATCTCCTAATTGCTGCAGATCTGTATTTATTTCCCACACAGCTTAGTTGCTAACCGGTTGTACATGGAGTCATACAGGCATTCATTATTTTAAGTACTTACTTACAGACATAAATACTGATCATCTCCATGTAAAAACCACAATTTTATTGGTGTGCAATGAGCCTCAGGTCACAGAGAGGACCGGTTATTTTAGTGCAGGACTTGCTGTGATTGCAGTGTTGAGTGAAGCTTATGAAGGTCAGTGGCCCCATCTAGCCTCCATCCCTGCCTAATGGCTTCTCTGTAGACCCTGCTGCTCTGCCTCTGGCTCAAACAAGAGCTTCACACTGTATCACTCTGCTTTCATCAGCAGAAAAAGCCTGGCTACTGGCTGTTTGAGACATAGCAGGTCAGAGGTTTCAAAATTCAGCAGATGGGGTAACACAATCAATGGTGCTGCAAACAGCTTGAAAAACATGATACGGGAATATTGTAATCATGTAGAAAATTGAAAAAGTGCCAAAACTTTTTTTAAAAATTATTTATTTATTTATTTTATTTTGCTTTTTGTGTTTGTGCCCTTTAAGCCAACAGTAACAGCTTGAACATTTCTTGGCAATGATGTATTAAACCTAAGGTGTCGGAAATACTGAACAAAGTTTGAGTGGTATATACTGTTCTGATGCTGTGATGGGGTTTCAGTCCATAACTCAAATTTTTCTTCAAATCCGTATGGATGAGTTCGAAACTCTGCCCCATCACTACCCTCTCCATGTGCAGTATGAGAACATAGAGACATATGGCCCTGTCTTACGCCTGGTGCAAGGTGTTTGTCATGCAGTCCAGGTGTCTTTCATATTTTACACCTGACGTTGCTCTCTGTTTTACACCCACCAGCTCATTCCACCTGTGCTGCTTATTTCTTGTCTGAAATAAAGAGGATGTTCCAAACAAAGAAGTGTATGAAGATTATTTTCCAATCAATAAACCATTTACCTTGTTTAATTGTTGAATTTCACATATTGAGAAGAAGTCCTGTTTAAAAGGTAATGCGTCTCTGCTGAGGACTTTGTGAGTGACTTGCAACACGAACCTGGAGGCAGCCGCCAATTTCAATTTCAAACAGCTTTTGTCTGTTTTTGTACAAAGGTCATCCATGTCACAATAATGTTGGTTCACTGATAAGTGAATAAACATTTTGACATGCAGTTTTTGTTTGAAAAGACTGCTCAAATAAGAGACAGAAGTGGGCAGAGCTAAACAGCATGTTGTATCACGGCCAGAGGACATATAAAAGGCCTTTATTATGATGGTGAAGCCCATCTACCCTTCCTCCATCCATCAGCTTTCAATAGAGCCCTAGATAATTACTGTTTGTTCATTCTGGTGTTAATAAGTGGCAGTCTTTTATCTTATTTCTTGTCCGTATGTGTAGTATCCCATCTGTGCTGCACCTACAACTGACTGTGCATATCCTCACTCACTGGAAGCGTATTTAAAACTTCAAAACAAGATCATAAAATCACAAGAGAACCACTAATTCATGAGATAACTGTGAGATCAAGAGACAACAGGAAGAGTGACATGCCTGCCTGACATTGATTTGCTATCTGCATCAATATTTTTCCACCATTTCCACAATCTTTTGAAATTCAGAAGCTCTGAATTCTCCGATAGATTGAGAATGCAGGTTGATTGAGGATACTCTGGTTTATGAACATTAGTAATCGAGAGCAGACTCCAGCAGTCATCAAAAATGAATATATGAACCAGAGTTAATGCAAAATATGGGTTCTTTAATGCTCTGTGCTTTTGTCATCTGTGCTTACAATGATCTTAAAGCATTCAGTGGACTATGTGATAGGTGTTTTGTACTTTTATAAAGAATTTACAGGATAGATGACCCCTGTGCACAGTGTCTTTATTAAAATATTGCCATTCAATTGCAAAATTGTTTTGAGACCAACAATTACAACTATTGTTCTGCCCTCTGTTTGTTAAACTAAAAGGAATACAGAGCTCTTATGTTGAAGGCAGAAAAACACAGGAAGCAGGAAACAGGGAGTTGTAAAAAAGTCAGGGAATACAGTCAGAGCACAAGGTAGCATCTATGAGGTGTAACGTGGAATCCAAAGTAATCCTGTTGGTGGATGCTTCAGAGAGCAACGGCTGTACGCTTTTGTATTCTTCACATGTCTAAGTATTTGTTTAGATGACTTTTGTGTCAGTAGAAGGTAATGATTATCTGTTCAAACGCGAGAGATGACTGTATTGTTTTGTGTTTTCTTTTATAGTTTTCACTCTGATTCATTATTGTCATCCTGACTTGTCTGTAAGAAAGAAGTCATTAAAGGAGCAAGTACGCTCACTTCCTGGCTCTTGAAAAGGAGTTTGACTGGCTGTTTATCTATGTTAACACAAAGTGAAGTACAACACATAGAGAGAACAGTACTGTGAAAAAAACGCTATCAGAGGGATTCACTCAGCGCAGTTATGGAAGCCCAGGCAAAAGAAGAGAAAGATGAAAATGTGTCATCAGTGTCCAGCTTATTGTCAACCAAAAGTTCAGTAGCAAGCGCTGCTGCTAAAGCTAGAGCTAAGGCTGAAGCTGCCCGCACTAGGGCCACATTTGCACGAAAGGAGCTGGAGTTGAAAAAACAAAGAGCAAAACTGGATTTAGAGAAAGCTACATTAGAAGCAGATTTAGAGGCACTGGAACTGGAGAAAGTGGCTGCTGCTGCTGTTGCAGAGGCTGAAGTTAAAGAGACTGCAGCTGGTGCAGAATGTGATGATATGTGCAGCGCTAAGAGTGGAGTCTCACCACAAGTAGTAAGAGAAAGGACAAAGGCATATTTGGATCATCAGGCCCATATGAGACCTACTATGCCTGATATAGAGGTACTAGCCCCTCCCCTGTCTTTTAAAGGCACACTACCGACGACAAAGCAGGAGGCTCCTGAGTTATGTCCTGCATACCAATCTGAAGTTTCTTTCACAATGCCAAGAAACCCACAACAGAGTGAGTACCTACCTCCATTACAGCCCCATACACAACAGCTGTCCAGCTCACAACCTCAACATTCCTTTATGGGCAAGCAGGAGCTAGGTTCCTCTTCTTTCAGGCAAAGAAGCTATCAAGACCATTCTCCAAATACTCCAGCTGCTAACATGATAGATTTTGCTAAATATCTGGCTCAAAGAGAGTTGGTAACACAGGCCTTACCACATTTGATGACCAGCCTGAAAGCTTCAGAGCATGGCAGTCCTCTTTCCTTAATGCAACTCAAGGTTTAGAGCTGACAGCCAGTGAGGAGTTAGATCTTCTAGTAAAATGGCTAGGAAAGGAGTCATCCGAACATGTCAAAAGAATACGAGCTGTCTGTCACTAACCCTCATGCTGCACTTCAGTTGTCCTGGACAAGACTCAAGGAGTGCTACGCATCCCATGAAGTTATAGAGAGTGCGTTATTCAAGCAGCTTGATGGTTTTCCTCATCTCACTGCAAAAGAGAATGTCACGTTAAGAGAGCTGCTCATGGAGTTGCTCTCACCTAAAGAGGATGGGTACCTACCTGGACTCAGCTACCTTGACACGCCCCGAGGCATCAACCTGATTGTTAAAAAGCTGCCGTCTAATCTACAGGAAAAATGGATATCAGTTGGCTCACAATACAAAGAACAACACCAGGTTTGCTTCCCTCCTTTCTCCTTTTTTGCTGACTTTGGCTACGTTCACACTGCAGCTCTTAATGCTCAATTCCGATTTATTGCTCAAATCCGATTTTGTTGTTTGCCTGTTCAGATTACGCCTTTAAATGTTGCCCGTCTGCAGACTGCGATGTGAACAGCTCACGCTTCAGAAGTGACACGCATGCTCAGTTGAATATTACTGACATCACGCACAGAACGGTGTGATGAGGGCAACAAACACAGACCAAAAATGTGCTTCACAATGCTGGAGAAGTTTGTTCTCGTAACGCAGAACCTGATGTTACAGCAGCTCACCTTGAGTGAGCTCTTATTAAAGTAATTAAGAGTATATTTTATTTCTTATGAACCTAAAGGCGGCCGCTCTTTCCCGTCGACCCCTGCCAATGAGAGATTGTTGCTGGAGAGAAAAACAGCTCAGAGCCATAGCGCACTGAACAGGTGAACAGAGGCGAAAACTTAGTTTTATCATCTGTTCTGATGTTTCTTAGTTTGTCTGAGAGCAGATCAGACAGGAGCAGACTGTTCACTGACTGACGCTGTCTCGTAGAAACACACAGTAGCTCGCAAATGTGCACGGATGAGATGGTCAGCAGTGGATCATCAGTGTCTTTCCGCGTCCTGTAAACTGTTATTTTAGCCGGATAAATTCATTAAAACTGTTGGTGCAGTGCTAATAAACTAAGTTTATCAGATATCACAATACAAACAGTGTAAAGATGTATGATTCATTCACGTTTATTGTTTATTGTGCGTGTAATGGAGACATCAGTCGATTGCTGCAGCGCTCTCTCACTTTCTCTCGGATTCAGGTCAATTTTGACTGCAGTGTGAACGTAGCCTTTGTGAACCAGGCAAAGGCCAGAAATGATCCTAGCCTTGTCTTGTCAAGCAGCATCCGCTCTTACTACCGTAATGACAGGCCTATGTCAAGACATGATAGCATGAAGGCGGCTGTGTCTGTCCATAAGACAGAGCTAGCTGTGACAGAGTCCAGCACATCCAATCTGACATGGATAGACAAGAAAAATACGACAGAGCCAGCAAAGAACTGTCCACTTCACAATAAGCCTCATCCTTTAGAGAAATGTAGAGCCTTCAGGATGAAGCCACTAACAGAACGTAAGAAACTGTTGAAGGAACATAGACGCTGTTACAAATGTTGTTCTGCTGCTCATGTGGCCAGAGAATGTCCAGCTGAGCTGAGATGCAATGAGTGTGAGAGTTCTCAACATTGCACATCCATGCATCCAAATATTCTTCCCTCACCTGCAGCTCCCACTGTGGAAGAACCAGACCCAGAACAGCAAAATAACTCTCCAACAGAAGTAAATTTGAGGTGCACCGAGGTCTGTGGAGAAGGTCTCCCACCAAGATCATAGATATGCTTAGTATGGGTTTTCCCACAAGGACAACGAGAATGCTCTGTCAAGATGTACACCATCCTTGATGATCAGAGTAATCGTTCACTCGCCAGGTCTGAGTTTTTTCAGCTCTTTGATGTTCATGGTAGTCCATCACTTTATCTAATGAGGACCTGTGCTGGGACCACTGAAATGACAGGAAAAAAGGCGACTGGTTTCCCGATAGAATCCTTGGATGGCAAAGTGTGTTTGGACTTACCACCACTCATTGAATGTAATGAGATCACAAGCAACAGGTCAGAGATTCCCTCACCAGAGGTTGCTCTTTCCCATGCTCACTTGAAACCTGTGGCACCTAATATCCCAAAGATAGATCCTGATGCTCAGATTTTGATCCTGCTGGGCAGAGACCTCATACATGTCCCCAAGGTGAGACAGCAGATAAACGGGCCACACAACGCACCATTTTGCACAGCGTCTGGACCTGGGGTGGATGAAAGTGGGTGATGTTTGTATTGACAGTGCCCATAAGCCCACTGTAGCTGTGTAAAAGACCCACATCCTACAGAACAGAGGTCCTTCTCTTTTGACACCATGTGAGAATTAGATTCGCATTAAAGAGAAACCATGCTATGGCGGGGAGCACAGCCACTGTTCTCCTAGCCTTCTGTCTAGCTATCCTACTGTTGATGTTCCAACTGGGGACAAACTTGGACAAGATGTTTTCATGAGAACAAAGAATGACAACAAACCATCTCTGTCTTTCGAGGATGAGATCTTTCTGGAGATTATGAGAACGGAGTTCCGAAAAGATAAGCAAAACAACTGGATAGCTCCTCTACCATTCAGATCACTCAGACCACGCCTTCCAAACAACCATGCTCAGGCCTTTTCCTGCCTTCACTCTTTACAACGTACTCTTGCCACCGACGTCTCATTCACCGTGCACATGAGCTATCAAGACACCGTTTTAATTATAAAATCACACCAAGTGACTGATGATCCCTCACTGTCCCCTGCGATGCGCGCCTATCTGCGTCTTTACGTTCACTGGCACACGGAGGAGCGCGTGCACATAGACACTGAGCGAATTAGGAGGTATCACACTGACGCTCGCGTTAGCTCCAAGCGAAGAAGAGGTGCGTCGTTGGCTCCAGGTTAAACCTGATTCAGCTCTTTAAAGCCGCCACATTTCCTCCTCAGTGGTCGCATTGGATGCGGAGTGGATGGCTGTTGCCGTTGTTGTAATGTGTCTGACACTGTTGTGACAGTTTAAGAGTTTAAAATGTTATTAAGGAGGCCCATGGCTTCATGTAGTTGCTCTCTGTCCACCATACTGTCATATCAATCATGTCCATGTACGTAACAATGTGCCTCCCCCTAGCTTTTTCAAAGAAGATAACCAATCAGGAACAGAGAATTTAGTACTATATACTTTTCAATCAAACTCTCACACATACAACTATTCTCAATCACATATCCTATTATTCTGTGTGAGAGTTTGATAGTAAATGTAAGAGAGTTTGATAGTAAATGTAAAAGAGTTTACTAGTGTATGTGAGAGAGTATGATAGTAAATGTAAGAAGTTTGATAGTGAGTGTAAGAGAGTTTGATAGTGAATGTAAGAGATTTTGATAGTGAATGTAAGAGAGTTTGATAGTGAATATAAGAGAGTATAGTAGTGTATGTGTGAGAGTATGATGGTGAATTTTAAAGCAAGTATGATTTATTTCTCAAGGGACCTCCCATATATATATATATATATATATATATATATATATATATATATATATATATATATACACACATATATATATACACATACATATATATATATATACACACACACATATATACACATATATATATACACACATATATTTATATATAGAGAGAGAGAGATATATAGATATATAAATATAAATATATATATATAGAGAGAGAGATATATAGATATATACATATATGTATTTGTGATAGGAATCAGGGTAGTTGGAAGTTGGAAAGCAAAAACAGTACGGCAGCACAAAAAGGTTAGTTGTAAAAGTTGAAATGATCATTTTCAATGATGTCATGTGGACATTCGTCAGTATTGTAGCCACTGAGACATTGGAGGAGCATTATTTTACATTTCCTTACACTGAATACTCTGCCTGTTACCCCATCATGGCCTTAGAAAATGGATGTATAAATTGATGCTAAGTCATTTTAGGTCACTAACTCCTTTGACACTTAGTTGATCTCAAAGCTACAGACTTTGCTTTAAAGTTCTCTAAAAATGAAACAGTAGTGTGGTGAAATATATACCAAAGGAAGAAGAGAAACAGACAGGTTCCTATCAACACAGATTATATGAAGTATAACAGAGCTGCAGCACAGTCTGAGGTCAGATACTGTCTTTGGGATCCTGTTGCAATTACCTTACACAAGACTTTTGTATTTATTGTGAAAATCTGTCAAACCCCAGGGCGCAGCATTACATCGTGGATTGTGCAAAGGTAAGGCACCTTCAATTTACTCTGGCTGCAGTAGAATAACTACTGCAAAAGCCAGTCTGCACATCAATGGCTTACAAAGACTGCTGAAGCCCACTCTGCCCCAGGAGGTCCAGTATCACAGGAAACTCAGGGAGTCTCAGCAGGATCCTGCAGGCTCAATGATCAACTCACCTGGAGCTCACCTGTCACATAGATCTCTGTGTCTGTGTGCCTATTTCTGTGTTCGTGTGAGTGTGGTTGTGCCATATTTTACTCTATTAGCCCTAACTGAGCGGGCAAAATGAGTTTTAATACAATATTAAAATTGCATAATTAACATTTCCTCAGGGTCTTTAAGGGGAAAATATTTACCTAAAGTTTATGTTGATTAAATATGGTTTATGGTTACTTTTCATAATGTCAACAGCTGTGTTAAATAACTGTAATATGACCAAATAAGTGGAGACTGTTGCAGTTTAAAAGTTCCAAGTTTTACCACAACAGACAGGTGCAAATGAAAAGATGCACTTGTCAATTAGCCATCACTAATTGTTAGCCAATATTGATTTCAAATATGTCAGAGGTAGGTTATACTTAACAAGACTACCTGTAGATGATACCTTGGTGCCTGTGATAGAGAAACACACTTTGTGTGATGTAGTGTCTTGTATAGTCTCATTGAATTTCCAGACAATTCTAATCATACACCTTAGTGTCGTGAATCAAATGAAACTGATATGCAGCACCTCTAAATGATAAACTATGGTAATAATTGTGTAAATGAATACACATAAATTACATTAATACACACATTATTAATTAATCATCACATTGTGAAAATCAGTTGTCCTTCCTGTAGGACAAAAGTCCCAAACCACTGGACCTTGGACCTGTATCAGGACTTGGATCATTTGGTGCTAGCCTCAGAGAAAGAGGAACAAATCATTTAAATGCCTTTTTTTGAATAATGGAGACCAAAGGATGTTTTAAAAGATTGACTGAATATTTATGCATGCATCTGTGTGGCTTAAATGTGCAGCCTTTACGCAGGTAAAAATTAATAATACATCCAGCTCAATCAACAACCGAGTTGCCAACTGCCTTGTCTTACATGAAACTGGGGCATGTTACAAAAAAGTTTGAGGATATTGTTGGAGACCTGTTGTATTGCTCCTTGGTTGATTCTTAAATAAAGTAAGTAAAAGCAGGTTGTTGATTATGGATGACTTGTATGGTCAATCTTTTCTTTATTTTTGCTGCTTGTCCCTTCCAGGGGTAGTGGTGGCTAGAGCCTATCCCAACTGTTAATGGTTGAGAGATGGAATAAACTCTGGAGTGGTTACCAGCCAATCCCGGGTCTGACAAAGAAATAACCATTCACACACACCTGAGGGTAAATTTAGAGACACTAATTAACCAAATGGGCATGCTTTTCGTCCATGGGAGGAAACCACAGAACTCCAAAGAAGTAGATCAACAAACAAAGCCTCTGTTTAGAAGTAAAGAAAGAAAATATTATGATAATAGAAGATTAAGTAATATTATGTGGTAGGAAATGAGTCACAACAAGCACACAGAACCATTTAGAGATGCTGAAGAGTTTATCTGATGACTGTAGGCAGAGGCAGGCTAGCTATACTCTTTGACTCTCAGTGTTTGAGCTAAGCTAACTAGCGGTGGGCATGCTCTGCCCATCTCTTTCTTGTTACTGCATGCACAGTCGCGAGAACGGTATCTATCTGCTTGTCATCGACTTGGGAGTCCATGACAAGCAAATAGACGAAAAGAAAAAATGTTGGCGTATCGCTTTAACCTCAACTTGCTCCCACTGCTACATCAGTGGCGTGCAAATGTTCATGAAAGGGCAATAATGTGTTAGTTGATACTGTTGGACAACTGAGATAGAAACTACAACCATCAGTGAGAGAATGTGAGAGTAATTGGGCATGAATGGGTAGATGTGGCCTGCGGTGTAAAGCTGCTATGAGTCACCATGGAAACAACAACAGAGCTATATTTCAACTGAAATTGGTTGGCAGCAAAAAAAAAAAAAAACAATATGGGCATCCTACAAATGTTGAAACATTTAGGACTGTAGCTTATAAGATGAATGACCCCTTAAGGGCAACCAGAGGGGTTAATTAGAGGTGCCCTGAGCTCATCCCAGGTCTTAGTGATTGACCAAAGCTGATCTTTTATTAACTGAACTCTACCTCAGATGTTGTGTTGATTAGCTGCTCTGTTTAATGCTAAGGCTGAATGATTCAGCATTCAACTTCATATGACAGTTAAAAATGATGTAAAAATATCATTTGGGACGCTTTCAGCTTGATCTATTTAGACAAAAAGGCTGGCAGATCAATTGAGTTCTTGCAGGTACATATCTCTGTACCTCTTTTCATTGAGCAGTGTACAAAACATTTACAGACCAATTTCTCATGGTTGCAGACCCAGACTTTCATCTGTTAAAATAGAAACAATGTTTTATAGGTTTTCAGAGCAGCATCAGTAAAAAGCTAAAGATCTTGGAACACTGTTAACAGTGTATAAAGTAATCACTTTAATGCACTACACGAGGAGGATGCATTAATCTTTAGAGCACAAGCCAAAAGTTTGGCCATGGGTAATTTCAAGGCTGTACAGAATCAAAGAATAAAGCTCAGGATCTATATTATAGCTGAGTAGGTTAACAAAAAGAGGCAGAATGTTTTCTGTTTGTTGCAGTACATAATAAAAAAGAATTAGATTTAAACAGCAGTACTCCCAAAGTGAAGGTATGTAAATTAAATAAAGTAAATGATAAAAAAAAAGATTGTGTTAAAATATGTATAAAATCTATTTTTGAGATGTTATGAAAGAGCTGAACATTTTGTACAAGAGTGATGTTTCCAAGGGAGTTAGCAAAAGTTCACGCTGAGAAATACAAAGAGAATATTTAGTGTACATTTGTTGGTTGATGTGATGCAAGGCTGCATGAAAGTCTGTGTTGGGGGAGGGATGTTCCTGAAAAAACTGAAAACAGCAAGACTTGTTTCTTGTGGTGGGATGTTCTGATGTTAGTAGAACATATTATTTTACAACAGTGTACATGCAGTCATGTCTTGACCCATAAGCTGAACAGCATAAATGCTAAGTGTTGTCGTCTGGCTTCAGGTCAAGTCAGATTTTGGATATCCCTTTAGGCCAGAAGAATGGCATGAATAATATTTGTACCAAAAGTAAGCTTAGAGCATGAATGAAATAACAGAGGTGAGAATTTCTTTCTGCTTTTGCCTCTGGGCATTAAACCAGTTAGCTGCTAACTAACTTGTCATGTGTTGTAGTTAGTACAGAAGTAGGAACAGAAGCAACCAGGGCTGCAAACAGCACTGAACAGGCCCTCCCACGCTTACAAATCTCAGGGTTAAGGGCTTGTTGAGCTACTTGCACAGCCTCGAAATTGCCTGCCATGATGACATCTTTATAAAAAAAAAATACTGTCAAACACTTCTAGGACAGGAATCGAAAACCAATTCCAGTTAAGAATTATTAACAACTCCCTAAGGGAACTGATATCAAAATTCTTTCTGCTTAATTCCCTTATCAAGTCCTCCCACTTTGTTCTGCATGTTTGCAAATCAAAGATGTTGAGGCCTCATTCAAGGAAGTAAGCAGAAATGATAACAAAGAAGTCAAAAATCATGGCAGACAGGGGACAGGGGTGGTCAAAATCTTGTCTTATTTTTTTTTTATTATTATTATATTTACATGTTTTTTTAATATCAGGACTGATGTGTGTTTGACATTGCTGCCCTTCAAACTTATGTAGACTAACTTTTTTTTCCATAGAATATCAGCAGGAATCACTTAAAGAACTGTTAAAGTATTGGATTGATAAACAGAATTGTTAATGGCATTAGTACCAATAAAATCCAATCAAATCCCATCCCCACACAACTCTTCAATGAAGGGTCATTTTGACAGCATGAAGTGAGAACATATAAAGTTAAGAGAATATTGTGGACCACATTCAGCCCCCAGGGAGCAAGCCTCCCAAATTTGGAATCATTCTTACCAAAAATGCATCCAGTTACATACATGAACTGCAGGAGCTTAAAGTACAGATATCTACTATTATTAGAGAGGAGCAGAGTATAAATGAAGCAGTCCAGAATATAACCAGAGTTAACCTTAAAGATTTTAGAGAAATGTTCTCTCAGCTTATCTTCAGTATTCAAGTCAAACACAAAGGGTGTGATCCTCCCTTAAATGAACAAGTTCAGAAGGACGAGCTTGTTCTTCAGGTTACTGAACTGTCCCCCAAAAAAATGAAGACCTGATAGTTGCAAGACAATTTCAGGACTGCCACTCCCTTACAGTTGTTGGACTTGCCTTTCATAAATGTTCTACCCAGAAGGGAATGATAATTATAAGCCCTTTTCACACATGCAACTCTGATATTATCAGGATGTCAGGACAATACCTGGACAGCCTGAGGTCAGTGTTCATAATAAGATAGTGGAGGAACCATTCATATAGCTCCATATCCAAAAGCAGTGCAAGACGCCTCTTTGGATGTGCAAGAGACCTGGTGGTGATCATGTTTGAGCTGATGTCCTTCAGAACTTTGATGATGTTCAGTGTAAAAACACTTCATAATGTCTAGATGCACATTTGAGTTTGTGTTATCCCCTTGCAATCAAATAAAATTCTCCCCTGTGACAACAGTTGTTTTCATCCAACCTGTCAAGTCTCCCTTACCCTGGATCATGCTGGCCGCACAGGATGATGTCATCAGCCCTTCCAACTTGCCTCAGTGAATTGCCCTGATATTTCACCACTGCATTCACACTTTGGCTCACTTGGACTTTATGTGGATTAAATACAAGGGGGAAGCAGGAAAATTACCCTGGTAAAGTCAGAGTGAAAAACTCGATTGTTTGCATTGAAACATATAGCTCACCAGAGTAAAGTCTGGATAATTTCAGGGTTTTTTGCAAGTTAGAATGGGTCTATTAAAGAAACAAAACAAACATTTATTCATGCCTGTGTCAGAAAAATCAAGTTTGTTTCAAAAGGAAAACACCTTTTTCTTGAAATAGTGTGATCCTTTCTCTTTTGTTGGTGTCAGTGGGACTTACTGTTAATGTCTGGCCCTCAATTTTGGACTGTGTACAGATCTGGCACAAAGGATGGCCAAAAGAAAGGGGTAACCACAGGCAGGCAGTGGTGGTACTAATCAAACACACACTGAATTATAACAGTGATCGTCAACTGGTGAACCGAGGGCCACATCAGGCCCCCAGCTTCCTATTCAACCCCCAGAGTGTTACTGAACTCAGAAAATGTGATTGAAAGATTTGATATTGTTTTAAGAGTATATTTTTATAGTTTAATTGCTACAACTATGAATACATCACCCCAAATAACAGCCATTAAAATAGTTCTATCAGGATAACTTTGTGTTTAATTTATTTTATACAAATCCACCTGTCAGCCGTCAAACTATATTTACCACAAAAAGAATTATATTAGAGTCAAACTCAGTGATGGAAAACATGCCAGCTGCAGAAAGAAGTAACCAAAACATCTTAAATGTCACATGTTGCCGATAGCAGTACAGGACTGATTTCACTTTTAAAGATTCAGAGTTACATACAGTTTGGAAAACAATAAAATTATGAGCCATGTAACTATCAAAGCTTTATTGTGGGAAACTAGGAGATAATTAGGGTGGATTCACACAGACAGAAAAGTAAGCCCAATTAAGCAACTACACATTAAAAAACAAGCTACGACATGCCTTGCGACTCCAGAGATTTAGAAGCGACTCTAGAGAAAAACAAGCCCAAAGTCGCTTATAAAAAGTGGACCTTGCAACATTGATTCTTCCCACCACTTACATATAATTGGATAGTTAACAGCCAATCAGAATTTACCCTGTCCGACACCTACTTGGTTGACTTTGTGGCACATTGTAATGCTGTGCCATGTTGAGCAGCGTAAAGGTAGAGTTAAGCCCACAGGGAGTGCAAGGCTGAGAGAGAGAGAGAAGGTATGAGCGAGCAGTGACTGTCAACCAAGTCTCTGAGGAAACACTTTTTAAAGGAGCATGTGGGGAAAACTGAGTAAAAAATGTTGTTAATGCACACTTCTGTGTATTGTGCAGGGAGCAGGGAGCGCAAGCAGAAGGACTTTGACTTTGACCGGAGCGCTGAGCATTTTTTTCAAAAAAGCAGGAGCAGCACCTTATCTTTCGCTCCATCCCGCTCCAATTTCGCTCCAGTACCGCTCACACCAGGCGTCTGAAGCATGTCTCACACAGAGTGCATCTGTGTGTAATTAATTGTTCAGCCACCCACACTGTTTTCTGTCGGAAACTGGATTTTTACAACTCGGATCAGCACCGCGAACAGCACAAAAGCTCTCAGACCTCAGTGCAGGTCACCTACAATCGTCTAAGTTTTTTTATCCAGTGAATGCAATGCGCTACCGTATTTTCATAGAGTGAGCGGTGAGTGACTTGAGCGGAGCAGGTAGAAATTTGAGTGAGTGGCAGAGCGGTAATGCTCTGAGTGGATGAGTGGGTGCAAGAAACAGTTCTGTGAGAGAGGAGCAGGAAATCTCACTGTTCCACTCCGCTCACATGCTCTGTTGTGCAAGCATTAAAAAAACACTTACCTGAGCACATTATTGATTATTGTTCGCTCAAACTGCTTTGCTTTTTGCTTGATTGTAACTGTTACACAAAATATAATTTGAAGTTCTTTATGCTCAAAACTTACTAGTTAGTTGCTAGGAACTGTGGCACAAAAATAATGCCATACTATCTCTCTGTATGTTTAGTGTCCTCTGTGCTAATGAAAAAAAGGGTTAAAAAAGAGAAATATTATGTGACAATTGTACAGATCTGAAATTTTGGCTCTGTTATTTTGTCTTTCCCACATGTCTTTGGATTAGGAACTGCAGTGTTTACCATGAAACAGAACTTTGGATTTTACCCCTTATGGCTCTATTGTACTTGAACATCGATGAAAGATTAGCCCTAGCAGCTAGTAGCTTGCAGCGCTCTGAATCCCCTCATCTTCATAATCATATGGCATCCTGGGTGGAGTGCTGCAGCTGTGCCAATATTGTACAAATGGGCCCCACATCAGTGTGTGAGGTAGCGGTCGGGTGGGACAGGAGGTAGGTGGGTGGTTTGTTGATTATATTACTCGATAAGCATCTGTGCTCGAGCTTCCTGTCGCAGTCTGGAAAGAAGAGTGGAGGGACCTTTGAAAACAGGAGCCTTGAGAATTACAGAAATTGGATCAAATTTTGAAAAATGGCTCTGAATTCAAACATCCCACAACCCCAACTCACCCTCCCCCGTTTTTCATTCTGTGCCCCCCGACCGCTCGGTATTCAGCTCCACTGGTAAACAACCTAATAAAAAAAGAGACAGGAGGAATATGAAATGCAGCTGCCCTCTGCACAAACAGTTGCAAGCACAAGTTCACACATTGATACAGATACTGCATCAAAAAAATATTTTTTACACTCTGAAAATAACAGATGGAACTGCAGGATGGATATAATGTACCTTCAACATCAGAACATTTCAAATTCATAAATGCCTCACTTAAAATACAGTATATAACCCAACCTTCAATACATCCATAATTTAACATTGATATGAATATCAGAATATTAAAGGTCACTTTTCAAACCTTTGAAAAATAATCATGTAGCTGTTTGGCAATATGTTTTATACATTTTCTATATCCTATACAAAAAAATGACATTTTTTTGCTCCTCATTTCCATCTGACTTCTGAATCTGTCTGTGGCTCTGGACTCAAATTTCTTGGGGTTTTTTCCCAAAAAAATATTTTACTAACAAAAAAGTCCTTCTCAAAAACCAACAGCTGTTATTATTTTGGAAGGCTGTTTTGTTTTTGTTTTTTTTCTAAAGCAGGTTACACACATAAAGATTTTCTAAATCTAAAGAGATTTTTCTATATGTTAGAGACCCCACACATGAAGATAAAAAAAAATTAGGCATTGAACAGTTTTCATCATACTGTGTGTGGTGTGCTCTGATAATCTCAACACATCACATCACACACATAACAGGTTCTGTCCCACCACAGATCTAGAATCTAGTCCTCCAAGCCAGAAATCTCACAATCAAACCTGATCCAACATAACGAAGAAACAATGCAACAATCAGAAAACACAACACGCAACATGGAAGAGGACATATGAGAAGAGGGAATGATGGTGGTCTGTTTTTGATGGAAAAATCCAGAACTATAAAAAGAAAAGACTGTGGAAAAAAATCCTGGAGACAGTGTGAACAAGCTGGTTCTCCATTTCTGAGGTCCACTGAACTTTATGTTTCAGGTCAGCCATGCTTGTTTTAATTCACGCCTGCTTCCTTGTTCCTCAGTCAGCTCACTTCTTGATTGGCTACATTTCATTCCACATTACAACTCACGTCTTGAGCTTTCCCCACACACATGAAAATTTTTGGTCCTAAACAAGTTTAGTGTTGACGATTTTCAGCCTCAACCCATTTCTGAGCTGATTATCGGGACAAATTCACTCTTAACACACCTCAGACCACAGGATAATCTTATAGGATAATCTTATAAAACATAAGATAATCTGGCCTTGGTCAGGAAGGGGGAAAGTCAGGATGAAAACAGCCCAAAAATCTCTATGTGTGTACCCCGCTTTAAACACCCAGTCACTTTGGTTTCAAATGTGGCCCATGCAGTAGGCAATTGCTACATTTACATGAATGTCTGATGATTATTGGAAGCCTGCTTACAGACAAGGTCACATGGATGTGCAGCAGACAGTGTAGTTCCCTTACAGCTAGATGAGACTTTTAAGGTAATGTGACAAAATGTAGCCAAGACTAAATGTGATGTGGAGACACTTCTGACCTCTGAATGATCAGAGAATTGCCATGAGTCAGGGTAGCACACACGCAAATGAAACACCTCCCATTGTCTTGCCATAATGCTGCATCACTTCCTTTAGGTACTATGTTATTTTGCTTGCTGTAACCGTCTTTGTAACTAAATGAATGTCCTTAATATAACCAAAATCCACATCATGTTTTTTGTTCAGCCATGCTATGACCTATGAGGTACAGTTAAAGTCTATATTGTAATTGAAAATGAAGCAAGCAGTATCTATCCATAGCATTCAGAGTCAAGCTGAATTGAGCAGATACCACAAATGGAGAACACCACATGTGCATACATAGGTTTTCTCCAGCTTCTCCAGTTTCCTTACACAGACCAAAAACATGCCATCCTGCGGGAAACATTATATTTATTGGAGGTATACTTATTAGGAGGTCTGTCTTGATGACTGAAGCTCATGAAGAAATGCTAAAAAAAAAGAAAATAAGGTTGTCAGTTTTTGGAATTACCTTTTGGCAGGATGAAATTTCTTTCCTCTGTATGCAATTATAAATGCTGTTTTCTGCTATTGTTTGTATTCAGTCCTTAAATAAATAAATAAATTATAAAATATCTATTTATATGTATATATTTTTTTAATTGTAGTAAATTCCCTTCATAACTTTGTTGTTTATAATTTTGAGGCCATATCGCCCATGATTTTAAACTCTTCCAAAGTGACAAGGGCCATTCTATAAATAATATGATTTTGCCTCAACCCTGCTTGTGACACTCCTCTTTTTGAGCATTTAGACAGGATAGCAGGGACATTTGGAGCATTAAGCTAAAATAAACCACAGTCTAGAGTTCATGTAAATGACAGGACAAGACAAGTCACTCAATGGACAACAGAGGAGCTCTCTGGGACAGAGAGAGACAGTTTATTTCCGAGACTGTTATGGTGCACAATTTAGCAAACAGTTGCTCAGTAAGAGTCAAGTTGGTCATAACAATGTAGGATGGTTTTCAGGTTTCATTTAAATAATAGTGCTATTTATTAGTTTGTGGATGACAATTTAAGCTTACTTAGCATTTTTCTCTGTCAATCTCTGGGTGGATGCAGTCAAATTGGTCGAGAGTGCTGTCCCAATACTTTTACATGCCCAAATCTATTTTTAGCGTCTTCACTGTTTAACAGCCAAACTCTGTTGCCAAACCTGATACTCAGGCTGCTCTGCCAACAAACACTGTTGTGTTTTATTATATTACTGTTTTAGTATGAAGCAGAGGTGAGCATTGCATCTGCAAATGCATTATTGTATTTTTTGAGGCAAATATCTAAAAGAAAATGTCAATAATTATTTTTGCATTGTCTCAAACCGATTTGAGAGGTTGTTTCATTTCATTTTAAATATCTATTCAACACTTCATACCAGTTCACAAGAAAAGCTGTGTTTGTCTCCTTTTCTCCTACACAGTGGTACAATAAGGATTTTACTATAAGAGCACTGTGATGTCTTACCAGCAGATTATAAAAGCATTAGAAGAGAATATCAATGTTCATCACACATCAGGGAGAGAGTCAGCATCATCATCAGAGAATCACATTCAGTTTGATATCGTGTCATTAGCTAAACAGCCTCACATAAACCATTCAGTCCCTTACAGTTCATGCTCATTTTGTTTATTATTCTTTAGTGTAATAATTATCTTTACGAGCTTATTATCCCATTTGAGCAGCACGTTAATCACAGAATTATCAATATTTCAGTTTGATGACTTTCCACTAACCTTATGATTGTCAAATTAGTTTCACAAAAGCTGCACAACACTTCCCTAACCAAACTGTTAGGTGAGACTATTCATATCAAAATCTGAACGTTAGTGCCATTGTTTGACTTGTCCCTAATGTTTTTGTTCAAAGCTTTAACTAAAGTGATCCATCAGATTGTTTTAGAGACACTTTCAGGAGGAAAAATAAGACAGAAGTAAAAAAAAATAGAACAATTGCATTGTGGTTTGATGGCTCTGCCATTTATACTGTGCATTGCCGGAGACTGAAGCACAGTCCTAACTTTATACCTCCAAAATTAAATCAGATCATTGGGGAGTCAGAGAAGACAACTTTACAAAGTTAGTTTTAAATCCCTCTGAGACTTCTTGACATACAAAGTGTGCAAGCAAGGCGAGATTGTGAGGCTGAAGGGCACTTGACCTTGTTCCTCCAAAAAAGTTTGTTTTTGATTTAGAGGTCCCATATTTTGCTCTTTTCTGCAGTTTAACATGAATCCTTGATGTCTTCATGAAACATTAGTAACAATCCTTTGGTCCAAAAAGCCTTTGAATAAAGCACGGCAGCATTCTTTTCAAGCTCACATAACTGCTCTGTTCACAACGTCCAGATTTGGGCGTATGCTAATGAGCTACAGCAGCGTACATACGGCAGTTCACCATAGATCAGCATAACTCAAGTGAAGCAGAGCGCTCTGGCGCTTCGGCCACGAACCGCTTACAGTCATGAACACATACAAATCCTTAATTCATGCCGGTGTAAGTACCAGGTCTGTCCCACACCAGTTACCACACACACGGTTGCAACAGCGAAGCTCTTTTCCCCCAAACATCACAGCCTAACGCACAACATGCTAACAGCAGAGGGATAGCCACAGCTTAGCCTACCTTCCGGGCTAACGTTAGCACAAACAGAGGGACCTGGAATCGGGTGAAGGACTGATTATAATCAGCCAACTGTTAAACTTCTCTTCCTGAACACACACGAACCACAAATTGAAGCCATTTAACAGATAACAGCCATCCGGTTTCCCCAAAACATCACAGGCTAACGCACAATATGCTAACCTCAGCCTAGTCACCACAGTGGGACTGATTATATTCAGCCAACTGTTAAACTTCTCTTGACCAATGTAAGAATGCTCATACACTGAAGTTTATCTTTCAGACTTTAAACAAGTAACGTGAACATTGACGAACATGTTGTGCAGTAACCTCTTGTTCACTTCACCCTGCTGTTAGAATTAGCTCCTAGCAGTGAGCAAAATAGATACTTCACAGCATTAAAATACTCACATTTCCATCATCAGGTTTGGCATCGGATTGTTGGTACTGAGCCCGGATTCAGGAAAAACCTAGTTCCCAGTCCTGTGTTGAACTGACTGAAGTTGAAGAAGCAGTCAGCCGTGAAGTGACTGGCACACACATACAGGTTTTAGCCGACTATAGCTGCTCATTCCCTTCAAAAATAAAATTAATCCACAGGGTCCTTTGGTCCTCCGAGGCTGGTAGCCTATATGTGAAGATAAATGTGGCTGTTTACAGCCAACAACCGAGCAGTGACAGCTTCTGAGCTTAGACATGCTGAACACCGATCTCTCACTAAGAATATAAACAACATGGCTGCTCTTCACAGAGGAATCTCTCCATCAAGGGGGGAGGGGGTCTACGCAGGTAGACCAATCACGTTAGGTATGTAAATCAAAAATATACTGTTACGTAACAGTATATCCACAGACTCAACAGCTCACTGAATATGTCTACTATCACATTTTGTCGGCTTGGAGGAAGGCCAAATACCCCAAAAAGTGTTCAAAAGCCTTAAAAAAGTGGTTTTTGCATAATATGGGACCTTTAAAGTGGACAGTTGCGCAGCATTCAGCGAACATACCAGGAGGGATTTTTCTACTAATGTGTTCAAAATCAGGTGCTGAGCATGATGCTCACCTTTGACCTATGTCCAACATCTTATATGGTTATCTTCCAGTGTGAGAAGACAAAGTTGCAAAGTTTGACAGGTACTCCTTAAAGTTTTTTTTTCCTTTTTTTGAGAAACTGCATTCACAAGAAGGATGTCCAAAACATTCATGATTTTAACCTTTGACCTATGACCCTCAAATTCAACTTTTTTCTTTTCTCTTGTTGGATGTTTGTGCAAAGTTATGAAACAATCCATCAAAGCATTTTTGTGATATTGAGCTTCATGAGTTGGCATTTGCCACCGGATTATGGTCATTTATCATTCTGACCTTGACCAGTGACCAGTGACCTGGAAAATCTCATCACGTCATCATAAAGTAAAAGCAGACATCAGTGTAAAGATGCATTTTTACATGCTAATGATGACCATTTGACTCGATGGCCAATACATTCACCCATGCTTCAGATTAGACACCTGAATTTTGACCTTTGACCTCCACCATTTAATGAGTTCATCCATGTGTTATGGTAGACAATCATGCAAATTTAGAGAAATTTTCAAGAACATTCTTGTTCTTGACCATTCTTTCACATTGGAATGATAATGAGACTTGTGCCTGGTCCGTTAGCCATGGTGTCATGGGCCAGAGCTTGCATACGTATCATTTGCCATGCAATCGGTGTGTTTCAGCCATTCAGAAAATGATTTTAACCATTGTTTAGGAACATTGTAGTGGCTCTGTTTCCTTGGAGATAACATCCTCTCTGGCTATTTTGATCCTGAAGTACCATATGTGAACCTATGTAGGCTAAGGGCTATTTTAGAGGATTTGGAATGAATTTGGAATTCCCCTGAAAATCTGGCCCTCGCATTTGTTTCTCTAAACATTGGTGGGAGTGCTGAATACAAAATAAAGCAGCCTTAAAGTCTGAGCTTGGTCTTAGCCTTGTTCTGTAAAGACAGAAAAACTCTGCCTCATTAACTGCTAAATGCTCCACAGTGTTCGTCTGGTCTGTCTTTGATGCTGAACAGGCACAGAACATTGGTTTTAACACAGGTTATTGTTGGTGAGCAGATGCCTGACTGACCAGAGACAATAACGTAAAACAATGAATTGAATTTTCAATGAAGCCGAAGGTCAGGTGATGAGAATTGTATTATCTAATAGGTACATGATTATAAGTTTGTGTAAGTTGGTGTATGTGGAATTTTCACACTGAAATGTTTGCAGTTGTTCAAAATGACAAAACTAGTGTAATAAACATCACATCAGCTTCAATAGTTATAGTTTTTGAAGGACATGTTTTGTTATGGCAGCTATTTGCCACAACAGGCACAATCTTATCCTGTTGTTTAAACACAGGATGTTACATCATAAACCACTACATAAGGAAGAGGTCACTGCCTCTGAAAGCTGCTGTTCTTTCTCTGCCTTTCTTTTCACATTTTATGCAGAGATTTTGTATGCACTTATCCACCCAATATTCATTCATTCATTCATTTTCTATGCTGCTATCTCTTTCGGGGTTGCAGGGGGGGCTGGAGCCTATCGCAGCTGTCATTGGGCGAGAGGCGGGACACACAGTGAAACGGTCGTCAGCCGATCACAGGGCCACATAGAGAGACAGACAACCAGTCACGCTCACACTCATACCTAATGATAATTTGGAGTCACCAGTCAACCTAATGAGCATGTTTTTGGTCTGTGGTAGAAAGCCGGAGTGCCAGGAGATCACCCACGCGTGCACGGGTAGAACATGCAAACTTCACACAGAAAGGCCAAACTGATGACCTTCTTGCTTTGAATCACGTGCACTAGCTGCTGTGTCACTGTAACAATATCCAATGTAACACAAAACTGAATTGCATATACAAGGTATGGCTATTAAGAAACTAGGCCACTGCTTTAATACCATTTTACTGGACACAAACAGTTTTCAATGTCTTTCTCCTTTAATCTCCTCTCCTTCTGATTTTATTGAGTTTATCCCAGCATACATTGGGAACACCCTGAACCGGCCTTGCGACCATGACCCAAAACGGATCAGTCATATGGATAATGGCTTGAAGGACTTTTATCAGTAGCTAGCAGTGAAGTAAAGACATCATTTATTGGAAACTTTCAGCAGCTGTGCGTGAATGTCCAACCTTTGATATATAACACTCAGTGTGACTGTATTTTCTGGGCTTGTTTTCTATTTAAAATTGATTAAAAAACTATTAAAAATTCACCTCCAATCAAGAGTATTTATTAAAACAGGATTTTCTTTTTTCTAGATGCAACATTCTAACACATCATGATGACGTCTTCTTAATTTGCATGGAAGTCATTTTTACAAGCAGACATTGAACACACCTTAGCACAACCTCATGCCAGTTCTTTAATTGATGGACTGATGTTCTACTAATTTTAAACTATATTCAACGGTGGATTTACTATTATATTTACCAGACTTATTGTAACATTTGGGAATGCTTTTCTTGGAATTTTGAGCAGAAGAGGAAGGTGTCCATACTGCAGTAGCCAGTGTTGTGTGCGCACATGCTAGCTGCGAAAACAGTGGAGTTTTTCCTTCTTCCTAAACCAACACTACGTAGTTTTTCCACCCTAATATAATATTTCTAGAACCATTATGATGGTACATCGCCTTACAACAGGTTGAATGACACCCTTGTCATGGTCTGAGGGGGTCTGTATCACCTTCACTGGCACTAAGTAACTTCAATGTGGATGATAGGAACACTTCCACATAAAAAAACTACACATTTTTACTGCTTTGACTGCTTTACAGCATACGTCACTTCCCCCTCGAGGTGAAAGCTAAACATTGGGAAAAGGAGAATATAAAGCAGTTCATTAATTTTTAAAACAGACTTAATGAACAGAATTTAGTTTAAAGTAAATATGCACTTATTTTCCTAATGGCAATAGGGACCTCTGGCTCACACTCCTGCATAGAAGGTGGCGGTAATGCTCCTCTGACGTTGGATGCCACCTGCCATTAGATAAGAAGAAGAAGAAGAAGAAAGCTACATGTAGTGTTGTTATCATGGCGTAAGCAGCAAAAAACCCGGAGAAAAGAAATGTTTAGGAGACGAAAAACAGAAAGCTGGAGAGTAACAAGCTAAGTGCCCGGACAGGGATAAACACTGGCCTGTCGCTCATTCTCTGGCGTAAGCTGAAAGACGAGGCAGGATGTCTGACCGATGCTAATTTAGCCCTGCTACAATTGGACTTGTAAGTACATGATGATTTATTCAAATAGAAACATGCTAAGACTGTACCTAATCAGTCCACATGGTTTATTTGTCTCTCTGGACGTCCTGTCGGCTCACTTCTCCTCCCCCTGTATGTCAACAAATGCACGTTGGTGTGAGGCACTAGAGGCCCCTAGAGAGCTAAAAAGCCAGAATCTTACTTAGTGCTGCTTTAAGAACCTTTTAGTTTATTGTCTTGCACACTGAAATTGTATGTCTGGCATTTTTTTCCCTCTTGCAAAAAATAAAATAAAATAAAATAAAATAAATATGTGAACCTGCAGTAAATGACACTATATGTTAGAACCTACAAGACACAAAAGTGGTATTGATAAGGTAAAACATTACTGGTTTTCAGGCTTTAAAAATGCAGAACCCAGTTTGAACGGATCCAAGCTTAAGTCTCCATTCCTTAACGCTGCATTGATATTCACACCAACAAAACCTACTACAAATTGTGGGAGCACTTTTCAAGACTCAGAGCTCTGAGCTTATCTACATTTCTGTAAAACTCATGAATGTTTGTGCAGTGCACCTGTGGCATGAATACATTATGCTATGTCACAGGACCCATGAGACTCCAGTGCAGTAATGATAAGGTCGACCATGACTAATTTTCAGGTTTTTGAAGGTGCACGTTTCCATCTCTATCCCTATTCCACTCCTCTGCAGCAGCTTCACACTGAGTCTTTTGCGAGCATATCCACTACAGGCACACGTCAATCTATTAACCTATTTACCCTAATAGGAAGTTATTACAGCATATAGTGAATCTCAACATTAAATACCATTTACAGAGTGATGGTCATGTTGTCTGAAGTGGGAGTGGGAAATCACTCAACATTCTTTGATACCCTCTGTGTCATTTCCTATTGCTTTGATTGAGTTGCCCCTGGCAGCAGAATTTACATTCTGTGCTTTTAAACAATAACTAGAAAAGCACTCAGAGAGCAAGCAGCTTATGGCCCTTTTCCATCAGCCCGCCTTGGCCCTACTCTACTCTACTCTACTCGGCTCTACCCGGTTTACGTTGCGTTTCCACCGGCACAGTACCTCCTAAAACAAGCCAGATTTAGTACCTACTCTGCTCTGGTTCTAAGCGAGCTGAGTCGACACTAAAAAGTGACGTCGACCGACTGGCGGCTACTGATTGGTCAGAGAATGTCGTCACCGATGAGTCATGAGCGCAATGCCCAAAACAGGACTGCAGGACATACACTTTTTGTTACTTTATGGCAATAACTTGCTGCCATCACAATGTTAAACACGGGGCTTTATCATTACGAGCTAGCTAACAAGTTAGCGGTAGCTTCCATTAGCTTACCCTCATACGCCTTTTCTTTGCAGCCCGATTGCTCTCGTCTTCGGCTTCAAACTGTTGTATAGCTTCAGAAACTCTCCTGTACTTCTCAAGGGTATTTCTTCTCGCCGCCTGCAGCCTTTCTCTGCTTTCCTCATTGTAACAAAAAGCCACAGACCGAGCGGCAAGTATAATATTGCCTCCAAGTCCTCCATTGTTTTGGTTGTTGTGTCGCCCAGCTGTTTCACGGCGACCCTGCCCCCGCTGGGCAGGGGACCGGGCTGGTGGAAAAGCAGGCCAAAGCAGGTAGAGTAGAGCCGGGTAGAGTCGGGGAAAGCCGAGCCGAGTAGAGTAGGGCTAATGGAAAAGGGCCATTAGTTACAGCAGTGGCTTTTCTGCTTAGACTGTACGACCCAGTGTCCGCTCATGTGTGTCCATGTGGAGAATGCTGCGTGCCATTTACATCGGAACTGGTAAGAGGGGAGTGTGAATGACGTGATGTCTGAGTTATCAGCGTTCCAGTTACAAAGTCAGAAAAAACGTGCCGATCTACCAGGGTACTGTTAGCTGTTGTCTTAGCAGAACCCCTCAGCTGGCATTGCAAGGGAAGTTGGAAAATGTAGTGACATAGGCTTGAAAAACATTGACGTCAGTTTGCAAATAAACCACAATTCCCATAATGACGTAAATGAATGGGATTAGCCATTATAAACTTCAATGTTTTTTTGTGACGTCAATCTGGATCGGATCAGCACCAAAATGTAATGGCTTCTTCCTTGGACCAAACCACACCACTTGTAAAATTTACATGTAAATCCATCCAGTAGTTTTTGCGTAATCTTGCTAACAGACAAAAAGAAAAACAGACAGACCCTGGTTAAAACATAATCTCCTTGGCTGAGGTAATTATATGGTGTACCTTGTGAAACAACTACACTGGAGCATGCAACTCTTCAGTGTACTATCCCAAGGCCCTGCATAAAGTCACAATACAGTCACAGAGCTGTAGTTGCACAGTCCAGTGGCCAGTGGATAGTCTAATGTCCCCACTGACAGCCACTCTCTGTGAAGACAACTGAAGAATGATGTCTCCAATCGAGCACCAAATTGGAAACAGAGCAGGAGAGAATATTGAAGTCATTGCCTGGATGTGACACATCGATTCAGTACAGTGTGGAGGCAAAAGAGACAGCTCTCTCTGAGTCTCTATCCCCACAGAGAGAAGAAGGAACTTCTGTGCTGCCCCATTGGAAATCAATACATGTTTATTATCACATGTGGAATGTAAGGCTGTTTTAATATTGGAATCTGGATGGGGGCTGTGGGGACACAATGTATTTAATTCTGTATTGGGTCCACATAATGTTGTTGTACAAAGCCATCAAAACCATTACAGCTGTCCGAAGTGGCTATAATGGAGATCAAAATGTATAAAGGATGTTATCTTAGTCAGTAAACACAAAAAAATCTCTAAACACACATTTTTGCAACATGACATACAATGCTGTTTTTTGTTTGAGTGTTGATTTATAATGGGAGCAGGTGTTGTTAATATCAATGAATCAATCTATCAATTAATCAATCTTTATTTGTATAGCACCAAATCGTAACAAATGCTATCTCGAGATGGTTTATACACAAGCAGGTTGATACCATACTCCTCATTTTATAAATATGTATATTCACATATATTTTTATGCATGTGTAAAAATACACATATACACACAGTGGTTAACAAATTTATCAGACCACCTGTAGATCATACTCAACCCCATGCTGCTTATGATTTTACTCATCTCATTGCACTTAGATTGATCTTGGTCATCTAATGATGCTGCCAGTGAGCTTGGTCAACTCATAATGCTGTAGTTGAACTTGGTCAATTCATTGGGTGCATTTAAACTTTAACAACTGATATTGCTGCCATAGATCTTAGTCAATTCATGTTGCCGCCATTGATCTTTGTCAACTCATAATGCTGCAATAGATCTTAGTCAACAGTTATTGCTTATGAAGGTCTTGGTCATAACTGCTTTAACCCTTGGAAAACAAGGGTCCCCCAATTGGGGAACTTGGAGAGGCAGTCGCAAACACAGCGAAAAATAAGATGCTAATCATGACCCAAAATAGGGATGCTACACACCAAATTAAACCGCAGAACCTGGGCAAGACGATATAAACCTTTTTTAGACATCTTAAACTAAACTCGAATAACAACCAAATGAATAACAACATATCAAACTCTGTACAGCTCCGCTGTGTCGACCCACTCGACATATAACCCCATTTTCATATTCATATTCATCCTAAAAATGCTTTTTTTTGAAGACACAGCTAGATTTTTTTTACATTTTTGCTGTGTGCCATCTTCATTTACTCTTCACCCATATCACATATAGGGCTCTAAATTCTTAGACCAGGCGCAGGCATGGTGCACCTGCGCCACGCCAACAGGGTGTGTCCAGGGCATTTCGCAAGTTTCGTTGGCGGCGCAGTCCGGCGCAGCGAGGCGCACCCACGCCTCCATCCCTCCCACCAGCACAAGTGGCAGAGCAGGAGGAGAGAAGGCGTGAGTGGGTTTAACACAGCCAAGTGCAATCTTCACCAATCAAATGAACGCCTCTCCTCGCCTTTAAATGCGCTGAGGTCGAGACACAGTGACAATTTCACCTGTGTGGTGAAGAAGGTCAGAGCCGCTGTCACTTTTACAGCAACTGGAGAAGCTGCGCATCGGAGGCCACGATGCGCGTCACCATGTGGACCACCTTGCAGGACAGATGTAATCTGTTCCTGTGTCATGAATAGGAGTACAAAATTAAGTGCTCAGTACATTTAAACACAGCAGCAGGCTAATTCATTCATAATGCTTGTGATCCACCTGGATGGGGGCTGATTCCTTGTCTGTCATCGCCAAATAGCAGAACCTTTGGTGAAATATTCTCTCCTGGTATCTCCTCCTCATCCTCCTTGCAATAATGTACTCCATCTTTTTAGATCACATTAAGAAAAAAGATTAAAACAGAGAAATATGGGCAATCACAGGTAAATCCTTAAGACACTGAGTGACTTACATTTATTCAGCAAGCGTCTCCCTCTTTATTCTTTTCTTTTGAATTTCATGAGATGAGAGAAGCCGGATACTCTGTATCGGATGATGTGGCTGTCTGTGGTTGGCTTAGAGATGTGAACTTGTTAGTTTGCGTCAATCTTCCAGCTGCCGTCAGGTTGAGTTTCCATTATGACAAACGTCTTTGATCTGACATCAGATGTGATGGGACAATTAATATAGATACAAATGTATATGCTGATTCGGACGTTTAAATTAAAAAGTGGTTGCTGTGACTGTTTATTGCATTGAAATGTGCCTGACACTCTGGAAACCTGCCTGTGAGGTTTTGGTGACGTATGCGCACTTTCAGCCAAATTACCACTGCACTGGGCACGCTTCGCCTACTGCAAGAATAGACCAGGTTGGAGCTGGCGAGCTTTCAGCGCACCTTCCGCGCACCTTCCACGCAGTTTTTTGGCACGAAATTTTCACTGCGCCAAGCTGAGTCTGTCGACACCTCCCTCTGGTGCACTGCCACACCCACTTTGGCGCAGCTGGTCTACCAAATTGCCAAATTGGCTGCGCAAGGTGGTGCGCCGGACGAAATTACCACTGCGCGGGGCGCGCCAGGTTCCACCACTCCGCGCCACCCTGCGCTGCGCCAGGAAATCAGGGCCCATAGTCATATTAGCACATCTCATCAAATCTCACAAGTGTCCCCTTTACTTGGACACCAAAAGTATTCCAATAGACCTTGTGGTTGCAGAGTTGTACCCATTATATTATGGGTATGCAATTTCCAGGCAGAAACCTAAAAAATCGGCTAAGGCAGCAAAGGGTATATTGATGTTGCGCACCTTATAATGCTGCTCTGGATATTTTTAAAACAAATTACTGCTAGTGTTCTTGATCATATCATAGTACTGCTTTTGAACTTGGTCTTCTGATTATGCTTATATAGAACTGGTCAGTTCATACTGTTGTTATTGTTCTTGTTTGGATCATAATGCTGTCATTGATGTTTGTAAACTCACATCGCTGGTATAGATCTTGCACTCATAAGATAAGATAAGATAAGATAAGATATTCCTTATATAAACTCTTCTCTTACCCACCCCCTCTCCCAGGTGGGGTGGCTGGCTGTTCATCCTCTTCAGCTCGGGTCCTCTACCAGAGGCCTGGGAGCTTAAGGGTCCTGTACAGTATCTTAGCTGTTCCTAGGACTGCACTCTTCTGGAGTGAGATGTCTGATGTTTCTCCAGCGATCTGTTGGAGCCACTTCTCCAGTGTGGGGGTGACTGCTCCAAGTGCTCCAGTGACCACAGGCACTACCGTTGCCTTTACCTCCCAGGCTTTCTCTAGCTCTTCTTTGAGCCCTTGGTATTTCTCTAGTTTCTCATGTTCCTTTTTTCTGATGTTGCTATCACTTAGGATGGCCACATCCTAATCAGGTCATGTAGTTTAATGGTCATCCTTGCTTAGTGAAAGCAATCTTGCAAATGTTACAGCACAATAATGCTGAAGGGAATTTTCATTAAACTTTACACAAATGTCCATCATGATACCCTGGTGAACATATCAGATTTTTGGGGTCACATGCCAAAGTTCAAGGTCATGAAGTTTCTTAGGTACTCTTTGTTTGTGAATGCAGTATCCCAAGAAAGCTTTTATTAATTTCAGTCAAACTTTGTCCTCTCGCTCTGACAAATGAACAGACTTTGGTCTGAGTTTAAGATCATTGAGTCTTATGTTCAACCCTTTTTTGCATTTTTATGAATCACTCTACCACAAAAAACACTCAACCCTTCTTCAGCTAAGACATTCTATATATATTTTCTCTCAAGCTGAATTTAATATCTTATTTTGAATATCAGCACACATTATGAAGCATCAGCTGCTTTGAGCTCCAAGTTAATGTGTGGCAGAGTCTGTCAAAGTCCATGTCAGTAAGAATGTGTCTGACAGTCAGCTCTGTCAAAACGAATAAGTATGCTTTGACAGAAACTCACGGATTTGATCAAATAAAGTGGGAAAGTCTGGTACCACTCGCTCCCCGTATCCTGCAGCATATAGTGTAGTTTTTGTGGCAGGCATTCAAGCAAACAGGTCAGTCCCACATCATTAGTTATTCAGCATGGTGTCAAAGCACATAAAATTCACATTCTGCAATGCCCCGCAATTCATTAATGTTTGTGATATTCAACCAAATACATTTGCATAGTATCACAATGACATTCTTCCTACAGCTGTTGTCAACAAATGATGGATTGTTCAAATGCATGTTGACATGGAGAAATACTTGTAGAAAGGAGCTTTCTTGAGTCAGTATTTTCAGTGTCTCTTTGGTGCCATCTTTAAAATGCCTCAGCTGCAGGATGTCCATTGAGCAGCAGTGAGAAAGAAGATCAAACATCATGTGAGTGAAGCCTGAAATGCTACTGGAGACATGTCTTCAAGGATGTCTGATACAACTGCCAATCCCCCAATCACCAGGGGCCATGTTGGCATCCTGACATTTCTGACATCCCCTTTGTGTTGCCTTTTAGGATGGGCGGCTTTCAGTGTTATGCATTTAAACACACACACATATACACACAAACATGGGGGCATGCATGCTGTCACTCTGAGAGAAAACTGGAAAGGACAAAATGAGAGAAATCAAAATGTCAAGCTGGAGGGTCACAGTGAAACATGACAGGGAATACTGTCTCTTTAGCACAGAGGGGTAGCAGTGCGGCGATTTTAATAAATGGGTTCTTCAACCCTGCAGAAATATTCATTCTCAGACAAGATGACATTTTATCTCCCTGCCGGTTGCAGCGACACAAATGACATTTGATGACATTACTGTTCTCTATTTAAATGTTTCAATTTCAAACGTGCAGAAGTTAAATTACCAACCTGAATACCATGTGCATCAGCAATGATGGCTTACTCTGGTAGCTCTGCTTTAGTCTGCTTTCCCTCTGTGACTGTGTCCCTGTTCCATTCTGTCTTTTTGAGGCATCATCAGCATATCAGCTCCAGCTCAAATATAATATGGCTGATTAAAGGTGGCAGGGGATATTGGTGAAGACACCATCTGACACCCACCTCACACCTCCTGTAACACATCCAGTCCCTTAGCCCTGCACCAGCACAAACAGCCCGACCTTATGGAAGTGCCCTGATCCTCGCAGGTCCTGCTGTGATGGCATCACCTCTGATTGTGCCTGCCACAGTTTTTCTCCTGGTTAGGCCTTCTCTATGGCACTGTTATGAACAAGAGATGAGAGTTGTGTTTGTGTTGGAGAAGTGTTGTATTAACCTTGCAAGTGCAATTGGGTCTGCTTGATTCATTGTCTGTAATCAGACAGATCCATCTTGTCAAGCTCCAATCAACAATTGAGAGCGGCCCAAAGCGACACTGCCGAATCAGCGTCCTGTAGAGCAGGAAGAGTTGAGAACTACGATCAAGACGACAGTAGGAAGTGACTGCTCATACAGAGATAAGCATGCGATGCTACCAGCCTCAGTAGCAGTTTTACTCGATTTGGACCGTATTTCTTTATTAAATGAATCAACAATGAAAGTACTTTGGGATTTTTGCTCCACTTCTGACATGTTTTGGCAAAGGTGGCTTACTTTTTGTTTTGTACACCACTGCAGCAGCGCCCGCCTACAATATTATCATCAGTGATACATGGGATTGATGAAACCAATCACCTGCCAGATATTCCTGTAAAAGGTTCTGCCCATTCCCAAACACTTTCTATGGGCTGGTTTTGATTGACTAGTGAAATGTATGTAACAGTCCCTCTGGTGTGTTAGGTTGGTGTTGGATGATAATCTAGTAAACTTACATGAGTACTGTACTTCAGTACTTTTTCTCTGAGTCCATGAGGTTCTGACTGCACTTTGTCAAAATGGTGTTGTTGTACCTGTGTACTGCACATCTCAGTGGGTTTTATGATTTGTTGTGGGGGCCGTCATGCCTTTAATTATTGCAGAGGGGGCAACTGGTGGCCCGAGGGCCACGCACAGCCCTCCTAATGTGTTACTGCAGCCTGCCAGTATGGTTAAAACATAGGGCTCTAATTTCGAAGAACCAGGCACAGGCGTGGCGCACCTGCCCTGCGCCGCACCTGTGCCGCGCCAACTGGGTGTGCCCAGGGCATTTTGCAAGTTTCGTGCAGCGCAGTGAGGCGCACTCACACCTCCGTCCTTCCCGCTGGCACAAGCAGCAGAGAGGAAGGAGAGAAGGCGTGAGTGGGTTTAACACAGCCAAGTGTAATCTTCACCAATCAAATGAACCCCTCTCCTTTAAATGTGCCGCGGGCGAGGTGCAGTGACAATTTCACCTTGGTGGTGAAGGTCAGAGCCACTGTCACTTTTACAGCAACTGGGAGAGCGCAGGGCCCACCAGGCTGTGCATCGGAGGCCATGATGCGCGTCACCGTGTGGACCACTTCGCGGGACAGATGTAATCTGTTCCTGCGTCATAAATAGGAGTACAAAATTAAGTGACAATTACATTTAAACACAGCAGCAGGCTAATCCATTCATCATGCTTGTGATCCAGCTGCATTCCTGGTCCGTCATCACCAAATAGCAGAACCTTTGGTGAAATACTCTCTTCCGATATCTCCTCCTCATCCTCCTTGCAGTAATGTACTCCATCTTTTTAGATCACGTTAAGAACAAAGATTAAAACAGAGAAATATGGGCAATCACAGGTAAATCCTTAAGACACTGAGTGACTTACATTTATTTATTGAGCGTCTCCCTCTTTATTCTTTTCTTTTGAATTTCATGAGATGAGAGAAGCAGGATACTCTGTATTGGATGATGTGGCTGTTTGTGGTTGGCTTGAGAGATGTGAACTCGTTAGTTTGCGTCAATCTTCCAGCTGCTATCAGGTTGAGTTTCCATTATGACAAATGTCCCTAATCTGACATCAGATGTGACGGGACAATCAGTATAGATACAAATGTATGTGCTGGTTCAGATTGTTACATTTAATAGTGGCCAAGCTGAATTTGTCGACACCTCCCCCTGGTGCGCCGTCACACCCATCTTCGGCACAGCTGGTCTACCAAATTGCCAAATTGGCTGCGCACGGCGGTGTGCCGGACAAAATTACCACTGCGCAGGGTCACCAGGCTGCGCCACCCTGTGTTGCACCAGCAAATTAGGGCCCATACAGTTAATAGGGGAATGTACATAAATAAAACATGACAAAACCTGCTGTCAGATATCAGAGAATTGAGCTTTAGTTGTCTGTGATAGTTTCTGTGAAACTGTATTTTGTGTATTTATCAAAAAGAGATAAAAATGTTAGTTAAATACGCTTTATGGCCAGTCAATACTCGTTAATTGCATCAGAAAAGCAATGAGTTGAGTTTAAATATATATAAATGTTGAAAAAGTGACTTCTACACAGGATATTTGCCCCGTTTTGTACCCTTTAAACGCAGGAAATGTTGGCCCCTCTGGCAATGAGGATGATGTTTATTTGTCTCCTCTTGGGAAACAAAGTTGCCAATCACTGAGTCAGAATCAAGGACAGTGAATAGAATAATAACCATAGAGAGAAAGAAGCTAGCTCAGAATTTTCAGTTTCAAATTTGTGTTATGACCAAGTATTCTGTATGGCAGGCTAATATGAACAACAAAATAAATATGGACTTAAACAAATGGAACAAAAAAATAGTTGAATCATTCCTCACTGGGTTATTTAAGACCCTCTTATACATACAAAGAAATACCCCCAACAACACATGTAGTTTGGAACTTGGCCAATATTTCCTTATATTCAAAATTTAAGAAAGAATGCTTAAATTTCCCCAACATTTGAAAACTAGAGAATAATGTATTGAAATATTTATGCAAAGAAATAAAAAAATCTAAAAACTGAAAAAAGATTAATTGAATTGAGTTCAATTTAAAAGAGGGGAAATCAGCTTTTCCACATCAAGTACAATAGCCTCTCTATGGGGTATAGCCACTTGGCCATTTAAACCACCTGTATCTCCATGATCAAAACTTGAGCAACGCAGAGTAAAAAGTGCCTGGATCAGGCCATTAATTTAATGGTTATGATGGTTGAGAAGAATGATGATCCTAAATGTGAGCACCCATGGCTATTAAAGTCCATGTTTGAGGTTTTTGAAAGGAATGGTGATATGTATGGTTTTCATTGTGGGCTTTGTTTCCTATGTGCACACATCTCCAAAGCCTTTAATGAAAAAAGGTCTTGGGGAGCATGTATTTACAATATATTTACAAGTCTGACATCTGTTTTGGGCATTCAGAAGTTCAGATGCAGCAATATATGGACATCCCATGACCACCAGTGTATGGCAAGTAGATTTTAAAGAAAACCCAAGGTACTCTGATGTAGTTCAAAGTCCTTCATTCAACAGGAAAATGTCAATGCCTTTTAACTTAACTTAACTTAGCCTTCATCAGGACATGATGAACAATGAAAGACTCACATGAGTTGTAATATGCCCAATCACCTGGCACTTGGGAGTAGACACCAGACAATAAAAATGTGCAATTTACAGACAGCAACCAATAAAAAAATATTAAATAGAGCCAAAATGTTAAGAGACAAAATATGCTTAATTTACATTTATGAACACTTTTGCTTTCACACCTGGTAATGTTTGGTCTGGACCAAACAAACTCTAGATCACAAATTTGGAAAGTTCAATTGATTTGGGGTGGCATGAAGGCTCACAAAAACTCTGGTGCTGACACAAGAAGCAAACTCTTGTTCGCCTGATCACAAGGGCTCGTGGTTTGCTCCTGATCAAACCAGAGTTCAGTTTGCTGTGGGAAAGCCATCAGAACCAATCAAGGACCAAATAGCGGAAACAAACCAAAAAGCACTGCACCAAGTCTCAAATATGGCTTAATATCACAATGGTAAGCAAGCAAACATAAAATTTACAATCAATGTCAAGCAGAGAGTAATGCTCCATATGGCCATCCAAAGCACACTGCAAACTGTTAAATAAAAATAACATGTCATTTACATGTTCTGATAACATTGATAGATGATTTTGTCAGTAGCTATTCAGTTTTATTCACTATATTGTTTAACATTGTTTAAAACTCACAGTCTGAGTGGCACTCATTATAATAAAAGAAACAATCAACTCATAGAGTCTGCCTTTGTCTGAAAAATAAGTCTGTAGTGACTGAAGAACTCATTCCAGCAACCTATTCCCCTACTGAGCTCGACATTGTTTGTGCCCCTATCACATTTGACAGGCTTGTTTTTTTTGTCCTCCCTCTCTCTTGTTAATAACAATATGACTTCTATCCATGGTGCCATACAGGATGTCACTTCACTGTTATTTCCTGAGCAGCAAGCAGGACTGATAAACGGCAGTGGTTTGCTGAGCATTTGACAGTTTGCTTATTTTCCTTTTGCTCAGAGGGCCCCTCATCAGCTAATTTCAACATGGCAGCCTCAGAAGCTCAAGTCTTTAGGGAAATGTCATTTTTAATTAAATCCCAGGTCCTTTAAGATAAGCAGTTAGGCGTTAATTTCACCCAGGGCGTGACGTTGTCAGGAGCCTAGGAGCATGACGTATGTCTGTCAAGACTAATCATTATGAAAACAAAAACTGTCCTATGCCCCCCCATGAGGACTTAAAAAGGATTCCCGTACTGTGCATTTAGGATTTTAAAAAAATAATAAAAATAATAATAATAATAAATAATTGCCTGAATGAACCAAATTAACAGTTAGTAGATATAATTGTCCATGTTTTTCTTGCCATTCTTGAATGTACCTCATGATATCCAGATATTTTCAGGAAGCACTAAACATAATTTGCATGAACCGATGTTTTGGACATCAATAATTACTTTATTCTGTGTCCGAGGAGTTCCTCAGTTAACACATGGCCTATTATTTCTTTTGTCAAAAATTATAATAGATAGGGCTATACTTATCCTTACTCATTTTAGTCGAGGACATGAGTTTGTTCTTTGCCAAGTGTCTTGATAGCCCCCAAGGACTATAGTGGGAGAAAGGGCCCTCCTGCCCAGCTTACTGTTATGTCTTTAATATAAGCTGTATCTGGGCTCTGGCAAATCCTTGGGAACATCATGCCACGTTCTGATTCCAGTGATGTTTAAAGACATGGGATGTGATACACTATCATTAAACCTGGGGTCAGATTACACAATGTTTTCATTGATTACGAAAGTCCTTATGCCAGATTAGGCTACAACAGAGCCATAAAATTATGTTGTGACTTGCCCAACAAGCATGAGTGAATACAAAGTGAGAATCAACCGCATATATTGACTGACTTGATGTTGGAAAAGGGCTGACACTGAAAACACTGAACAAACATATGTATGAAGAGTAAAATACTTTTGTCTGGCTTCCCAAAAGTTATAGGCTACAAAAAAGGTAAAATATAAAATAAAATGTTTTTTGATTAAAATAACATTCATCTTATGATAATTCTCCAGAACTGACATTTCAAATGTATTTTGCAATCAGTTTACAATTATTTCATCGAGTATAAGGCCCAGCATCTTTTTTTATATCAACACCAAAGCTATTTTAATGCTCAAAATATTGTTCTTCACTATTTAATTCAAATATCTAACAAACTCAACTTCACCTCTGACTTGCCCTATCATACATACATCTAAACATACTAAGGTATATAGAAACTTTCACATACCTATATACTTTCAAACATATATACAAACAAACTTACAAAGACATACATCAAAACAGACAGAAGAAAAGAAAGCAAGCATACTTTATCCATCCATCATGAGAAAATTGAGACAGACAGGCATATAATAAATTTATAAATGTACACATTCATATGTGTGTGTGTGCCTGCATAACTGAAGATCAATAAGTCCTATGATGATCATTTCTAAATTAGATTTAAGTCTAGGCCTTGTGGTGAAATTGAAATCATTTTCATTTTTAGTAATTATTTTGTTTGGTCATGTTTTGCCTTAACTTAACTTTGGTTTATTTATTTGATGTTGACTACTAGCATATGTCCATGACTGCAAATATTCCAAAAATCTCCTAGTTTGTATGTACTAAGTACCCCTGATCCACCTCTATTCTCTTTCTGTCTGAGACGCTTTGAGCAAAAAAACAAAAAACAAAAAACTTGATTCTTTTAAGCTTAGTCTAAGAATTGGGTAGTATGCAGTTAAATACTGAAATTCAGCGAAAAAAGTTTAAGGTTTTTGTTTTGTTATTTGATAATGTTCACAGCAGGCATTGAATATCCTCAGCTGGTGTTATTAAAAATTTGGGACTGTAATGTCAGGTTCATGATGAAGACAAAGCTGCAATATTACAGCAAAAGAATCATATCACTGAGCACACTCATTAATTTAATGATAAATATGAACACCACTTTTTCTGTTTCCTTTTGTTTTTACTTTAAAGAAATATAAAGGAATTATATCTCAGCAAATCATTCCTTAAATTAACCATCAATGTCTTAAATGGCAAGGCACTGAGGACCTAGGATATGGTTTCATATATGAAATATACTGTACATAGGGCTAGTCATATTGATTGCAATAAATGATTTAAAAATAGTTCAGACCAGATTTTACCACAAATTGATGAGTCAGGAGTCACATTAAATATAAACTGGAGCCAACAACAATTAAATAGATTTTAAAGTCATATGCTCAGAGAAAGGTTACATCAATCCTTTTTTGAATACACACAAAATTTAAATTCGCAGGGCTTCATCCAACGACTCAGGCTAATTATTGCTCCATTATAAACAACTTTATAGCTCCAAAAGCTTGCTTTGTCATTTGTTAACATAAGTTAGACTAGACTATAAGCCTACTTTCCCTAGATGAATATTATCAACAGTAATCAGGCTTTCTGAAAGTTAGCCTACTTAAAACATGTCCCTTTTCAGTTGAATTGAAGAGTTTCACTATTTCTTCCCCATGAACAATCACCAGACTTTGCTCTCTGCCACTACGAGTGGAACTGCCAGTCTGGCGCACAAATTGTGACATCGATTCATAATTTCTACTGCCAAATCCTTTTAAAGCCACTATTATGATCGATATAAAGATTCAATATCTATTTCTCCCATTTGTAAGACAAATATTATGTTATGGATTGTGAAAGTGTTTGACAGCAGAGCTTGTCCCTGATATCATTCAGTAATTGTAGCCAAAGTAATGCCATTCATTTTCCCAAGCAGCCGTCACAGAGGCTTCGGTATTTTCCGCCTTCTTCCGTCAGTGATTCGTCTTGCATCTTCACATTGCCTCCATTTTGCTCTCATGTGTATACGTGCGTGCGCAGTGTCGTTTCAAACTGGAGAGACAACAAGACAGAGAGCGGAGATACTGAGAAAATCCTTCAGAAATGGACGGGTAATTTTTTTAATCGACGATGATTCTTGTGCATCAGGTGTCTGTTGTTTGGGAGTAGCAGAGCACGAAGGATGAAAGGCTTGTTTTTTTAAGAAAGCTAAAGAGAGCTGTGTGGTTCTGTTAACGGGTTTCCATAGCCACGCGCTCCCTTTCATCTAGGAAGTGCCTTTCGTTAGCTTGTTAGCGTAACTTAGCCAGTGTGTATTTGTCACTGTAGATGCACCGTAACTCGTCTAATATTAAAATGCATGGCTCAGAACGACGTCCTATGTAGGAATGTTGAGAATATCCCACCATATAACGCTCCACGCGATAAAATTTTGCAGCAGAGTATTGAAAAGGCTAGTGAAGTTTAGCAACGCGTTATGCTAACTATTGCAACGATACAGTAAGGTGGGTCCTTTGTGTCGGGCTAACAGGCTACAAGAGACCGAGCGTGTCCTCCAAATCCATCAGTTCTTTTTATAGGCTTAATATAAATATTATTCCATCAACAACATGTTTTACTACCCCAGAAACATACTCTCACTTTACTACGCGAAGCTCAGCTGTGCAAAATGTCATCTCTGTCATCGTTCACTTATGACGCTAAAAGAACAAGTGGTGGATATGTGCTCCGGAGGACACATGACTGAACTAATGTTCTCGGGTGTGTTATTTAAGTGCTGTAACATGTAGGATGTCATTGACGTTTCTAATGGATGTGATGAATCATAAAATAAGATCGTAGGCGAGAGGCTTTTGAAGAATCATGAATAACGTGAGTGCAGTATTCAGGATGCCCAGTACAAGACGACAGGTCACGATGACAAAACAACTAGAGTTATTAGACACCAGAACTTCGAAAGTGAAAACTAACTAGTACCTAGGAAATGACACTTAGGTCCCTTTGCAACAACAACGACCTTATGGAGTCTTCAGACTTGTCAGTGTTTTTTATTTCTAATCTGTTCATCAAACAAGTGCAACATGTCTTGTGGTACGATAATGTTTCAAACTCGATAATTCATTATTTCATAACTGTGGGAGGCAGCAATTGTGGTTGAAATTTAAACTTGATTAATTGCTCAGTTCTGAAAGTGGGTATAATGATCTGTAGAAAAATATAGAAAAATGCTTTACTTGCATTGTTGTGTAGTGACGTGAGGCTCATTTTTGACCCTAGATGATAGCTTTAAAGAATAATCCCTGGGGCAAAAAATAACATCCTGGGGAATCTGGGGATGTGACACTTGTCAGGATTTAGGGATAACAATGCTTTGCACTACAATAAAATACTAAACAATAACAGTGCAATGTACCATATTTTTCCTCATATCAAATAGTTCAGGTTTTCAAACAAAGAATTAGTTGAAAATCAGTGTTTTTATATAGAGCACAGTCCCTGATATTTATACCCCATTCCCACTGCCCAAAAAACCTGTTTAAACATGCTAACCATCGGCTCCTGTCAGCAGAGGGAAAGGCTCTAATCAGCTTTCAGACGCGTGTTGAATGACCCTGCAAAGGACACGAGTTTTTATTGGTTTGCCTCCGATCAGCTCCAGTGGGAATGTCACACCCGGATGAACGCGCTAATTTATGGGATGGCATTGGGGTAACGTGCCTACGGCATAATATCTTGCCCATCTCCATCTCTGCCTGTAACTTCGGCGACTCTTTGTCATATCAGCAGCAAATTCCATTCGCCTTTGTATCATCAGCGCTGGAACGTCGTTCAGCCTACGCTGAGTTTGTACATTTTTAAAGAGGGACAGAAGTACAAAGTACAGAAAACAGTTGACCTCCATGTCCATGGCTTCCATGCTCCTTTCCATTGTTTACCTGACTGTGTTTCGGCGCGCTGATGGTGTCATCAAAGTGATGACATCAGCTTGACACACCAGAGGGAAAAAAACAGCCACACGGCTCACCTGCTGGCGATGAGACCCGGGTCTGCTGGCGACGGGAAAGGAGTCACTTGCCAGTTGTTAGCGGGTTTGCCCGTGTTTAAAAAAACCTGTGTTTACACGCTAATTTTAGTGGGAATGCAATAATAGATAACCTCTATTGTCTGTCCCAGTGACAGGACAGAAATAACTAACAAAAGAGTAACAGAATCAAATGGCTGAATGTTAACAAGTGGTTATAGGCTAAATCACTTTTCAAAACAAATGTCCTCAATTTCTTTGAAGTTTTATGAACAAATACTGATATTGTCCTAGAAAATAATGAGACAGTGTTGTGACACAAAATATCAAAACATACCAGAATATTTTTTCACACCAACAGACAGATGGGGATGTTTCTGTCTGTAAAGCCCTTTTCACACATGCACCCCTGATATTATCAAGATAACGTCTGGGCAGCCTGCCCGGGTAAATCACTGATTTGCTCAGCAGGGAATAGTCTCTGCTGGACTGGGGAGAAGAGGTGGAGGGGGCCGAGGGGGGTCACAACCTCTGACAGGCAGCACATTTTAGGGCTGCCACAAACGGTCATTTTGATAATCGACTATTCAACGATTATTTTTTGTTATTAGTCAACTAATCAGATCATGCATGAATTGCAGCATACCACACCAGCATGCAGCTGCTCTTGTATAACCATCATTAGCTTCCAGTTGAAGTGTTTAAGGTATGTGCGAACTAGAAACAAAGACAATTAAGATGGTTGTTTATTCAACTTTTAATGAACTTTGCAGCTGTTATAACGTTACAGCAAACACATAACGTATGTGTTCTAAGGCTAATGAAATTGTCATCATTAATGTTGACGTTTACAGCTATAAGTAAGAAGCTCACTGCTGACGCTAATGTTAGCAGCCGGCTAATGTTGCCGCAGCGTTCAGATGTGAGCCAAAAGGGACTTCATGCAGATAAAATACTGGGGGGGGCGGGCACGTGCACGTGCAAAGAAATTATCCACACATATGGCTGGCCATACTTCATTTTTTTTTTTTTTTTTTTGCAAGTGTGAATGCGGTTAAAACACACACTTAAACTGGTGTGTAAGTTTTAATCAACCAACCACAGAGGTGTAGAGTATAGACACAAGCATATGGCAGCAATATGTTTGTCGCCTTCTAGCAGCTGGTCAAAATCCTGCACCTTCATGAGTAAAATGTTCTTTAAATGTTTCTAAGGCCATTTCTCCAACTCAATTTGAAAAAGAAAATCTCAGTGAGCAGCTAAGTGTGCCCAGTGTCAACATTAAATTGATATAGCACAACAGCTAAACAAACATCTGTTCATAGCAAATTCATTTGCTAAAGGCTGGTTTTGGTATTAAAAATGCCAATATCGTCCGCTGCCAATATCGTCCGCTACCAATGTTAAAACAATTCTATTGGGCATCCTTATATCCAGGCACTGGCAATTTTAATGACAACTTTATGTTCATTCATAATAGACATATTCAGACTATTACCAAATCGCATTATAAACTTGTGCAAATTTCAAACTGAAAGGCTGCTTTTAAGACAAAGATAATATCTTTGACATTCTTGCATTATAGCGAATCATTGTGGTGGTACAGCCAATCTTGGTTTACATGTTTTTTGCCATGTTAGGAAAACATTTATTCAAAATATAGAAACTGAAATTCAGGAATAGATGTCTGATCTATTGCCTGTATATGACTTCAACTGTGTTCTTCGTCTTTACTGCAGTTGGCTCTCAGTATTTGTCTGTATTTAATCTCTGTGTTTGTGCACTGTTATTACTTAAAAGGTCATTTAGAATTCATGCATTAGAGCACAAAATAAGAGGGTTATCCAGATCAGATGCTTCTGTACTTGAAAGTATCCACTTATCCACTCATAAATACATTTCTGATAATTAATTTTTTTTTCTTTGTTTTTCAGCATCAGTGATGTTGCAGTTGGCGTGAAGGTGAGTACACAGCTTTGATTTTGCTGACTATTCACTGCAGGTTTCAAATGATTGACTCAATGCCTATGAAAATGTTACAGTAACAGTCACACCATTATGCTTGCAAAATGCCATTTTTGAAATTAACTTTTTAAATCATCGGCCAAGGTGGCAGGTAGAGAAGGATACTTTAAGCAGCTAAATAACTTGAGAGGTAGTCATGTGTTTGACTCAAGTAATGACTCAGTTAGTGCTCACAGTGTCTTCCAGCAAATGACACAAGTACTAGTACTTGCATTGAAGTCCTGACTTTTATTGAAGTTTCTAGAAACAATACCGGTGCGTCTCATGACCCTCTTGTTTAGTTCACTCCAGGTCATCAGCCAGGTAGAAAATCAAGGGAACAGAGTTGATACACATCTAAAACAAGGGAGCATACAGCAAATAAAAACTAAGAAGTCGAATTAGAATAAACAAAATAATAAATAAATTACAGGTTGTAAATAAACCCAAAACCTGTTAAATTAAAAAGTCATTTCTTGTATTCTGTTTGCTCTCTTGGGTAAACAATGGCAACAACCTGACGAGCAATGTCGAAAAAATGCAAGAAAGTTTAGAGTTTTGATTCAGGGAAGAGTAATTACAGTTTCTGAATTGCTGTAGCTCGGGGTGTAACTATTTATGGGTTGACTAATTACTTAGGATTTTCATTAAAAGCTAACATAGGTTAGCAGTAATTGGTTTCTTGAAATAGTAAATTTGATCTTAAAAGGACTTTTGCTGAAGGCTTTTGAAAAAGTCCCCTATTGCCAACCACCTTTGCAGTACATAAAATTTAAACAATTAATCTTCTCTCTGGTGTCTTATCCATTCTACTCTAAATTGAGATTTCAGGAAAAGTTACAAACAAATCTTGATCATGCTTTTACAGTTATGTCCTGCAACAAAACACCTTTCCTTAAAAAAATTCTTTGCTTGTTAATTTGTAAGGATTGAAATGGATTTGAATTAAAACTCTATAATCACTTTGTGTGGAAGGATATGGGAAGGGCCTGTGTCTCTGCATACCACCAAACAAACCTGTTTCTTCATTTAGGTGCTTTCTAGGTAGCAGTTTCTGCTACCAAACTTGATTTGTTAAGAGCCAGCTGCATTTCTGTCTGCAGTAAACTAAGTTAAAGTCCTCTCAAAGGAAAACGGAGCAGCCATAAAATACTGTTTTTTTCTGATAAGGTCTGTCATTGCCATCTTGCTTTTTTCATCAATATTATAGTGTGATAGACCAAACAGAGGTGCCAGATGTTGAGAGAAAAAAAACTCTTCATGAATTGCTGTAGCTTCTACTCTGTGTGCTCACATTTTTGGCCTTATTGAGACAACTTTATTACCCTTAAAATTTATTTATGTCTCTTTCTGTAGCAGGGTGTGCAACATCTAGTTTATAGTAACCATAAAGAATGTCAGTGACAAAAGAACAATTGGTTTAAATTCAGTAAGACAGAAACTAGAGGGGTGTATTGAAGCTCTTATAAAGTTGTGTGGGGTAATGGGTCCCTAGCCAGGTTCCTCTTCATCCCATCAGTCAGCTTTAAGAGCAGAGGGCGCACGTCAGCTCCAGCAAGCCTCCTGGGACTAGTATAGCTTAGGGTAAAATGACAAATCTTGACATCTGAAATTCAGCTAGATTAAACCCACACCCAAAGAGGAGGAGTTAGCCCTTTCCTCCTCTATTTTATGTCCCTTTGCACCAACTCCTGTCTTTCCTTTGTTACTTCAAACACTCTTTTGAGACTTTTGTCTGTTGTTGTTCTTTAGAGCCTATCTTGTAAATGGAAATCTGTTCCCCTGCTCTTCACAGCTGTTCTGACTCTCTCCTGATTTTTTCTTGTTCTTTTACCACAGAGAGGATCAGATGAGCTGAGTATGTACAACAGTCCCAACTCTGGCATGAGCAGTATCAGTGGTGAGTTCGTTCCGACCACCCATAAATAGGGAGGGGCTTGCATAAGGCCATTTGGTAGGCAAGAATCGTCAGTCTTAAAAGAAACCATAGGATCAGTAGGTGTATGAAAAATGAAATGGGCTGCGTAAGTTGAAACATTTTCTTGGAGGAGCTATTTAGTGCTAGAATAACATCACGCTCCACAGTAGGTGGGCACCCACACACCACAGCATGTGACTAGAACAGACATAGTGGGTAACACTGCATCTGAATGCCTCCACACTTCTAAGATGAACTCAGAATCATCTCAAAGAAATCTCCAGGATTTAGTAGACAAAATTGTTGCAAAGATATGACAGACAAAGATAGACTGTCACACAGAAAAACACTACAAGACACACTCAGTGGTCTAGAAGTCCCGGTCTGCTTTTACAGTAAAGCACCACATGCCCATCACAGCAAAAATTACCCAATGGACCTCTCACATGAAGTTAAGACCAAGATTATTAGACTGATTCTCATTTTTAAGTAGGTTCACAGCACTCAAAATTATGAATTTTAGATAACCAAGCCAAGGAAGGTGTACTGAAACTAAATGCTGATTTCCATGTGAAAGATTTAATTTTATTTATCAGGATCAGGAACAGATGGTTTGTAAACGTTTGGATAGTTCAGGGCTGTACGTTAACTTTTTTGTCCATAGCACTGGTGCTACAGGAGTTGACAATCTTGTTGCATAAGATAAAAACTTGTAGCTTGTGTATATAATATCTAGAGAGACAGGTTGTATGACTTCCCAGGAGCTCCCCAGCCAAAAAGGGAGTCATTTATCTTCACTATAATTCCATCAATAAATAACACATTAACAGAACGTATGACTATTTTGGTCATGGGATTCATACACTTTTTGTACTAAAACATCTAAAAGGAAAAAATCCTAAAAGATGGGGATTTGTGGTCTAATTTGTGTCAGTTTAGGGGTCCTTGACATGAAAAAGTTTGTGAACTTCTGCTTTAAATGTTATTGTCTCTCTCCTCAATGTCTTTGAATAAGATGATGTTTTTTTTTAAATGCAATATTTTATATATCAAGTTATACTAGCCTATTATTTTGTAGTTCATCTTTCTAGTTGTATTTCATTTTATTGGAAATATAGCTTAATAAAAGTTGTGAAAAATGTCTGTAGGCCTAATAAATGTTCGACTAATAATTGAATCATAGTTGGAATGATCTTCTAGAGTACACTGAATATAAATCTCTTGTGATTTCCACAAAATAATTTTAACTGGATAATATTACAAATGTGCTTGTCTTTATCTAAATGCAGGGGATACGATTGCACAACAGTTTTAGAAGTTATATTTGTTTTGTTTGTTTGAGGGAAGCATCACTGGCTTTGGCCACTTGGTTCTGTAATGAGTGCAGCAAAGTGCAGCTCGTTCAGTTTGCTGTTTGCCTAAGAACTTGTCTCTTGCAAGAAGATGACGGTGGGAGGTACTGTGTTTTTTGACGTTATCTTTTTAAAAATACTCGTGCCCTGCACATATGGATTTTCCATTCTGATATTTCCTGGTGCCTCCCTGCACCACTTACAGAACAACAGCTGCTCGTTAGCTTTGAACACTAGCCAAGGGAAATCTGCTTCCCATGCAATGTTGTATTTGTACCATTTTCCTTTCTCTTTGTCATTACTTTCGTCTATCTCAGGGGTCAGCAGCCTTTCCAATCAAAAGAGACAAAATGACAACAATGGCGTATTTACTTTGATTATCAGTTTACTCAGTTTTTTTTCCCATAGGGTCACGTTTTAGTTAAAGTGGAGAAATCATGAATATTCATTTGGCATTATCAGGTTAGAAGGGGGTTTAGAGGGTCTTTCCCTGACATTTTTAAACATAAATCATTTCTTTCCTGCATTCTGATCATTTTTTTATGCACAATTCTATAATAATCATGAGATCGTCTTGTGATCTTTGGGGTGCTTTTTGAACTCTCATCAGTGTCTTAGAAGCTTATCCCACATAATCAGTTTTTAGTTTCACGTCAATCTTGATGTCTTATAAAAAAAAATATGTCAGATGAACATATAACACAGTAACTCGCACACCTGAGATCGTAGTTACTGAATGAGAGTGAGGAAGAGAGACTGACAGCTATCACATCACAGCAGACATGGTAATAAAAAAACATCCACCTGATATCTTTGTGTAAAAATCCCCCCACTTCAGAACACGGTCACAGTTGCACTAAATTTATCATCTTCCTTCATCTTTTCTCTCGTCTTTTACGGAGCTTTATAGCCAACACACCTCCTTTTTAAAAGTTTGAATCCCTTCACAGCAGCAGCTGATGTTTTAAAAGTAAGAGAGTTCATCAAAACATCTGCATAATAAGTTTAATACAACATCACAGGTGAGCTCACAGCTCAAGATGCAGCAGCTTCCTGCTCTCACTCCGAGCTGCTGCAGGTCACACAGAGGTCATAGGAGGTGCACACATGACGCAAGGTTGACGATTTAAAAAAAAAAAACCAAGAAAGAATCATTTAATGAAAAAACGCACATTGTTTGCAGATGGTGCTAAAACATGCAAAAAAACCCATCAATTAATTAGAGTTTAATGCAAGACAAAGAACACATTTTTTTGCTCTTCTGTCCTCTAAGTCCAGAGAGCCACTGGCGAGGGGCAAAAGAGCCTCATGCGGCTCCGGAGCCATGGGTTGCCGACGCTGGTCAATCTGTTCTGTGCGCTTCTCTGCAGTCTCATCTTATGTTTCGCACGTCCAACTTGCGGGAAGTGACGCAACAATGAAGGAATTATGGGAATTGGTGTGCGATATGTAGTCTTTAGCCAGGCAAAGAACAAAATTATAAACTACGACTACCATCCTGCATTTGAGGAGGAGCTACTGATGGAAATAACACACACACACACACACACACACACACACACACACACACACACACACACACAAACGTATACAGCGGCTCTTTGGCTCTCATCGCACCAGTGTTGAGACAAAAAAAAATCGTAGCACAGGATGTTTTTTTTGTAGCATTTGCAACATATATGTTGCACTGTACAGCCCTGTAGTTAAAGAAGTCAAATCATAACTTTTGTATAACTGGTGCATGCCTTAACCTTGAAGGTCCCAGGTCCTCCAAAATCACTTTTCGTTTCTTTAAAGTTAGCAGTGACTCTGGGAGCTGAAAAATATTAAACCTTTTCAAAACTCACAGTTCACATGGCAGTGTGCTGTGCTTCTGTAATGAAAATGCCCCTTAAATGACCGTGTTATTATGTTACGGCTCTGCAGCTTCCACCTTCGCATGTGTTTTCTGCTCATCACAGGCAGACGCCATGAGTGTTTTTAAAGTCCGCCTGTAACCCCTCCTCACCCCTCCCGTCAGACATTGTTAGGGCAGCCAATCAGTGCAGAGCTCATTTTCAAAACTTCCTGTTGCAAACCAGCTCTCTTAGCTTCTCTGAGAAATCAGAAATTAATCAAGCATAACATTCAACTCCTACTACTAATATTTCTGTTAAGAAATGCAAGTAAATAACTATACTTACACAATCTTTTTTTTGCATTAAAAACATCCTTTCAGTCAAAAAGTTTTTTCATACTGGTGTATTAAATAATACAGAAACAGAAAAATTATGTTGGTTATTACGAATACTGCTGATTTAGGGCAGCTGTGGCATAAACATTACATTAGGTGGTTTTTAAGCACTTTGTATACATAATTTATATTTTACGAGGTTAAACAGAAATTCAAAGGGAAGATGATTAAAATATCTAACTGATGCAAGGTTGACAGCAAGTGTGCGAGGCTGTGAAGGTCTGACACTTAAGTGTTGTAGTGACGAGGTGGAAGCTGTAAACCTGTTAATCTGCCTGTTTCTTTGTGCTTTAGTTGACAATGATGGTCCATAAAAGAACAATAAGCCCTAATGTTGCAATGAGTGATATAACCTTTAATTACCTTACACAATACAGCTTTATACTCACTTGTCCTGTTTGCCCATACTGTCACCAAATCATTTCATGTGGACTACTTCACGGTTGTAATTCAATACTATACAATATTGCGCATCATATCTTTTCAAATCATTGTTTTGATCAGCACAATTCATGTATGTGAATGTTTTAGATGGGACCTCCAACGGCAGTGACAGCAAAAAACTGAGGGTGGAGGAGGCCCCGCCATCCCGTGTGCTCCACATTAGAAAACTGCCGAATGAGGCTTCAGAGACTGAAGTCATCGCCCTGGGTTTGCCTTTTGGCAAAGTCACCAACATCCTCACACTGAAGGGGAAGAACCAGGTTAGTAGATGATCATCTGTAACACCAAACAAATGCAGAGTTCCACTTTTTGATTCAGCTCGATATGTAATTTGTGAGATTGGTAAAATCCAATAGTTTGTTTCTGGAGGACAGTGGTCAGAATGATGTATTGTTGTGTCTTGATCTGAATATGCCAAGTTTATCATGAGTACTCTGGACCCATTTTGTGCTGCAGTCTTTGTGCGTCTGGAACATGCCCACATCTCAATACAAAGGCTTTTGTTTGTCTGCTGGTGTTAGTCAGGGGAAGTACTCAATACTTCCCAGTCAAGTACAGTTGGTTTGCTTTCTTCAGAGAACCAATGTCAGTGTGTCAGCCAGTCTTTATCGATTGGGAGCCAACTCATTTCATCGTTGACATCACTTCATCTGTGTTAATCCAATGAATCCTAGTTTTCACCACATCAATTCAATTGCTCTACAACTTATAAAATATAAGGTTGTATTATTAGGCCTGATTATCTGTAACTCAAAAAGTACACAAATCAAAATGGTAACCCAAACATGTTCTTGTTTTTGTCTTTATGCCTAGGCTTTCTTGGAAATGGGTACAGAAGAGGCTGCCATCACTATGGTTAATTACTACACCACAGTAACACCTCACGTCCGCAATGTCCCTGTTTTTATTCAGTATTCTAATCACAAGGAGCTGAAAACTGATGCTGGCAACCAGGTAAGAGGAGCCAGACTAATGGACTGTGGGTTAAGGAAGTTCTGCCAAGGGCCTGCATATTTTACCGAAAATAAATTCAGCACCCTTTCATTTGACTATTTAGCACACGAGTGCAGAAAATCTTATTGAGCTTAATTACTAATTTCTGACCCCTGATAGTTCTCATTTCCAGAGATGTTTGTTTTGCTTTTAAATGCAGTTCTAGTGAGCTCAATTTTTATATCTAATACCCTGACAACTAGTAAGGTTACTAGTAAAAGTATTTGACAGGTTTGTGCCCTGCATTTTTCTTTCACAGCTTATTCGTTCGGTCAGTATGCTGTTTGTTCAGCTCTTTTGTGAACATTGTGATTACAGCAGAAAATTGTGTTTGGTTGTAGCGGACCCAGGCAGTGCTTCAGGCAGTGTCGGCGGTACAGTCTGGTGGGTCACCAAACTCTGATGTGCAGGAGGCTCTCGCGGCAGCCTCAAGTCCAGTCCTGAGAATCATCATTGACAACATGTTCTACCCTGTGACACTGGATGTACTGCAACAGGTACGCAGTAATTATTTTCTTTGTAGCTCAGTGTCCACCAGGCTTAGTGTATTTTAGGGCTGCCACAAACGACTACTCTGATAGTTGACTAGTCACCAACTATTTTTGCGATTAGTCAACTTATCGGATCATACATAAATTGCAGCTTAGCGCAACAGCATGCAACTGATCTTATACAACCATCATTAGCTTCCAGCTGAAGTGTTGGTATGTGATAACTAAAAATAGATACAATTAAGATGATAATTCATTCAAGTTTTAATGAACTTTGCAGCTTGTAGCATTCTATTGCTGCATTCTATCCATGTCATTATATTTGCACCAGTATGCCTCTCCTCAAGAGGCATGATGGCAAGGTTGAAGCTTATTATTATTAATAATAATTTTAATTGACAATATTTGCCAGTTTATGTATCAAGATTTAAATTTATTTACCAATTCAATAATTCAATTTTTATAAAAATAAATACAGTGAAGTAGGTCGAACAATAAACATTCAACGTGTCAGTAAAAAAAAATATTTACATTACATTGCTCTTGTTTTATGCTTTAACCTACATTAACTTATTGATTGCCCAGTCAACAAACTCTTAATACTATTTCATCATGAAATGTATTAAATTCTAATACAAATTGCTGTTTTGTGTTGTGTCTAGAAAGAGAGAAAGAGAAACTGACCGTCCCATAGGTTGTGTCATATTTCTTTTCCATCATTGTGGTGAAGTGGGATTGGCCTGGTAGGTAATTATCATGGTATTCTGGGTTGAACTGCTTGATCATCTCTTTGAAACCTTGGTCGCCAACCATGGACAGGGGTCTCATGTCCGTAACCAACATGTTGAAGATTGCTTCTGTCAGGACATTTGCTTGCTGAGGTGTGCAGGTTGTTGGCTAGGTTAATGAAATCGTCATTGTTAATGTTAACGTTTACAGCTATAAGTAAGAAGCTCGCTGTTGACGCTAATGTTAGCAGCTAACTAGCCAATTAGCTTACCGAGACGACTGTCCCTCTTCGTCAGAAATTGTATCCACGACGTGCTTCCTTTTAAGATGCTCGTGCATCACGGATGTGCTGCAATGAAAGGCCAGTTCTGCCTTGCACATTTTGCACTGTAGGTTCTTCTCTTTTAATTTTGTAAAATTCTCCCAAACTTTCAAGCTGTGTCGCCTGTTCGCCATGATACTCTGTCTAACTCTTCCGGTGATATCACGGCTGACCCGGATTACCACTACTACACATGCGCGTCAAGGACAGAAAGGCAGACAGTGGAAGTTACAGCGGCAGTTTTGAGAGAAAAACAAAGTGTTAAAGAATTAAACAATGACGTCGACTACTAAATTAAGTAGTCGTGACTAGTCGACTAATCGTGGCAGCCCTATTGTATTTACACAGGTTTGAATTGTTTTTGTTTTGTTGGCAGATTTTCTCTAAGTTTGGCACAGTCATGAAGATAATCACATTCACAAAGAACAATCAGTTCCAGGCACTTCTGCAGTTCAGTGATCCTGTTAATGCACAGCAGGCCAAACTGGTAAGAGGTGGTTCACCATATAAACCCACATTTAAAGCTTTCTAAAATATTCACTACCAATTACTTTTGTTAGTGTTGTGCAATATCAACTCTGCTGAATATTTAATAAAGATGATTTTCCTCTACCAGGCACTTGATGGCCAGAACATCTACAATTCCTGTTGTACACTGCGCATTGACTTTTCCAAACTGGTCAACCTGAATGTCAAGTACAACAACGATAAGAGTCGTGACTACACTCGACCTGAGCTACCCGCTGGTGACGGCCAGCCCAGCATTGACCCAACCGTGGCAGCTGCCTTCAGCAAAGACTCAAACTCTCTCCTCGGTAAGATTCCAGGTAGATCACGCTTTTTTTTACTTCCATACATTTTGTTGTTATTGTTTGCATCCATTGGCTAAATGGTTTTTACTGCTGCTATTATTTACAAAACCATGTGTCATTTGTTCAGTTCTCCCATATTCAGCATATTCTGATTAGAGTTAGTGTTAAGACAACTAGTAAACAGCTTTTTGATCAGTTACAATGCAAAATGGGTGTGTTTGCCAGAGCTGAGCAGTTGAAAATACAAGAGCCCTTTTTTGCAAGTAATTAAAGAACAGTAGTTTAATGGCTGTGAAGTGTTGCTATGCTCTTAAGTCAAAGTGCTGCTCTCCATGCCATGATTATTTTGCCCTCTCATTACCAGGAGCCCTGAACCCCCTGAGTGCAGCAGCAGCAGCAGCTGCTGCTGCAGGGAGGGTGGCCTTAGGCGCAGGTCCAGCGTCTGGTGGGGTTCTGCTGGTCAGCAACCTGAATGAGGAGGTCAGTAACGCAACCAGGCACACCCACCATGGAGGTGGACCATCTAAGATCTAAAATCTACTGCTCTTACCCACCACCTTCATTCTGTTTTTTTCTCTCTCTCTTGGTTAGTGCCAGTTGTCCTCTCACACTGTGACTTCCATTTTCATTGTAAAAAGGGTTAAGGCTAGGGATTATTTACATACATTTTATTAGGCAGATTAGTTTTTAAGTTTATTTCAGTGCTGAAGAGGATATGGGTGGGCACTTTCATATTTGTTTGAACTTGATTCATTAAATGATATTTTGGGGATAATGCAGATAAATCAGACTACACAATTTATTTGGCTTTTACAGTTATCACTGTGACAGAATAGGTGAAAAGAGGGCCTCCAGATTGTGCGGTGACTGGACAGACAGGCATGTCAAATGACACGATTGCTCCCGCCTACACATTACAACCAGTGTATTGCTGTTGAGAGAGGAATGGTTGACACCAAAAACAACAAACAGACGTGCTGCATTTTTAATTAGATAAATTGATTATTTTTTAACTCAGTCAGTATAGTGAGTGGTTCATAGGCTAGATGCAAGTGCAAACAGCAGTTACTCACTGGGTTCCTGCTGCTTATCAAACTTTTATCTTTTTTCATGTGTTGTCCCTCTTTAACGCATCATGATAGCAGTGTTTTCCAGTCTCAGCAGACTTTATATGTCTCATAACTCTATCTTAAAGCAACAACTTTATTCTTTTGCTTTAGTCATTAGTTTGTTTATATCTGTGGCTGTGGCAAAATTCAGATTGCTTATGGTGCATTTCCACCTAGCAGTCTGGTTCAGTTCAGCTTGGTAATTATAATTACATGTTTCAACTGTAAAAAAGGAAAACAGGTACCCAAATAACTGATCTGTGCCATCCCAACTTTCTGCTGATGGAGCTAAAAATGCTGCTGTCTGTTGATTGGTTGCACAAATCTTCCCTTTACTGGCAAGAACAGCGTAAATGAAAAGACATACCGCACCATGTTGCACCCTGTCATGGATTTAGAGTGAGGGACTTGAATACCGCTTTGCTGTAAAGAATGTCCCTGTGATACTTGCACCATGGAGTACCCCCTTCATCCAGTTTACGTCCCTGAGGTACAGCTCACAGTGGAAATGAGTTTAGGGCTTACTGCTCCAAACAGAACCACACAGAAGTGTATTGAACTAAAACCAGACCACTTGGTGTAAATGCAGCTTTAGTCATTGTCTCTTATGTACAGAGACAAATAATAACAGGTAAGACAAAAATCCAACATGCTAGGCATTCTGTTTGTAAGTAGTGAGGCATCCCAGATGGGGACTAGACTCTCAGTCACTATGACATTCTGTGACCTCTTTAAGGCATAGGGGTCCTGAAAATCTCCAACTGTTGGGTTGGGCTATGACAACAAGTAATCCTGTAGTCTGACTCTAGCATTAGGCAGAACACTAAATGATGTGCCCACCAGAAAGCCTTTGCCTAGACTCTGAGTAACTTAAGTACAAATTTAACCTAACAGGATTAGCCCATATGTCAGCATTGTAATTTGCATTTTCCTTATTATTCATTAATTATTTCTCCTAAGGCATACTTGACCTTGCACCCTGGGATCCAAACCTTGTTATAATTGACGAACCAGATCACTCAAAATTCTAGTTAGTTTTTATTTGGGTGGAATGGTGTATCTAACCTTTTCTTTGCTGTGTTTTCTGGTGTCCTTGACATGCCTAGGGCTTTGCTGTTTTTTTCTCTTTTTGGTCAAGAGTCATTATGTCCCCTAAAAGAGAGGGGGTTTGCTGTTTCTGTCACCACACCAGAACTCTCCCTGTTGTCCTCCTGCAATGTTCTGCCCTTCTCTTCTCTTGTCAGACTGTATCTAACTCAGCTAACTGTCTCTCTTCTGTTTTTCTCTAAGCTCTCCTCACCTCTCCTCAGCTCATATGAAAGCTCATATGAAATCATTCTGTGGTCCTCCTAACCTGTTTCTCAGTCCTGGGAACAAACACCTGCCTCTCTGAAAAGCTTGCTAGCTGTCTTTTCTCCCTTGTCTGTGTTTTTTGCACTGTGACTTTAAAAAACATCTAATTTTGTCTTACCTAATGTCTCTGTCTCTCTTCTCATCAGTCTGTTATCTGGCTGTAAATAAATGTATCATAGCAGAGCCTTTAACAGTATCTCAACCATTCAAACTAAAACACTGATGTTAAGATACTGTGCTTAAGCTTTGTTATGGCTCTTTTGACTTGTGTGAATGCCACATATTACTAAAGTGGCCTTCATAACAACTCTAGCATGCTTATTGTTATTGCTTAACAGTTTTTTACTGCATGGTCTTTTAACTAATTTTTCCCCCTCAGCTCACATCTGTTAGTATCATTTTCCCTCGCTGAAAGATTGTAGATCTTCAGATTTCCAACATGCTGCATGTTGTTTTTATCCCATGGTTATGAATTTATATTGCTGATTTTATTATGATTTTGAATGTAACTTTTACCCCATGCTTGTCCAGGGTGAAAGACATTTTAGCACAAGTTATTTGCTGTATTTTGACTAAAGAAAACATTGATCCAAGCCATTATCTCTGACCAAACTACCTGCATTATTCCAGTGTACTGACCTATATTTTATTTTTTGTCCCTCCCCCCCTCCTCACTTTTTATTTTTAATCTTTCCCCAATTTGCATTTGCCTCCCTATTCATCTCCCCCCCTTCTCTCTCTCTCTCTCTCTCTCTCTCTCTCTCTCTCTCTCTCTCTCCCTCTCTCCCTCTCGCCCCCCTCCACCCCTCCTTCCCCCCTCCAATCCTCATGCCTTTCTCCCCTCCACTCCATGTGCTGGTCGGGGACTTTTAACCCCTCAAATCATCCTCCTTCCTTCACCCTTTACTCCCATATTAACCACCCACCAACCCTCCGAAATCCCCTCCATGACTCCTCCTCCTCCTCCACCGCCTGCTCCCCTCCTCCATGACCCACCACCTCCATCACTCTCCGGGGGGAAAACAAAAACCACCATTCCTCCTACCTACCTCGCTCTGGATCGATCTGTCCATCTCTACCTCCGCTCCGCTCCGACTCTTCTACCTCTCTACCTGTCTCACGCTGCTTGTTGCTCTTCTCTCCCTCTAAAGATGGTTACGCCCCAAAGTCTGTTTACCCTCTTCGGTATGTTATCGTTAGCTCTCTCTCTCTCTCTCTCTCTCTCTCTCCTCTCTCTATCTATCTCTCTCCCTCTCTCACTTTCTCTCTCTCTATCTCTATCTTATTCTTTTTTTTCTGATATCTTCTTTTTTGGTTTAGCTTTACTTTTGTTTTTTATTATATGACAGTTTTATTATTAATATTATCATTATTATCATAATTGTTTCACACACTTAGACCCATTTTATTGGTCTAGTGTTATATTTATTTCAATAGCGTCAGCTTCTTACATGTTAGTCTGTTAATATAATGTTTAGTTATTTTTGCATGCTTTGTTTCTTTTTTTAATAGTCTTCGACACAGCTTGATAACTTGTCTGTTTGGAGGGTGTTTCTTCTTCTCTTTTTCTACACACCTCTCACTCTAAAATTCTGCTGTAAATTTCTTGTGTGTTCTCTGCTTCTCTCCTTTGTTTCTTGTCCTTATAAATCCTTGTCTCCGATGCTAACTTCGTGTGTTTCTAACTGTCTGCTTTCTCTCCACCTCACCTCTTCTTCTCCTGCCTGCCTGTGGCTCTAATGTAGGGGTTTACGGTGATGTCCAGAGGGTGAAAATTCTGTACAATAAGAAAGACAGTGCTCTCATTCAGATGTCAGACGCCAACCAGGCACAATTAGGTAAGTAGATGCCTCAATTAAACAAACAAATTTTATTGTCGATTTGCATTTTCTGAACAAATATTTCTCTGAAGTGACTTCCAGTTACTTAGAAAGTATTTCAAATATAGAAGATGGACTATAATTTACATTGGAGTTGTTGCCTTGATGCCAAACACAATGAAAGATGCTGCATGTGCTAACCTGACCTTACCTGACAACATTACCTCTATTATTCACTTTTTCACTAAGGCCCTGTTTACACAACATTTTGCCTGTGGTTGTACTGGGTGTTTGTTAGCAGGACAACAGCGTTTCAGGTGCCTGGAAGGGAAAAATATAAAAACAAGTTCCAGAGTGCAAAGTCTTCAAAAAAAAAGGCATCGTTTCTGTCCCAGTGTTCACTGGTAATGAAAAATGAGACTTCTTGTACATGAGCACTACCATGTCAGGTCACACTCACACTAGCCATTCTATGCTGTGCTAAAGTGCAATTCCCCCCTAAAGTTGGGATTGTTTGCGTAGTGCGAGTCCTGCGGCTCACTTTCCCCAGCATGCAGGAGGAGGTGTGCTTCGGCACGGCAAGTTTGCTCATGCATGTGCATTTATAGCCATGCATGAATAGACTTTTGGATCACCTGCATTACTTTGAGTTAGATGTGCGACAACAATATTTGCAGACTTCTTAATTTTACTTTTGGTAATTTAAATAGACCCACGATCACTGTGGTTTTAACTAGGACATTTTCTGACAGAATGAAGAACTTTTTGGAAAAACAAACTGCAAACAATCATGTTTTCAGGGAGTCGTGGTATATTAAGAGGGCCAAAGTATTGTGGATCATTTCAGTGATTATCTCCATCTAAATGTCAAATAAAAGAGTGTTCTTTCACATAGAGAAGTGAAGCAAGTTTCTTGAAAACTCTACAAATTTAAAAAATATCTTCCGTATTTGCTTTAGTAATAATGTTACTTGTAGTGTTTATTATTTTTTTATTTTTTTTAATAAATAAATGACTTCATGTATCAGGAAATCATTCAGCACTCAACCTTAATTGTAAAAGTAATGATATATCACAGTGATCCCCAACTCGCGGCCTGGGGCCACATCAGGCCCCTCAAAGCTTTCCATCCAGCTCTTTGATTATAATTATACAGAAGGGGATTAGGGCCTTTGCATATATATATATATATATATATATATATATATATATATACATACATACACACACACATATATACATACATATATGTGTGTGTATATATATGTGTATATATATATACACATATATATAAATGTATACATATATATATATATAAATATACATTCAGTTGTTTTTTATGACTGTGGGGAAAAAAAACATATTTGAGGAAGTCAGAATTCTAGAATTAAAGTAGGAATTCTCAAAGAAAGGTATAACTTTATCGTCAGAGTTTTAGCTTTTCTTCCCATCATTCTTACTTAATTTCTCATAATTCTAAATTTGCTCTTCAAATTCTGAGCTTTCCTCCTAGACTACACATTTAATCTCAGATTTTTTACAGACTTTAAAACGAGTTAAACGCTTACTTTTATTTTCTATCTTTCTGTTTTGTTTTGTTTTTTGTTTTTTTTGTTTTTTGGTTGATTTTTTTGTCCCTTACAGACATCTGTGTTACCAAAATAAGAAAATGTGCAGGGTCAAATTTTGTTAAGGATAGCTTTTTGTCATTAAATACCCGCGACTATTAATGAAACCCCCTTGTGGCTGGCTTCAGGACTGGTGATGGGGACTGAAAACTAATATTTTAATTGAACCAAATATTAAATTATTATTGTTTTTTTTAATTATTATTACTGTTTTCTTACACCTGAACCAATAGCATATGCCAAGAAAAAATCTGGCCCTTGTACAAATGTAGTTGATGATCCCTGATATGTTAAGTGTGTCTCATAGGATTATCTGGTGGTGGAGCCTTAATCCTCTTCAGAACACAAATTATTTAATTCGTGATTTAAGCTATTAGACATTTAATCAAACACACACATACTTGAGCCAGCTTTAATATTTTTTAAAATAACCATTGCAAACTCAAGAATGTACATCCCTTTGTTTGAAAACCCAGAAGCCAACCTGTATGATTAACTTAATCCAGAAATCCACATCTCATCACATTTCTTCACTCCTGGGATGACAGATTTATTTTTGTAATACTAAGATTGTAGCCACACGTCTACAACATTTTTAAATCTGCTTCTCTTTTCCTTTCAAAGCAATGAGCCACTTAAATGGCCAAAAGATGTATGGGAAGATCATTCGGGTGACATTGTCAAAGCACCAGACAGTAGCACTGCCTCGTGACGGCCTAGATGATCAGGGCCTCACCAAAGACTACGCAAACTCTCCACTTCATCGCTTTAAAAAACCTGGCTCCAAGAACTTCCAGAACATCTTCCCGCCATCAGCTACCCTGCACCTCTCCAACATCCAGTAAGTACTTAGTAGTAGCCTGCTCAAGATGTCACTTCTGCTGCTAAACATTGCAGGTGAAAGGCTCTTTAAAATGTCTCTTGAAATAACTTGAAACAAGGCTGTCCGTGCAGGCAGTCAGGGGGCTGCAGCAGTTCTCACAGGCCAAAAAGACCACTGTGTTATGAGGGCTGGAGACACGCAGTCAGGAACATTGGGTGGTAAACTTGTGACTAGGGCTGTCACGACATTGAATTTTTACCTGATGATTATCCTGGACAAAAAATATCACAGTAACAACATTGTTGCAATAATTAAAGAAGTATTTGAAAAGAGTAGATTCTAAGTATAAAATTAATCCACAGTCTCGTTCTTTGACTCTGTTTTGGTAAAATACTCCTAAAATGGTGCATAGGGAGGTGGAGAGACTGCCTGCAATCGTAACTGTCAGAGAAAATAATAATAATGATTAAATAATGGTGAAAAAAAGCCATCCAAATGATAGTGTGGAGTATCATGACCTAAATGTCATAACAGGGCACTTTTCATGAATTCAGTTTTTCATATATTTTGCTTCTTCTCAGTGCAGCAATGATGTCATTACAAAGCAAAATAGATTGTGTATTTAAAAATGCATTTTCAGACCTACAGCCCATTTTACCCCCAAAATCAAGCTCATGATTTCACAACGTGTGATTTCAGTTTTAGTCTGTTGTGTCTAACAGATCCAGTGGTTCATTTATATCCTGAGTATAGAAAAGCTGATAAATGCACAATTTCCTCTTTTGGTTGTTCTCATGCTTTCAAATGGAAACATTTGCATGTTGTTACAGAAAAGGACTTTTATTTTGAAAAGTTGAAAGCCTAAAGTCTCATTTATCTTTGACAGAGCTGTGCTACCCTAAAGTTTAGAGGCATGTTTGAGGACATGTAGTGTTTTTAGCATATTTTTGGATTATTGCAGACTCTAACAAAAGAGACATTGAATTAAACTCACATCCAAGCTGTCGATACAGCAGTTCAAACACAGATATAATGGCTGCAGCCCTGAATCAGGCTGATCTATGTAGATTTATTCCAGCACAAGGCTTCAAGGCCAAGGCTTAAAGACACTTTGCAGAGGGAACACACTATAAAATGTTTACAGACATCAAACTTACAGAGGAGGAAACATGTCGTGAACACAGACACTGTACATGAGTTGCTGTTGGGTCAGTCTGTGTGCATATGTGTGTGCTGCACTCTACAGAGAAACTGCGAATTTTTGACAGACTTCATCAATAAATGCAGTCTAGGGCTTTATAAAATCCGCACTCACGAAATCGCGGATGAAGTCACAGAATTGGACATTAAAAGTGGAATTCGATCTAAATGCAGAATATCACAGTAATGGCCTACATTTAACATTTTTTTTTTCCAGAATAAAAAGGAACATATCTCTCAGGAGAATGCTCGAGGGGTTCACTAATGCTGGGGACATTGCATGCTTCACTTCCCCTTCCCTCATTAACTATGCAAACATGTCGAAGTGGCTGCCTGAGACACTGCCTAAGTTAGCAAAGAAGCTACAGAACTCCTGGCTAACTCCAAAGTACAGGGCAGAGCACTTTCCCAACAATTATTATGTGTCAGGAGATCAAATGTTCTGCAGATTTTTTCAACATACTGTTGACTGCACCTGTAAAGATACGTGTGAGGACCACCTGAAGAGTGAGTGATTATATTTCGTTACTTCATACAGTGTCTAAAGGTAAATTTTGTGTAAAATATGAAAAACCAAATTCTCCAAAAAATTAAAACCAAAATAAATAAGTAAATAAATAAAAATACGGGGAAAAACTGAAATGGTATTTGGGAAAAATAACATGGATTTTATAGTGCCCTAGCAGTCTTTTATGTGAAATACTTGAAAGTGAATCTTAAACTCAGCTTACTGATCGTTCCTCTGTGCTGCAGCCCTCTGACGGCATCTGTCCACACACAGAGGAGGTGAAGTGTATCTTCATGAGCTTTACAAATAAATGTGCAGCTTGCAATCCAGTCACTTGTAGTCTAAAATATAAAAAATGTTGGAAAGATTTAAATCACCAGTTTCATCACAATATGATACAATGACGATGTTTTAGGACAACAGTACAATATTTGCTGATATTAAAAAGCCTGCCACAACGTGCTTTAGATGTTAGAAGAAAATGTGTACAAATTTAACATAGTTACTGTCATAATAAGAAAAAACCTGCTCAGACAATTTCAACGCTAAAGTGAATAGAAACAGATCATTTATCTTTTGACCATAACGGCACGAAAAATAGAATTTTACTAGTACCTTATTATTGCACTTAGAAGATAATTGACAATGCTGAAATGTAATTAAGAATTAAAGACCCAGGGGAAACATTTGCATTTCAAAAATAATTCTGAATATTTTTTTTTTAGAAATGGTGACTCCCAAACACTCTAAACTCGGCACCAAACATGTTTTTTAACACCCTGATGTTTTTCTGTTGAATTCTAAGTAGTAATTTGTACCTGCATTCTTTAAAAATATAATTCTGTTGAATACATTTATACATATTATGCTAACTGGCCATTTACTTCTTGAACAATATTGCTTGCAGTTTGTGTAATTTTTTTGTCACCTGGGAGTTTTAATTATGTGAAGCTGTGAAATCTTTACTTATTGATGAAGTAAAGATTTAGTTTATTCTCTCATGTCTTTACATAAATGGATGGGTTTCTACAGTCACTGGTTGGAACAGTGTTTGAAATTGCACTCACATTGGAGAAGAGGGGTGTGTACAGAGAGGTTTTGTCCTCCTTGAAGCTCGTATTTTTGATACCTGATACACTAAAAAATCCACTTAAAGCATCCAAGCAGACACCTGACACCAGGAGTTTCACTTTCTGTTTACCTGCAGAGTCTGTATCATATGCTAATACAACACTTGACAAGTCATTTTAAAGCAAAGAGCAAAGAGGGATTATGTTTTCCAACTTATGTCCATCATAAACAGTTAAAAAAGTCAATGTGATCAGTATAATCAGTCCTTCGTGGGGTTTTTAAGTCCAAACTGTCATCATACAGCTAAGGGAGAGGTAAATATCCGCTTCGTCCTCTTAAATCTCAGGTTTTAGCTGTTAGCATCAGCACAACGCTAGCCCATGTGAACTTACGGGAAACCGCACAGCTGTGCAGAAACTGACTCACGGCATGCAGTGAGAATTTCCAAGTAAGCCTGTCATATAGACAACAGTTACAGTTGATATTCTGACTATCAGTCGAATTGATTGGATAATTGTTCAGCCAATCAATATATCAGTATAAATCAGTGTTTTGTTAACACCCCCTATGTTGTAAGCCAAGTCTTAACGAGAACCCTTATTTCAGTAATTTCTAAAAGCTCACTATGTTGTACTTGTAAAGAGTTTGTAGTTGCAGTGAAGCACATTTTTGAGGGTAGAAAGCGTCCTAACTAAATGTGTCACACCACTGAGCGTCGTCTGCTGCATGAGCATTTTAATTGCAGGAAACGCAGGCTGCATGTCCTGTGGTCTGTTCTCTGAAAGTATACTGATGGTGTTATCAGACAGGCTTTGTTGTTGCTAGTCAAAGAAATTTGCAAAATGACAGTTATGGTTTCCATGAAGCAACACACAAAATGGCAGAATGATGTTCCCTAAATAATGCGACTGACATGCATGTCCTGCAGTATTGCTATTGCATATGCACACAAAAGCAGTTGTGATGGAAACAATGTATTGCTCAGCTCTCTGTCAGCAGGCCTCTAATGTGCTCTTTGCTGCTGTATTAAAGGTAGATGAAGCTTGTATTTTTACAACACGTTATCCAAATTACTCTTAGTTTGTCATCGTTGAATATCTGTATTTGAAAAACATTTATCTCTCATTGTTGAATCTAATACAGTTAAACTTTTATTATATGATCCTGAAACAAATGGGTTTTTGAGTAAAAGTTACTTCTGGAAGAGGCTTTGTGGTCTTTACAAGGAAAGAAAAATGCTTGTTTTGGTATCAGCTCAAATTAGTTTGGAAATATTGACAACAATCAAATGTCCCCTCTATCTGTCCCTCGTGGCGCTGGTAATGGCGACAGGCAGCAGCATATTGTTGGTTTGTTGTCTGTGTGATACTGCTAGCTGCAGAACAAATTGCCCCTTGGGGCTAATAAAGTTTACCTTGATGTCATGCTTTCTTAGAGAATCAGCTGCTTGGTTGAGTTGTGTTTTTGCCATTGTACTCAGATAGATACCCAATAACATTTGTATTCAAGTGTGTTCTTCTTGCTTTGTCAGTTCAGTTGTCTTACAGAACATCCTATTCAGTTGAAAGTATGCCAACTAAAGCTAAAAATGTCTGACTTAAACCTGTGAATTTCACTTTTACAGACAGGATATGTCAGAAGAAGACCTGCGGCTGCTCTTCTCCAACACGGGAGGCAGTGTGAAAGCATTCAAGTTTTTCCAGTACGTAGACTTATCACACATTGAGATAGATTCATACTTATCAGGACCTAACAGTTTATTCTGTGTTTTCGCTGCTGTTCTGGACAATAACCAAAGTGTGAAATGTTTCAGGGATCGTAAAATGGCTCTGATACAGATGTCCACTGTGGAGGAAGCAATCCAGGCCCTAATTGAACTTCACAACTACAACATGGGAGGCAACCAGCACCTGAGAGTTTCCTTCTCCAAGTCCACCATTTGAGAATCTTATCCTCAAACTCCTGACAGTATCAGGCTGTACTTTTTGGAGCCGGCTGTCAGCAGCCTTTCAGCCTTGTCTGAACTCTGTGGGGCACATTGATTGATCCGTTTTGTTGTTGGGGTTTTGTTGATCCTGTCATTCCTTGAGACTGAAACCTCTGACTTGCATCCTTTTTAAAAAAAAAAAGAAGAATTCAGTACATTGCAGATACTGGATCCTCCCAGCTACACTCTACTGTACCTCTGTATTTTTATGTCTAGCAAAATATTGATATGATTGATTGTCCTCCGTATGAATATTTGATGTTCATCAGCATTTTGTTCTTGATTTAGTTCAACAGATACAGTAATGTGCCTTACTTGTCACTGTCAACAATCTCCACAGCTGGACATGTTAACTATCCTCCTTTGTTTTAAGGCACAGCGGTACTGGATATTTTTGAAGGATAGTGAGACTTTCTTTTGTTTTTGTTTTTTTTTTTACATTTTCTAGACTTAATTTAGTGTTAAATCTCTGACACAGACCAGGCAGATCTTTTCAGTTTTATTCCAGGTTTGTAAAATCACAATATTTCCTGTTTCTCTTTTGTGTCAGGAAATGATTCTCTTATGGTAACATGATTGAGTTTTTACAACAGCCTTTCCCGGCAGTTTAACTTGAATTTCATTATTCCACAACTGTTTTCAGTTCCAGACTATTCTCCAGTTTTGAAGTCAGATAGCGTCACATATAATGATGTGGCTAAGTATTTCCTTTTCTGTGATTTTGGAGCCTTCAGTGCTTTTTTTCCATAGCAGTGAGGTGTAATTGTCAGTGACGATGGTTTTCTAAGCATGTATAGTTATAATAGGATCCTACATCAGACAGTGTTGCATGCTGTGGAAGCAGTTAGAAGATGAATCCACTGTGATTTCATTGTCATGTGACAGTTGACTTGAGAGGGCTGCTCAGTTGGACCAAAGTTTCTGTGCCTTTAGAGTTCCTTTTAATTCATTTTAACAAAAAGCATTTGGAATGGCTGAAATGTTTCTTTTCAGGTTTAAAAATGCAACAATATTTAGAGTTGACTTTATCCTGCTTTTTTAATACCCAACAGAACCTCTGGACCTGAGGTGTGTGCTCAGAAATAATAGTTATGTATATTTTTTTTCTCCAAGTCCAATTTTATACACTTCAAAATGTAAGGATTTGGTATAGTTTTGAAGAGGCACAATTAAAGGATGAATTATTTTCTAACAAGGAGAGGTGCGACTTGGTTCCTGCTTTTTAAGTTTTTCCTCTCATGGTCTCTCTCGTGTATTCTGCATTACGTCTGTAGCATGCCTAATAAAACTATTCTGTAGCTCTGCAATCACTTCCTCTGTCTCTCTTCTTCTCCGCTCTATCTGCTCACTCACTTCTGAAACCATCGTCAGTCCCAGGGTGGGAAGGAAGCCCAAAATCATTCTGGAGCTACTTTAAACAAGCACTAATAAGCCAGATTGAGCGCTTTGATGGTATTAATTCACGAGACAGTAGTGCATTTTGCTGATGTGCTTCCCACCCTGCCAACTGACACAATCTATATCTTTGATGTCTTGCTCCTCTCTCCTCTGATAGTTGCCTTTTTTCTAATCAGTCTCTTCGGGCCTCTGCTATCTGCTAACAGTCTATCTGATCTATCTGCTTTCTCTTACACCTTTATCAATTACAGAAATGGCTTCAGTTGACATATTTCCAAGCTTATTGCATTTATGCTGTTGCCAAGTTTGAAGCCAACATGAGAATAACAGTGATGAGCAATAGCATTGTTAATGAATGCCACTTACAGACATGTTGTAGGATAATTTCCAAGATTGTGTAACTTGTTTTCCAACTCCACAAAAAAAGCTGGGTGATCTGTATTGTGAGCATATATGTTGGCAAGGATTAGAGTCTAACCTTGAATATCTGCTAGAATAATGACTATTCTTCCATCCTCGTCCGTAAGTTCCTTTCTGAGTTTGAACTGTAAACATTTATTAATTAAAATAGCTACGCCTCTGCTTTTCGATAACCCGCACTGAATGATATATGTCCCACCCAGTCCCTGCACAATTTAGCAGATTCCTGGGGAGATGTGTTTCGTGGAGGAATACTATATGCAGATTTTTCGTTTTCAAATGTTTCAGAATCTTCCTCCTTTTGGTTGCGCAACCCAAACCATTGACATTCCAAGTACAATAACCTAAAGTCCCTCCTTTGTCAGTCATCATTCCTGTTAATGAAATTAGCCCTTGAATAAAAGTCAATTTGCCCTGTACAATTTGACATAAATGGTGCAATTTCGAAAAGTATATACAAAAAAGAAAAGTTGATACATAAAGCAAATAGTATAGACCTCTGTGACATCTTCAATATACATCTAACATTGAACCCGCCTGTTTTCCGTAGAACTTGAACATAGAACACAGTCAATTTTAGCACAAACAAAAATCTTCTTAGGTCCATGACAAACAGAGCAAGCTCAGCCCAGGAGTGCCCTCTGCTCCGGGTTTCTTCAAACGGATGAGTTTGGATAATGATTAATTTTGGATATAGAACTTCCTTTTTTAACTTTTCCAGAACACTACCCATACCTAGTCCCTTCGGAGAGAAAAAAAAAACAAAAACAAAAAAACCCAGCATGTCCAGGATAGTTCAGATATGATAGAAGGACAATAAGTGTTATTCAAGTCTTGATTAAAGTAAAGTCAAAATAGTTACATGCGTAGGCTTTCCACGTAACCCATGCCATCAATGGGATATGAAGGTTTCCTAGTGTCCCTGAACGCACCACGTAACATAAGGAAAACACCTCACCGTCTTTGGATAAAATCCATCGCGTCCTCTGGGTTATCAAACACTCGCGAGTTATTTCCCTCCGAGAAAATCTTCAAGTGAGCTGGGTAGAGGAGGCTGAATTTCATCTTCCGCTCATGTAGCGCTCGTTTGCAGCGAGAAAAAGCCTCCCGCTTGCTCTGGGTCTCCCTGGAGTAATCCGGAAAAATCATAACTCGCTTTCCATCCCATGTCACCTGTTTCTTGCTCCATGCTACTTCCATGATGTTGAGGCAATCTTTATAACGTAGAAAACGAGCCACGATTGTCCTGCTGCTGTTCTTGCCCCCATCTGTCCGACGTATCCTTATCCGATGAGCCTGGTCCATTTCTATTCCACCCGGGGGAGGATCAATGCCAAGGGACACAGAGATTAGTTCGTTCAGAAAAGCTGGAGTGTCATTTTTCTCTGCTCCCTCTGGTATTCCAACGAATCTAAGGTTGTTGCGCCTTACTCTGTCCTCGGCTGCCGCCAGCCTGTCCATCAGGAGTTTAATGTCAGCTTTGGTGGCTAGCGGGTTAGCTTTCCTGCTGGCCTGCTCATCCTCCAGTCTGCTTACTCAGTCTTCCACCTCCGTAATGCGAGAGATAAGGGAGGTTAGCTTATTATCCACAGAGCACAAAGATAGTCGAATTTCTTTCAGGCCAGACGTTTCCTCCAATATTTTCGCCAGCATACCATGAATCTGAGCCATGTCTGCGCCATGGTCCGTGGACTTGCCTGCTGTTGGGTCTTTGCTAGCTGTTCCGGCCTCCTCTCTGGACATGTGGAGCTGAGTTTGAGTAGCAGATCGAAGTTTTCTTTGTTCCATTATTGCATTCAAGCTTTTACAGTCTTCTGACATATTTTGGTTTCACACAGCCCTTCCTCACAAAAAAAAAAAATATCCAAACGTAAATAGGATTAATTAAGGATATTAAACCTGAAGCGAGCGAGAGCAAAACGCTAGGCTGCCATCAGCTACCGCTGCGTCACGTGACTCCACAGACATGTTGTAGAGTTGTAGATTGGCAGGATGGGGTACTGTCGAGCAGAGGTTCCCAACCCTTATTTTGTGGAATTCCCCCCAACTGGAGGAGTGTAGGGCCCCCCATGGGCTTACTCAAAAAGTGTTTGTTTTCTGTCCAGAATCAACATCATTTTTTTATATTTTTAAGAAAATCCAGATAAAGTAGTGAATTTACAATGACACTTTTTAAAAGACGTGTGGGATAAGTATACAATGGATGTATTATTGTTTTAGTTTATACATGTAAACCTAGCTTTGACATTCAACTTCTTTTCCTGCCATTGATTTGAAGCAAATGCCACAATTCGACTTAAAGAACAACTTAAGTATTCATTTAGTCTATCTTATACCATTATGTCTGAAAATAATACCATCAAATTCATTTCCCCATCCTTGCCAGAAGCCTTTCTATTGCGAGTCAAAGATCAAGCAGAACTTTTGTTCTAATAACCAGTCATTGCTTCCCTGAAAGTCCATTTAAGAAAGGTCATAGACAAACTCATTTAGAAATTTTATGCATTTGCCTTGTCCCAGTTCCTGTGTGATTTTGAGGGCATGTCTGTGTGATTTCTAAGATTTAGGAAATTTTTGAGTCATTCAGCTCTAAACAAAACCCCTTTTTAAAGTGCATTTAAGCAAAAATGCAGCAACAAACTCTGTCATCCTTACACCTGGAGACATTCACCCTAATTCTGTGAGGACATAATACCAGTGTCAATTCAGGATGCAAAATGTCTTGGATGCACACTCAAAGACAGACACTTTAGTACAAGCAAGTCTGTGTCTGAGTTTGCATGCCTCCCCCTTTCACCAATATTTCACCTCTAGTACTACCCCTGGAGACCTCTCAGGCATTCACAGTGGAGGTGAAACATCAGAGATTTAAATATTGCATCTTGAAGCAGCAGTATGAATGGGGCTAAACGGGGATTCCTTTTATTCATGCATGAAGCAGCTGATGGGCAACATCCACATACAGATTGTGATCCCACCGAAGACCCTTTTAAGGCCCTGATTGACGTTGCAGTTGTTTTTTTTTGTTGTTGTTGTTTTACCTTCGCCAAGGAGATTGTTTTATTGCCAGCACATGTTGTTTGTTTGTTGGTTTGTTAGCAAGATTACACAAAAACTACTGGATGGATTTTGCTGAAATTTTCAGAAGCTGTTGGGAATGGCCCGACTTCTGCATTAGCAAACAGTCATTTTTGCTTGATAACTGTCTAATAATGATATCAACATGATTCCAAGTGCTAGGTGTGGGTTTTCAGGGTCAAGGAATCATATTATGATGGTAACTTTATTTGGGGAGTTACCTTGGTTTGTGCTGAAGATTCAAAAGCAAGGCAACTGGACTGTGTAGAGTTTGTTGGGAAGACGTTTCACTTCTCATCCAAGAAGCTTCTTCAGTTCCAAATGGCTGGTGCTGGAAGCAGGTATTTATCTTGCTAGAGGAAAAACAACAACAAAGGAAGGGAGGAGTTGGAGAACGACTCATAGAAACTTATCCCAGGGTGATGTAACCCCTGAGAGTCGTTGCCCTGAATGGGTCATTAACTCCCCCTGTCATGTGAGGTGTTATGGTCACATGTGCCCAGGTGTGAATGTTTGGAGAGCTTTCTGGGGAGAGAGCTTAGCACTGCATTATATGTAGGTGAGAGGTTGTGTCTGAGTCCACCACCTCTGTTAAGAGAAGGCTTCTCCAGTCTGGTGAAGATGGCTTCTTTAACTCCTCTTTCAAACCATCTATCTTCTCTCGCCAACACCTGTACATTGCTGTCCTCAAAAGAGTGTCCCGTGTCCTTTAAGTGAAGGTGGACTGCTGAGTCCTGACCTGAGGACGTGGCTCTCCTGTGTTGAGCCATACGCTTGTGAAGCGGTTGTTTAGTTTCCCCAATGTACAGGTCTGAGCATTCCTCACTGCACTGGACTGCATACACCACATTGCTCTGTTTATGTCTTGGTGAGAAGAAGCTTCTTGGATGAGAAGTGAAACGTCTTCCCAATAAACTCTACACAGTCCAGTTGCCTTGCTTTTGAATCTTCAGAATGACCATGACCTGGATGAATGAGAATCTACACAGACATACCTTGGTTTGTGCTTTCTGAGTTCTATCTAGTAATCGCTGTGGTTGATTAGACCTTGGGAGAGGTTAAAAACAGGTGAGGCTATGGTGAGGGATTTTGATGTCATTTTTAAGGACCAATTGAAATAAAAACAGGTGGACAAGTCCTACATTTACATGTTCCACAAATTTATAGGGTTTGGGAGCTGTCAGTCAAACAAATTCAACCACATTCATACAATCCTTAGAAGAGGTCCAATCAATGGTTTCTTTCCCAAACACCTGTGTGGGTTACCAGGGTCTTTAAGTTTTTCCCCCATCATGCCTGTATACCTTAACATCATCTCACATCAGTGTCATATGGTTACATATTGCACAGCAGTGTTCAACCCTGCTGGCTCTGATGTTTCACATGACCCCAGGCTGCTCTTCATTACACCTCTATCAACTGCCTCTGATGGCTGATATCAGCTGTGACCACCGTCTGTGAAAAATATCTGAAGGAGCTTGTGAGTAGTCAGCCGTTACTTTGAATGGTTTCCAATGGGGTCTTTGAGTCCCATCCACAGCAGCAGCAGCGTAGCAAAGGTGGTCTCAAAGTAACCTCAGATCAACTGATAACAAAGAAGTTGGACACAAAGCCGACAATATGAGAAAACTGTGTCTGCTTGTGTTCATGTCAACTCTGTTCCTTACTTTGAATGGAAAAAGGGAAACATACAAGATATCAGAGGCCACCCCTCCCCCAATACAATGTGAGGACATTAAGACAAATTAATCAGACCAAACCTGTTTTTTTTTTTTTTAAACCAGTCTGTACCTGTGTTTAATTCGGCTGTACCTTTTTAAAAACCATGTAGTGTGTAACCTTGCATAGCAGCTGGACCTGCCTGATTCAGTGTATTTAATCAGATAATTTCCCAAAACTTTGTTGTATTTTCTGAGAGGTTTTCCTTGCAGCCTTCAACCTTCTCTGAATCAAAACTCGATTTGTCATTGTGATGAACAGCCACTTGCCAGGAAGATAATAACATAATGCTTGATGTTCTCCACTGTTATTCTTTGATTACTGTGTTGCCCTTTGCTTCAGAATGCTGCGCTGTCACAGTGATGTCAGGCAGTTTCTTAGGTGACTTGACTATTATTTTCCAGCTTACACTCCTGTCATCATGTAGCAGTACTGCTGTCTGAACTGCAAGCAAGATCAAGGCTAAAGTGCCGATCACACAGAAACGCATCGCCAGGGCGTCACTAGTAAAATTAGTGTTGTCTGATTGTATAAGTGCACTTGCTAGGCATTTTCTGTGCTGCAGCGCTACTGGGGTGAACAATAAAGTTTTATATATACATATATATATATATATATATATATATATATATACAGGGTTGTCAGAAAACTCACAAAAACTCAGGTTTTTGTGAGTTTTCTTTACAAAAGTGGGGTACACAAGGGTGCCAGTGCCAATGAGCATCTTGAATATTCCTTGAATTTGGTATGGACCAATTTTTTGATTACTCGTGGTGGGCACCTCCACAAGTCTGGGCCCTAGAAATCCTTTTTTGTGTCTGTTGGCATCATGAGTGGTTTTGGATTTATACTTGCCTATATGTGACACATTTAACTCTGGTACACCACTAGAGGTTGCAAAAAGATCTCAGGCTATAAGTGTAGACATGTCTGCAGAGAACCTGTCAGTCATTTAGAAAAAGTAGAGAGCAGCTTTAAAATGGATGAATTCTCCTGCTTGAACAAGCTGGACTGCAGACTGGGAACTAAACAAGTTTTTGAATGAGCTGATATCATGTCAATTAATTAATCAATCGATTAATCAATCAATCATGCGTTTTTTGCATCGCACTTTTCATACAAAACGTAGCACAAAGTGCTTTACATGGAGAGAAAATCAACAACAACAAAGGAACATGAGTTAAACATATAAAGCTAATTACAACAATGAAACCCATATTAATAAAAATAAAGGAAAAAGAACGATATTAAAGACCTCGATTAAACAGAACTGTGGGAGTGAGGAACAGGGGAAACGCTAACATGAGCTTAAAATGAGAAAACCCTACAACTAGAGATAAAAGAAGTTATAATAAAATAAAAACATTACAAGTAATAATAAATACATAAATATTGACATAAACTATATATAAACCAGTAAACAAATAATAAAAAGAGTGAGATGATAAAAAGATATGAAATTTCGACAAAAAATGAATGTTTTATGAATGAAAATAATGATGATGATCTGTTGGGAGTAATGTTAACCTGTTTACATTTTCATGGTTTGTTGTGCCTGTACACAGAAAGTAACTGTGGGATCAAAAACATTATTAAGTAGTAATTTGTCAGCCTGGTTGCCTGTTAGTCGTATTGCAGTATTATTATCACCACTGTTGCTACTTATACTACTATGGCTGTTAATTTGTTTCCCTGTTTGTGCCAATTCCTGGAGTGATTGTGTCCTAACTGCAACCATGGACTGTTTCATGGGTCTATGGGAAAAAGGCAGACACAGCTCCCCTACTCTTGCACTCCCTGTGTATTTATGTCCCCTGAGGTGTTACTGGTGCTGGCATTGCAAGGGAAGCTGGGTAATGTCATGACATGGGCTTGAAAAATGTTGATGTGAGTTTGCAAATAAACTACAATTCCCATAGTGACGTAAAGGGGGCAGAACCCCCACAGCAGCCGAGGAGAAATGAATGGGATTTGCATTATAAACTTCAGTGTTTTTGTGACATCAATCTGGATCAGGTCCAGAATAAATTTACTGTGATGATAGAGTTATATCATATATATTATCGTGTAAATTTTGAAGCGAATCCATCAAGTGATGTCAGCGATATGAGTTTTTAAAATACGGCCCAATGTTAACTTATGGGATTTTTTGCAAGTTTTGGGAATTTTTTGCATCCACACAAATATGCAGATCACCACCAAAATGTAATGGCTTCTTCCTTGGACCAAACCACACATCTGGTAAAATTTTCATGTAAATCCATCCAGTAGTTTTTGCGTTATCTTGCTATCAGACTAACAAACAGACAACAAACACACAGACAGACCCTGGCTCAAACATAACCTCCTTTACCAAGGTAACTATACTGATCCAGACTAAATCAGACCCCTTGATGGGAATGCAGCCCAAAAGACAAGGTATTCAAGTATATATACCACATACCACATATACCACCTATATGCAAAAAAAAAAAAAAAATTCACAATCTTGTTATGAATGCAAAATTTGCTTTCAAACTGCAAAAAATACAGTTTTTAACATGTATTTAAAAATAACTACAACTTACATTTTTAAAGGTTATAGGTCATGTGCTATCTAGACATAACGGGGAATACTGTCAATACCACAGCAAGTTTCTACTTTGCACGCCTGAACCCCCGATGATTCTGGTGAACCGCTGATGTTCAATGTGATTCCAGCTCTAAATGACCTAACATGATTAAGTTGCCTCCTATGTGTTGATGTAAGCAGGTGTTGCTCCATCAGATTCTAGGCCCATTGGCATGAGCGATGATGGACGTGCTGTCAGCCCTTGTCTGATGAAGATGACGCTCCACAGTCAGGCCCTGGGACCTCGCAGATGACCTGATCCATCATCACACAGACACACTGCTGCTTACAACCAGTGGAGGGGGCTTTTATTTTGCAAGCTTTCAATGGAAGTGCTTGTGTCCTGAATCCCACTCTCTAAACACAGATGACATGATGTATCAAGGCAGAAGGGCAGAGCCAATCAATAGCTAGTCTGGCCAATGCATCACCAGGGCAGGACACTGTGATCCTGCTCTCCATCACTCTGCTCATAAACGACCGCTTCTGCCTCATGTTAAACTCCCTCATGGCTTTGCACCAGCTTTCTCTCTGTTAAAACATTTTGCTAACACTGACTTTTTGAGTGATTGATGGCTTGTGTTTGCATCTAGACATAAATAGTGTTTCTTGAGATAGAAAACCCTTGTATTTCTCCACAAGTAAGTTCATTTTCTTTATGACAATAGGATATTATCTGTTTATATTCAATCAATCTGAAACATTTCCCAGCAGTTCTGCCACATGATGTCCTACTGCAGGCCACTGCAACACTTAATAGTGGTATGAGTCATCATTGTGGATTGTTTCATCCTCTTCTGACTCATTTGTCTCATCAGTGTTGAGACTGCTTGTCTTACTTTGATGTCAGTATTCCTGGCACCAAGGGATAAAGAGTAACTTTGTCTTTCTACTCTTTTCTTGTAAGTTCAGGGATATATGTGGCTATTAAATAATGAGACTGTGCTTAATGAGGTTGAGACCACATGGTTCACAGTCACATGGAGTGTAAAATATTAAAGGTTGGGTATTCATGCACAACTGCTGTAAGTTTCCAATAAGTGACGTCCTTGGTTCACTGCAAGCCAGTGACTGAAATGCACGTTTTTGCTAAGGTGTCTGACTTACATTAACTTGAAATTGTTGGTGAAATTGAACAATACAGCAACAGATCTGCTCAAGATTTTCTGCTGCTACACAGGTTATTATTATTTTTTTCCGCCCCATAACTGTTGCCAATCGTGGCAAAGTGCTGTACTTATGTTGGATTCATGTTGGGTTTGGTACAAAAATATTGAAAATATAAATTAAAAAAAGTCAATAAAATATTTCTACATTACACATTAATATTTAGGGCGGCATGGTGGTGCAGCAGGTAGTATATGTGCCTCCAGGTAAGAAGGTTACTGGTTCAAATCCTGTGTCAGTCAGGGCCTTTCTGTGTGGAGTCTGCATGTTGTCCTTGTGCATGCATGGGTTCTCTCAGTGCACTCTGGCTTCCTCCCATGGAGGAAAAACATGCGCATTAGGCTAACTGGTGACTCCTAATTGCTATTAGGTATGAATGTGAGTGTAAATGGTTGTCCATCTGTAAATGTTGCCCTGTGATCGGCTAGCACTGGTTCAGGATGTACTCTGCCTCTTGCCAATTGTCAGCTGGGATGGAGCGGTGTAGATAGTGTATGGATGGATGGACATTAATATTTATGATTTAGCACTAGACAAATAAAGATTAATTGATTTAATAAGCTTCAGTTCCTTCTGCAGTTGTCCACCATGCTTGTTAACACTAAATTTAAAAGTCAGTGGACCACACCAGTCCCTGGTTGTTCGTGAGTGAGTGTGTTGGTGTGCCGTGTGCTATGTTGATCTTCTTGTTGCACACAACACACTAGAACAACACTAAAAGATGAATCATTAGTCTATCACAGTTTCAAAATCTACTCAGATTGTAAAAATCCTCATATATGTGCCAGATTTCATATGGATTATGTTGTTTTCAGTGTTGTGAAGAGCTTAAATTACCATGTTCCACTCATTACTGAAGTTTCTTCATATATATGTGTATATATATATATATGTATATTTATGTACATATATATATATATACACACACACACACACACACACACATATACATATATATATATAGATATATATATATATATATGTATGAATCCTAGGTCCTTTGAAAAGTCCCACCGATCCAAACCCACATAAGACAAATTATTTATTACATTTACAGCAGTAGAAAAAAAAAGCTCATACTCATATGTTTGGTAGACCAGCTGTCACTAAACAGAAAAGTTTTTTGCATCTGATTCATTTTAAAAGCCAAACAAGAAAAGAGAATAGTGAACACTAAAAACAAACAGAAGTACGAGAAACAGAGTGGATGACAAACACTGTGTCACCATCTTCTGTGTTCCTCAGACTGTGCCATGTGTCCATGCTCCCTACAGGCATTTTCTCAAAGTAGACACAGAATTTTCTCACATTCTACCAAATGTTAACACGTCTGAATTCAGTTGGTACATTTGGCCTCATGGGCTTCATGCTACAGTATGTTGAGGGGATGTTAGGTTCTCTCCTCAGTCTCTTCATCTCCTCCATCAGAAAAGGAAACGTCTGCTCTTTCCCTAGGAGAAAGAATTAAACAAGCCAGCAGCTTCCTGTCAACGTCTGACATCTTGAAATATTAAAGACGAGTCTGACAACATCAGTTATATTGTAACAGATTTAGAGGATGTGTTGTGTGAACACGGTGAGATTTCAGGTTTGGATTTTGCTTACCTGTTACTCTGTCCTTTAAGAAGCTCCTCATGGGCAAAATAAGGTGTTGAGTTGTTTTCCTTCTCAGCAATGAAAAACGTTTCGTGGAAGAAATTGAATGTCTTCACTTTATATCCTTAACTTTACCAAAATGAAAAATGGCTCGGTTTTATTTCAAATGAGAGACAAAAGGAGAATAATGGCAAAGGGGTGAAGTTGTGGGGTAAAAATAGTAGCAAGTCAGAAGGAATTTAATTTAATTCAGCTAAAATCAAATTGCAATGCAATAAGAAAACAAGGGGATTTATGAGCCTGCAAACACACCAAAAATGTAATGAAGCTGACACAACTGTCTAGATGCTGACAAAACTTAGAGCTTTCACTTGACAACTGTATGGCCCCATAAGGTTTACAAGTGCAGGGCATTAAAATCAAGTAAATAATCAGGGATCATCTGAATTGGTCCCCTACTTGTTAAATTTAAGTCACCCCCATTCACTCCGCCTGCCTTCCTACAAATGTGATTCAAATCATTAGTTGATTAGGGGCATTCAGCCAACCAGGTTCTGCCAGGACTTGTTTGACCAATCATCCTGCTACTGTCATATTCTAAAGTCGTGTCATTGCTTCTCCACAGTTGGTGTGCTGTGTAATCTCGGCAAACCTCTTCCGACCCAGGTACCTCCACTCTTTTCATCAGTGTCCAGGTTCAACTCCTCAGAAGTCTGGCCCCTCACCTCATCCTGCAGACCTCATCAGCACCTCAGTCCATCTCATCAAGGTTCTTGCCAGCCGCTCAGAGGACTGTTCATGATCATATCATGTATCCCTCACCACCACCACCACCAGTTTTTGAAATCCAAGAAGAGTTTAACTTGCAATGGGCTTCAATACTCCTGAAGTGTATTAAGATATCACAATGGAGTCTGTGTGCCAAATATGCTACTCATAATGACATTGCACATTATGGTAAAACTTTCTTTTACCCCTTTCAGACTGGCCAAAAAACCGATTTAAACCCTGTAACAATCAGCTCCTGTCGGCAGTTTGAAAGGGTTTAATCGGCATTTCGACCCAGGTCGACTGACCCTGCAAGCGACACAGGTTTTTATCAGCCGCCTCCAATCGGCTTCAGTGAGAACATCACACCCGGGTCAACCCGCTAATTTACGGGTGACGTAGGCGTTACGTGCCCACAGCATAACATCGCGCCCGTCCCCTCTGTCTGTAACTTACGTGACTCTTTGCCATCTCAGCAACAAATTCCATCCGCCTTTGTATCATCAGCGCCGAGTTTGTACATTTTTAAAGAGGGAAAAAAAGTACAAAGTACAGAAAACTGTGTCCATGTCTTCCATGCTCCTTTCCATTGTTTACGTGGTTGTGTGTCGTCACGCTGATGATGTCATCAACGTGATGACATCAGCTTGATGCGCCAGAGGAAAAACAGCCACGCAGCTCGTCCTCTGCCGATTAGACCCTGGTCTGCTGGCAGTGGGAATGGAGTCACTTGCCGATTGTTAGCGAGTTAACCTGCGTTGAAAAAACCTGCGTTGACCCGCTAATTTTAGTGTGAAAGCAGTATATGAAAACCCCCTTTACAAGGAACTATAAATGTTTTAAAAGCATGTTAACAATATATTATATTAAGTTAATATTTTCTAATATGCTGTAATATGCTTCCAATGCTGCATCATCATAGTTATAAGCACTTGTGACAAGGTTTTATAATAGCAATCATAAGTCATAATAATGCCAGTGCTTATGATGAGTTAGAAACATACTTAAAGTGTGTTGTATTGTGCATGCAAACTCCACAAGAAGGCCCTAACTGACCCGGGTATCAACCTTCTTGCTGTAAGGCACATGCACTACCTGCTACACCACTGTGCCGTCCATTGTCCATATGGCTGTAGGAAATTCTACATTTTTATCATGATTTATGACAAAAAAAATTGGACAAACTGTATATCATTTTGTGATTATGAATATTATGAATAAGATGAGGTGATAATACAACATCTTGGCTGGTCTCTGACTGTATTTACAAACATCAGTGTTTATTGAGATTTGTATTCTTGAAATAGATAATGAATCAACAACTTATAAACACTATTATAACATTTTACTAAGTGATTATGAGTCACTGTAAGTGGTCATTAGATGCTCTAGTAAAGTAACAAAGCCCTGTTAAATCAGCAGGTATAATGCAGTACAGACTGGTCATAAGTCATTAAAAGTAATCACTGCATGCTTTAAGTAAAGAGAAAGAAACACATTTAAGTTAGCTAATTTCCATCACTGTACTTCAAGCATCTGATGAACACTACAGTGACTCAAAATCACATACTAATGCATTGTAACAGTGTTTATATTGTGCTATTAATTGATTCTAATCAATATCAAGAATAAAAATCTCTTGAACTTTGTGAATACAGTCAGAGACCAGCCAATATATTGTATATCACCTAACCTCATTACTCATACGGAAATGATTTACAGTGTGTCTGATTTTTTGTCATAAATCATTATAAATATGTAGAATTAAAGCTGTATGCACAATACAATATACTTTAAGTATATTTATGACATTTTATACACAGACATTACATTGACTTATGATTGCTTTTATGAAGACTATAAATTAAGTGCTTTTATTATTGATTAAACAGCATCATAAGCACACCATAGCATATTTGAATGCATTGTAAACATGATTGCAATACATGTATTATGCATTGTCATATTCTCATTAATTAAAACTTGTAAAATAAATAATTGTTTGCTCAGATTTGGTCACTCCTGATTGAAACAGTATCGACACAGAGGTGTGTAATTTCCCAAGCAACACCTGGACTCATCTCAGGACACACAATGTTCCCTGCCACACCATTTGAGAACCACTGATTTAGAGTGAACAAAAACAACAACAACACTCTTTTTACTCTCTCATAGAGATGCTTAACAAAGTTAACCTTTGCAGATGAGTAAACCGATTCCAAATCAATTCTTAATGATAGAGGTAAAAAGTGTAGACATGCAAATGCTTGACTTGGTAGGGAAGTTTGATCACAGAAATGTCCAAATGTATTAAGATATGTAAACAAGAGCTTTTTAAAAATTGTTGGAAGGAGAAAACACTATGGTCCCTGTTAAAACACAAACATACGTTTTCACAGCAAACTGAACACTCAAAGCTGTATCCATCTCACAGCACTCCTAATGCTCAGATATGTCAAATCCCCTCTTTAACCTCGAGGCAGTATGACATCTAATTCAGTCTTACACAGAGCCGATAATGACTGTATTGATTTGGCTTTTGTTCTCTTGTCTTCTTCTCTCTTTCTATCTGAGTTGAGCACAGACAGGGCTGTGTCTGTGCTAATGCATGGCTATCTTCAGCAGCCTTGTGGCCTTCACATGCCCTCTTCTCCCCCTGTTTGACTGGCATCAATCTGTCCTACTACTCTCACCAGTATCTGTCGCCACATGTGGGCTGGAGGAGGAGGCAGAATGTGTGTCAAACCATAACAACTGTGCATGAATTTGCCTAAATTAATGGCCTTGTTCACTCAAATTTCAAAAACACATTTCTGTTTTACTTGAAGTGCACTGATCCCATAGTGGGTTCATCCTCTTTGATGCAAACAGCTCAGACAAATTATAAAACACCACAGAGAATAATGTAATTCAATACAATGACGGCACATATTACAGTCTCCAAAATGATGAGCACTCCAGCAGTTAAATGAGCATATCTCTTGTACAGTTTCAACAGGGCTGTTTAATGAGTCTGCATTAGCTTTGGCTACGTTTCCCTTAAAAACAGGTCGATGAGTGTGTTTTTCTTGATTACGATAGCTGACTGGGTTATTGGGTCATGGTGCAGTATAAATTTCAATCTGCAGGCCTTTGGTTTGCTTGAAAACAATAACGTGGACACAATAACAACTGCATTATTGAGCTAAGGTAACACACAAGGCAAACATTTAACTTTTATCCTCATGTTTCAAAATTTTATGGAACAGATAAACTGTAACAACAGGCCAGCAACAACAAGTAGTTTGAATCTACCAAAAAAAATCTGTGATTTTGTTTAGATTGGAGTACATTTGAATTATTACCAAACAAATTTAAAAAAATTCTTCTCAGGCCATGATCACCTGAGAAGAATTATTGCAGCACAACTAAGCAAGAATACTTTAGTCTTTTTCCATGATGGAAATTATTGTCAAACATGTGGAAAACTGCCCTATCTCACACTGTTGACAAATCTTGGGAAAAATCCTGAAACCACATTCACTGGCCATCCACATGGTGACAAATTCAGGCATATCTGCACAAGTTTTTAATCATAAAGGCATTTTGTCGGATACAGCATTTTCCAAAAAAATGGTTGCGGAGTTTATAAACCTGAAAACACTGGTCGAGCATTTCCTTGTGGACAACAAAGATGAAAAGCTTCAGAAACTATGACGCCACAGCTCCATGTCTCTCACTTTAACTGCATGTGCAAACCCTGACAACAACAGAAACAATGGAGGAATACGGTGTCACACTCATGCTGCGGAAGCCACTGAGCTTGTTATGGCTTTGACAGCAAAATCCTCTGCTCCTCTATAAGCACTGTGAGCAACAAGAGGACACAGAGTTCACACAAGTATCCTCAAGTATCTTAATCCCTGAAAAATAATAGCAAGTTATCTTGCTGGGCAGTGGTTGTTTTTCCTCTTTTCAGCCTCCCTGTAAACAGTCGATCCACATGCTGGCTGACTGATGTGTAGAGATTTGTTGTCTGGTCTGCGCTCATTTTTCAGTTTGTGAGTCTTCTTAAGGCAACCAGACTCATTTAACAGACTCAGAGACATTTATGTTCCATATTAATGACACTCTCTGTTACTTTAGTGGCTCAGAAATACATCTCCACAGTAATTATCAGCTGAAATGCGTAATAGTCTATTAACAACAGTGATACTTCCGCCATCCACAGAAGTCAGTGATGTCATGTTAGTCATGTGTCTGCAAATGGGCAATTGGGAGGAGATAAAGAAAAATGAGGAAAACCTCCTAAGAAATGTGTTTTCTCATATTTGATTGTACATTATGAGAGGCCTGTTAAATGTGGCTGCTTTTACAATGAAAGCACAGCTACTATGATATATTTGACTTAAATTAGCATCATGTTCTATATTGAGAGATGTAATGTGTTCATATATAAGAAAATTAATGAAAGGAAACAAGAAGTTATTAAATGGCAATAGCAGCTACTGTTCATATTATCTTATTTTAATTCAGTTCTTCTATTTGTTATCTGTAATGCCTCTTTCCTTTAGAGCAGTGACAGAAGTGGAACTTTTACCACATTATCTTATGTGCATTCATTGTATCTTTTTATTATTTCAATCTAGCAGAAACAAATATTCACTGATCATTTAATTTGTGTGGAAAAGGTATCAAATGAATTGTTAAATGCTCACTTTCAGATGACTAGCACTTCGCTTTGAGCAGAGCGCCTAATTTTTACAATGAAACAGAATGAACTAACATTTCAAGGAACAGCTTCAGCTTTGCTGAGTCAGCCCACTCATTGAAGCCTTGCTATAATTTGCTGGGTTTACCCCAGTGAAGAGTTTTTGTTCAAAAGGGTTACCATATCAAAAAAAGAGGGAAGCAGTAGAGGTGCCCAGAGCGGACAGTAAGTCTCAACTAGACTGGGGAATGTTAAGTTAGGCCACAAAGTTACTTGCTGGGATTGAAGTTGCATTATGTGGTAGCTCGAGCAATACAACTCACAGTCAGTGGTAGAAAATTATGTTCGATAAACACACCATGTATATAACAATATTAAATAGACAATGAATTATGTAGCACTTTTAGAAAGATGGATTTGCAAAGCGCTTTTACATGTACAGTAAAGAGGCACTTGAAAGCCAACTGAAAGCATTTCTGATATGCTTCATCCCTTTCTGGGTGGCAGGAGCTGGAGACTTTCCCAGCTATCATTGGGCAAGATGCAGGGTACACCCTGGACTAGTTACCTGCTAATCATGGCATTAACATAGTGAGACAAACAACCAACAATTCTCACGCTTATGGACAATATGAAATCCCCAATTAACCCAACAAGCATGTTTTTGGTGTGTAAGGGGAAACTGGAGTTCCAGGAGAAAACCCATGCATTCACATGGAGAACATGCTAACTCCACAGAAAGGCCCTGTCCTGAGGAATCAATCCAACCAAGGCAAAAAAACAAACAAAAAATCAAGCAGAAGTTAACGACTCTATGCAAAATCAAAATTCTAGCAGTTTTATCAAACAAAAACTGACCAAGATATCAAGTCCTGATATTGTATTTATCGCAATTACCTAAACACTGGGAGAACCCATTGTACAAAACCCAGGCAGTTTTTTTAATTTAAAAAACAGACAGCATCAGGGTTCAACATGTCAGATCACACCCCACTACTCAAGAACAGGACTCCCAGCCTGATGAGGCTTCTGTCTCTGGAGATTTAAATAGAGCAGAGAAGATAAATTGGGATAAAGTCACAACATCAAGGCAGACATTAAGTACAAACTAATCCATCTATTTAATCTTATACGAAAGACTTCTATTTTATAAGGGCGATTAACAACAAATGTCCTGTTTCCCCTTCTAAGTCGTATCACTCACTGTTCATAATTAGAAGACCCTGCTGGTTAAGTTTCCACCCAGAACCACAGAAAAAAACTGTAGCACTGTCTGTTTCTTCAGAGTCATGCTGAGTAATAATTGAGGATGCTGTTTCTTGCCATCTAATCTAAAATGTTGGCATTCCTGGTGTGCGGGTCAGTGATGTTTGTACTGTTGCTTGGACTGGCAGGAGGTAACGCTGGTGGGGACAGGTGGGTGAGAGATGTCAGTTCTTTTCTAAAAATGTTTGTGGAGGCAACGCTGCAGGGATCAGAATCATTTCACAACCTGGTCCATGCTAATGACTAATCAGATATCTACAGAGAGGCTTGAGAGCACAGAACAAAGACAGGCCAGTGTCACGATGCACAGAGAGACAGTGAGTTGAAACATGCCACATTTGTCACACAGGCAGTTGGCTCCTCTGATTAGTGGTTGAGCACAGTTTGGTATATTTTAGCAGCAGTGCTTGTTTTAATTGAAGGTGGGTGAAAGAATTCAGATGTCAGAGACTTTAAGGCTTTATGCAAAAATGCCAAATAAATATAACCATACTGTAAAAGGTTTTAGATGAGGTCAAACATTATTCAGATGTTGTTGTGTGGGTTTAAGTGGGTGTGCAAGCTTGTAGAAAGAAAAGAAGAAAGAAAATAATTTAGGTAAAAAGTATATGATGTTAACCCTAAGTATAAAAAGATCCAGAGATGCCTGCCAGAAACAGATTTGGGCAGGAGTCTCTGTACTTTTAACCCTTTCTTCTGCTGGTCTACTGCTTGGTAATGTCTTCTGTTTATCTCCTGATTTTTTTCACAGATGTATCAATCAAATTGGATTTCTTCAGGGCCTGTGGTGGATATAAACCATCGGACTTGGCAACCCAACTGTAGGCGAAGGTGAGCATGTGCATCTCAATTTACCACATGTGCATATCGATCTACAGCTCCTCTGAATCTGTTTTGCTCCTTGTAGATGAGGAAAAGTCAGCATAAGGAAAAGCTTCTGAAACTGAGGAGTGAGTGAAGGAAAAAACATATGAAGTGGCTTATGTCTGATAATGTCAAAAAGGCAGTGCCACTGGAACAGGCACAAAAAATATCTCAGAAGACTTAAAAGCCAATTTTTAAAGATACTTACATGAACAACATCATTTAAGTTTAAACGCACATGTTGTATTTTGGGATGCACAGTGGTGCAGGTAGTATTGCAGGGCTGCCAACTCTCACGCATTGGCCGTGAGACTCACGCATTTAATTGGCTTCACACGCTCTCACACCACACCTCCGATTTCTCACACTACAGTGCACATCAAGAGCCTTTTTTTTTCTTTTGACTAAAAGATCAATGTGATGTGTAACACCCACTGAGTTACACCACTACATATGCATTCATAGAATGTGTAGCAAGATGCTCTGAGCATCATAGAGCTGAACGGGAACTTGACACGACCCAGCCATAAGATCAGCTACCCATCAGCCAATCAAAAAATAACATACAGCTATATATGAGTACAGTAGGTTATCTCATCATTTGATTTTGTAGCCTGCTGAATCATGAACTTACTTATTGTACAAAAGGAAAACAAGAGCTTATTCTTCATCCACATCTACCATTAAACAGTAAAGCAAAGTCTAATCACATTGACATACAAACTGTGGTTACCAGGAATCACATTAAAACAAAACCAGCAATGCTAAGTTAGTTAAGTTAATAGTTATACTTAGAACATGAAAAATGTTTGGCCATAATTAAATAAAAACTGCACATTTTTAGTTCAAAAGAGCATGGTCAAATGTTGGAGGTAGCAAAAATCTCCCCCGTCGCAAGCAAAAATCCCACTCTGACCTGAGATCAGAATTGACAGCCCTGGTACTGGTGCCTCATATCATAAAGAAGAAGAAGAAGAAGAAGAAGAAGAAGAAGAAGAAGAAGAAGAAGAAGAAGAAGCTTTATTTATATAGCACTTTTCATACATCGGAAAATGCAACCCAAAGTGCTTAACAAAATAAAGGTTGCTGGCCTTTCTGTGTGGAGTTTGAGTCCCACAGACTAAACTACAAAGCACTCAGAGAGTGCTCCGCCAAGGTAGTTCACATATTGCTGTGTCATGGACCAAGCAGTAAAGGCTCAAGACACAGCATTAATTTAAGGAAAAATGGCTGTTTATTTTACCCAAAGAAAGTTGGTCAAAATTACAAACCAAAATGTTAAGAGTTAGGCCTATAAAAGAGGTCAACTTAATATAACACTAAATAAACTAAACAAACAATAAGTGTCAACTCAGCAAACAGACCTGACAAAACGAGACAAAGGGAGCACATATATAGGGGTTTGGCCAAACCACAGGAAACAAAGGGGGTAAACAAAATGGCTGCCGCATTAAACCAAACACAAATCAAAACTAACTTAACCCAAATCCCCCCCATGATGTCAGCAGACTTGGTCCATCCCAGTGAGCTGGCTCCAGCATAAAAGTCCTTTCAGCCCTTGGCCACACCTTTTGTCTCTCAACCAGGAAGTTCCCCTCCCCCAACATCCAGGTAACTCAAAGAAAAGAGACCAGAATTAATAACAGAAAATTGATCTAAATCTTACAATGAGTAAATTGTGTGCACTAAATTTAAACAGTGTAAGACATAAAGCAACTAATTAACTAATATTAAATCAAAATAATGTGTAGATGTGTTCTTTTAACTGCAAAATATGTGTCAAACTTATGAGGTGAGCAACTGATGATGTGGTGAGGGTGAATTTACCCATGTGTGGCTGTGGCCATCACATGCTGTTAAATCTATAAACAATAGTTCCATGATAAAGTTACCATAATAATATGATTCCTTGACCCTAAAAACCCACACCTAGCACTCGGAATCATGTTGATATCATTATTAGTTAAAGAGTTATTGAGCAAAAATGACTGATAAAATATAATAATTTTTGAGATTGGCTATGACCAACATCTCCTGAAAATTTCAGCAAAATCTTTCCAGTAGTTTTGCTTGTTCTTGCTAACCAAGAAACAAACAAAGAAACAAACAATCAAACAAACAAACAAATATACACATACAAAAATATAACCTCCTTGGCAGAGGTAAAAAACAAACAGGCAAACAAACAAACATACACCGGCAAAAACCTCCTTGGCGGTAGTAAAAAGTCCAATGTTAGTTGAATTGGTTACTCTAAATTGCCCATAGTTAAGAGTGGGTTTGTGAATGGTTGTCTGTTTCTGTATGTGGCCCTGTGATTGGCTGGCAACTGGTCCAGGGTGTAACCTGCCTCTCACCCAGTGTCATCTGGGATAGGCTCCAGCCCCCAGCAACCCGAAAGGGATAAGCGGTATAGATAATGGATGGATGGATAGACAAGTTTAAGGGCATGTTTAAGCACATGTGTTGCTGGCTGCATGGTGCTGCAGCAGGTATTGCTGGTGCCTTACAGCAAGAAGCCTGCTGGATCAACTCCACAGTTGGGCGGGTACCTTTATGTGTGGAAAGGTCATGTGCATGTGTGGGTTTCTCTACGTACTCTGGTTTCCTCTCACAGGCCAAAAACATGCTCTTTCGGTTAATTGGTGATTTAAAAATGTCCTTCAGCGAGAATGTGTGTGTGTGTGTGTGTGTGTGTGTGTGTGAATGGTTGTCAGTCCTGTGATGTACTGGCGACCAGGTTAGGGTGTGCCTTGCCTCTTACCATGACAGGTTTTGGCAGGAGTTTGTTTTAGGATCTGGTTTGTGCTATGTGCCTTACTCCTTGGCATCAGTGTCCACCTGCTACATTTGCTGACTGACCCATAATGAATGTGACTGAGAGAATGCTCATCCAGTCACAATCAGATATGTTTTTGAAAGACTCTTCCTTTCCAAAGCACTTTCTACTGGCTGTTGCTCAGATGGGCTAGTCATTAATTATTCTGTATATGTATATAAACTGTCTATATTGTTTGTCAGGATACAATGAAAAAGCTGTCTCTGATAATGCATGCATTTGCCACTGTTGCGCTGTTAGCATACTTTAGTGCAGTAAAAGTTCATATCTCCTTAGTTATACCTTTTATTAGATGCATAGGTTCAGAAATGATTGTTAAATTGACACATTTTCAGGAAGATGCAAAACAGGCTCGTTGCTGCCTGAACAACATTACAAACCTGTGCAATATATTGCTAAAGAGTTTTAAATGTGGGCCTCAAACTAATTCAAAAAGTATGCAATGATTTAACAAGTTGTATTCTAATATCACTGATTTTGTTACATAAGGTGACTTTGAACATTACCTAACACATTTACAGTCCTAACTTTTCCATGCTTATCTCACTGTACATATCACTCTGCAGTCACATCAATAACTGAGAATATACATCAAACATTCATTATTAGGCCAACATACAACTCGGAATGATTGCAAATCTGTCATTGAAAACATCAAAATATCTACCCAACAACACAACTCTTGAGATAACTAAGTCCACTTTAAAACAGGTGTTGATCATCCTGAATGAACCCTTCGTCTGGTTTCCTGCTCCATGGGTGATTCAGACACCATGCCATTTACAGAGCCAGCTTTTGTGATATGAAGTCTGCTCCTTCCACTGACATTAGTGCTGCAACCTCATAGATCAAATACCAGCTGCTATGAGCTCTGTTGATTAGAAACCGTCCAAAAACACGATTTAATGCCTTGTCAGACAAGAAGCAGAACTTTTTAGAATGAGATCCCCCAAAAACTTTAGATTAAAAGACTTTTTTCTCACATCCACAGAACAAGAGAGGAGAATATTTTACATCTATTAGAGCTGAATGCATTTATTTTTCGTCATACATTAAAAACACTATTAAAAATTCACTTCAACCTTATTTAAGGACACATTGCAAATTAATTACTGCATATTATAAGGAGGATATTCTGAGTGTTATGGAAATAATGACAGCAAAAACTTATTTTCAACTGCCATGAACTCACAAGCAGAATCAGACTTATGCTGAACAGCCAGCTGCTTAAACTGCATCGAAGGTGCAAGAGGTTAAAAGGCCATGCAGGAAGGAAGAGGTGGGCAGAGATAAATAAATCCAATCCAATCCACTTCATTTCTATAGAGCATTGTCAAAACAATGAAGTTTGCCAAAGTGCTGCATGATGACTACCAAGCAGCAACAAAATAAAAGGAAATAATGTAGAGTAAAATTTAAAACAACCAATGATAAAAACACAGTAGGATTATTATAGCATAGAAACGTGTAAAACACATGAAACACAAGACAATAAGTTAAATTAATGCCAAATTGAGAGAATCAAAAGCACATAAAAACAGAGACCATACAACTCTTATACTAAACTAAAAGCCAACAATTAAAAGTAAGCTTTGTAGGACCACAGAAAAAGTGTGGCCATCTCATAGTCTGGCCTTAGGGGCAACAAGAAGGAGCTGCTCTGTAGACCTCAAAGATCTCAATGGGGTGTAGACTTTCAGAAATCAGAGATGTAATAAATAGGGCCCAACCGATATATCGGCCGGCTGATTATAGCCCTTTTCAAAATATTCAACATTGGCCGGAGTTTAGCCGATATAACAGCCCAATATTCTTACTTTCTCATAAAACAGTAAATACTGTTCAGTGTTCAAGCTGCGCAGAATGATGACGTTGTGAAAGATGGCGGAGCACGTTGTTGCAGCGGCTCTGAGCTCTCTATTGATGCTGTGTGTATGGATGATGGAGTGCATGAAGTGTATGCGGCAAAACTCGCCTACACTCACTTGCTGAATGTTGGTTTTGCCTGCAAGTCTGACATAACAAGTGACTTTCAGCGGTCGCACAATATACCGCTGGGCATAGCGAGACCACCAGGCTCTCTGCTCAGCTATGGAAGCAGCCTCACAGACTGGCACTGCCGAGCATTTTCCTGACCAGTGCCAGATCTGTCGTTCACAAAACTGACAAATTGGACCTTCTGATGGCAGGGGATCGGTTTATTCGTAACTGTTCTGTAATGATTATTACAGAAAGCTGGCTGCACCCGCTTGTCCCCGATGCTGCAGTTGAGCTAACTAGCCGCTCCATCAATCGCTTCGACAGGACCCAAAGCTCCAGTAAGAGCAGAGGCGGGGGACTTTGCATCTGCATACACAGTGACTCGTGCACTAACAGTAGAGTCATCTGCACCCATCGCTCTCAGAATGTGGAACTTATGACTGTCAGGTGCCGGCCCCTCTATCTGCCGAGGGAGGTTACGGTAGTGGTGATCACTGCCATGTACATTCCACCAGATACTAGCGTTAGCATAGCTTTTTTTGAGCTCTATGACATCATCTGCACGCATGCTGACGAAGACCAGGAGGACAGCCCACATCACACCAATTTTAAAGTCTCTGCATTGGCTACGTGTATCTTTTAAAAAAGGTTCTATCATTGGTTTTTAAATCTCTTAATGGACTTGCTCCTTTTTATTTATCTGATTTGCTTTTACCATATGAGTCCAGTAGAGCCCTCAGGTCTTCAGGTAGTGGTCTTTTAACTGTTCCCAAAGTTAGATCTAAAACATACGGTAAAGCATCATTCAATCTTATGGCCCCCGTCTGTGGAACAGTCTACCTGAGGACCTGAGAGCAGCAACTACTGTTCATTTTTTAAAGGCAAACTCAAGACCTACCATTTTAATCTGGCTTTTAGCTTTATTTTGTTTTACTCTCTTAATCTGCATTATATGTCTTTTACTCCATTTTAGTTTCAGAGTTACTATCTTGTGTTTTAACACTTCTAATTTATTTCCTTTTATTGTTTGGTTTTAAAACAGTTTTATTCTGACTAACTTTTAACGCTTTATTACCTTTATTATATCATATCATGGTTTTATTAGTTTAGTCTTAGCTCCTGTGTTTCCAAATTTTAATTCAAGGTAGTGTTTCCTCAGTCCTCTGTGGCTGTTGAATAGCCCTGACTTAGTGTACCTGTGTGTGTGTGTTCTTGGTAGAATGTGTGTGCTTGGGTAAGTGGCTGTGTGTGTTAAATGTGGGCTGGGATGGTGGGTGGGGTTTTGCATTTTATTTTATGCCCTCTAACTCTTATCTGCTTGTGTGAATGTTCAGCACTTTGTGCTCCATTTAAGGTATGAAAAGTGCTTCATAAATAAAGTTTGTTTGATTGATTGATTGATTGATTGACTGATTTATTGATCAGCTGGCTGCAGCAGACTCAACCAAAGGGAGTCTTCATCTGGGACTTTAATCAAGCCTGTTTAAAGAAGTTTGTGCAATATGTGCAGTGTCCCACAAAATATTTTCATTTCCTCACACATATTGTCTCATGTTTGCAATAAAAATAAGTGGTTCTACCTGCACTAAAACCTACTACTGATTGCACTAATGAGGACTCTGGGACCGAAAGGCAGATGTGATCAGATAAAGTTCATAATTCATCTATATATTTACATTTGAATAGGGTTATTTTATTTTGCAGGAATTTACTGCAGTTTTGCCCACTATTTTATTTTATACTTGAAAGTTCTTTGTCCTTGAAAGTTGCAGAGTAGAAAATAAAAGAGGCTTGTGAAAAGAATGTTACCTTAGTGTTCTTGTTGCTTTCCTCTCACAATTACCTGTTTACAACTTTTTTAAAAGTTGTTCTACCTGTACTATAACCTACCTCTAATTTTCATCAACAAGGAGTACAAGATAAAGAGTGACTCTTTTTTTTAAGGTTTAATAATTAATTTCCCAGAGGTTTCATGCTTTCTGCATGATTTTGTACTTGAAAATCTCTCTCTGTTGTAAGTTAAACAAGTACTAAAGGAAAAAGTGTTTAAAAACAGTAAAATGTTCTGCCTGTAATTTATACATTCATTTTTGTAAGTATTTAGGGTCCAAAGTTTATTTTTACATTAATTTTACATTTTTTTAAATTAATCAGCCGATTAATCGGTAATCAGCTTTTTTTTTTTTTCCCGAATATCGGCATCGGCCTCAAAAAATCCATATGAGTCGGGCTCTTGTCAAAAAACAGAGCAAAATTACTGAAGAAGATGAATGCATGTCTGCCCAAGTCATTATTCTATCATAATCATGTTTTTATTCCATAGGAGTAACAGAGACTGTAACAACTGTATGCTAAGCAGCTCTACAAAGGAAAAACATTTAAGGTGATAAAGGGAAGAAGTTGGTTGAACCTTTTGGAGTCAGGCTGGTCGACAGCAGCAGCTAGAAATAAGGGTAACAGTATTTTAGATATTTGCAAGAACAGCCATGAATGAAAATGGACCTATCCATCCATTACAGGGATGATCTAACTGTTTCCACTGAGGGCCACATATACACAATATAGAGAGAATTGGGCCACACTGACATACCTAACATGAATATGTATATATGTGTGTGTGTGTGTATATATATATATATATATATATATATATATATATACCCCGCTTCCTGTCGCTTCTCTTTGCTTAAGCCTGATTGTATGGCAATTTTTGAATCAGCATTTTTATAACTCACACAATTGTTGAATTGCATGTCACACAATACACATTTATCTCACATGGTCATCCTCATGTGGTTGAGGATTATTGTTAGTGCGTAATGCAGCAATCAAAAACAAATGGGGGGAGACCAACACCATCAACATTATCTGCAGAAAAAGATTAACTTTGTGGCTGTAAGGTTTCAACAGGTAGAGGCCTCACAGCAGATGCTGTCCTCTCTCTCTTTTCATGAGACAATACCTCATGCAACCACTCCTCACAATAATGAACTAAAACAATGACCCAGTTTTGAAAGGCTGTATTTAATCATAATTCATCTCATAATCTGCATGCATCTTATGATGCAATTGTGCTCAGGCCTGGTTGCAGCTGAACCAGTGTGAGCGCAAACAGATGGGGGTTGGAGGAGGCAGAGGGAATCAGGCCTCATTTCCACTGAGTGATCTGGTCTGGTTCAGCAAAGTTTACTTCGGTTTCGAGACATTAGTCCTTATCTTGTTTGCATTTCCATTGCAAGCTGTACTTTTATTTGTTTATTTTTTTTAGGGCAGGGATGTGACCAAGGAACTGAGAGTTGTGCCGGCTATGTAAATGTGTGAATCACAGCGGCACAACACACTGCAGCGGTCTGCAGTAGAGTGTGATTGCAAACAAAGAGCAACAATGGAGGATTTCCAGGACTTCAGTTCTCTGTGGAGTATTATTTCATACAGACATTCTTTACAGCAGCAGCAGTGAACAAATCATTCTAGATCCATGGCTTATTAGAACATGGTGAGGTATGTGTGTATTAGGGACGCGAGGCATCGACACAAGCCACTCTCCTCTCCCTAGCAAAATACATAAGCACAAAGAACACCATTCTTAAAGCTTACGATGGCCGATTCAAGGACAGCTTCCAGGATATTTTTGAGAAGAACTGCAAGCCAGTTTTTGACAAACATTAGTTCTCTGTGTGTGGCAAATATATACATATAAATATATATATATATATATATATATATATATATATATATACATATATATATATATATATATATATATATATATATATATATATATATATATATATATATATATATGTATATATATATATATATATATATATATATATATATATATATATATATATATATATATATATATATATACATATGGAAATTCTGTAGTGTTTTTCCTGCTGTCACATGGGAATTGACGATTTTTGTGAACCATCAACAGACTGCAGTGCTTTTAGCTCCTTCTTTTAGGTTTCCTACACTTGGAACCCCTTCAAAGGGGCTGGTGAGACCGTAGAAGCGTTTGTCCGGAGCCTGTATGAGCTCGCGCAGCACTGTGAGTTCGGCAACAGCAAGGATGAACAAATTCGGGACCGCATTGTAATTGGAATATTGGACAAAGAGGTCTCACAGAGGCTGCAGCTCGAGGCGGACCTAACGCTGGAGAGGGCGATCCAGCTCACGCGCCAGAGTGAGCAGGTCAAATGGCAGAGCGCGGAGCGCGTGGAAACTGGAGTGAATGAGGTGAGACACAAACAGTACGGCAACACGAGACGAAGCCATGATAAACCACGACAGCTACATAGACAAAAACACAGCGACGCCAGGCAGAACTGCCAACGATGCAATAGAATGCACGATAAAACAGAGAGCTGTCCTGCCCGCAATAAAAGATGCAGGAAGTGTAATAAGGTGGGCCATTTTGAAGTTGTATGCAAAACCAGGATGCTAAAAGAAGTCAGAACAGAGGCCGTGGCGGATTCGGAGGATGATTCATTTTTCATAGGAGGACTTTTCCTTGGAACTGTAACCGAGTCAAAACCAACCATCATAGTTGAACCAGACTCAGAAACCGATTGGGACGTTGAGCTGATGGTGAATGGCAACCCAGTTGATTTTAAGATTGATACTGGGGCTGACACAACTGTTGTAAACAGAAGAGACATTCAGCTCGTCCTCTCCCTGAGCTGCGCCCAGGTCAAAATGTCAGGGTGAAGCTCGACGGGGACAAAGGTTGGAAGACACCTGCTACAGTCATCAGCAGGTCTCAGGAGCCGAGATCCTATGTGGTGGAAATGGACAACGGTACAGTGACCCGTCACAACAGACGACATCTTCAGGCTGTCCCTGAGGCTGCCAATCCAGTGGCACAACAGCAGTGTGCTGCTCCTGTCCCACCGCAGCAGGACTGCAGTTCCCCAGCTACGATGGCAGCTACTCCACATGAGCCGTCGCAGGGCCAGCCATCGTCAGGTTCCACCCCGCGGTCTCCTCCCCAGTCCACCACTCCTCGGAGACTGACCTCCAGAGGCCGTGAGATTAAGCTGCCTCTCAGATTTAGAGACTGATAGAGACATTGACTTTAAAGTTCTCTTTATTGGAGCTGTGTTGTGTTCGTTTTACAGGGAAACACAGACGTTTAGAGGACTGAATTTAAAGGGAGTTCCTCCTCCTCTCTCATTAGGGCAGAATAATCCCTTCTCAGGACGGAGGGTAGTCTGCCCCGATGATGTCCAGTGTTCAGTTAAGGAGAGAGAGAGTGGGAGAGTGTTATTTGAAAAAAAAAAAAAAAAAGTTGTGTTTTATACTGTCAAATGGAAACAAGTACTGTTTTTGCATGTTACTGTTTATTTACGATATTTACAGTGGAATAGTTTCAGATGTTGTCTATCCTGCAAGTAGTAGGTTCAGATGTAAGAAAAGATGGTTTGCATTTCAGTGGTAAGGAGTAATCTCACTGAGTCCTTATAATGTTTATTTTTCCTGTAAAAGGGGAGATGTTGTGAGATAACTTAGTGTTCATATGAGGCTACCGTAGCCAGCGAGTAGCGGGACGTAAGGACGTCACAAGAGCCGGAAGAGGAGTCTAGAGTTGGAACTGTATGTTCTGTGGCTGTTCAATAAAAGCCGAGTATAGAAGAACTCGTGTCTCACCTCTTTTCATGACACTGATCCATGTGTGACTGTGCCCTTAGAAACTGATGGTACCCTAAGGAACCCTGCATTTTAAAATCATAATGGTTATGAGGAGTAATTTGATACTATGAGCTGATGAACTGTGATCATCTGTAGCAGAGACCAATTCCTTCATTAGGTCTGACCACGGTATTTAAAGCAACAGAATGAGGTAAACTGGATGCAGATTGTTCCCTTTTATGTTCCAATTGATCGACATAATCAAATCAACAGAATAAGATGTCCACCAGACATAGCATCAGTGCTCTTCCATCTTTACATGCCACATTACTAATTGGATTTGTCACAGATGGGAAAATATAATGGTCTTTTTCCCCACAGTCTGGCACCATTAAGCTGCCAAAGCTCTTTTTTGTTCGAGACACCCCACCTTCAGAGGTAAAAATTTTATTACATGGTAATTTAAGACATGGTTCGTTCATCTCAAGTGTCGCCGCTGGACATACAAATCAAAAAGAGGCCTGCTGATATTTTCATTTCTCATCTCCAAAGCCCACACATTATCCTTTTTTATAATCTGTATTTTATTTGCATTTTTCGCCCCCGAGGTGAGGAGAGGAATCCAGCAATAGCCATGAAAACCCACAGCCGCCTGCTTTTATGGTCCTTGCTTCACTGAGGACCTGGGAGATTTATCACTTCTTTATGTCACTGTGCCTTTTATGACCTACATTGATCATCAAGGTGTACAACCATTATCGTGCTGAGTACATTATCGTCAAGACATCTTTCACCCCTCCCCCCATCACCACCATAGGACATAGGCAGAGAGATATCTGATTCATGTTTTCTCTATCTGCATTCAATGGACCCCCTCTGAGAACAAATCTGATAAAGAAAAATGGTAGAAGACATGTGAGGGAAATGTAAATACATACACTAGGCCCTGGAACAGTGTATTTTCTCAACAACTAAGGTAGCGAAATCAGATATATTGTATTTTTTATTTTAGACCCCAGACCCTGTGACCTCAAAAGGGATAAGCAGTATAGATAAATGATGGATGGAAAATAAAATCATGATCATTGTTATGTCTAAATAATTGCTAAACTCTGTAAAAGATGACAAAAATAATCAAGTTAAAACATTTTTTTTTTCCAAGACTAAATTTGTTTTTAGCCTGGCTTATTCGGAAGTTCTCAACTTTTAATTGAGACTTTATGAGCTGATATATTGCTTCCTATTTTGCCCTGATTTCTTTAACCTTAAGCACTTCATCATTTTATCATTTATTTTATTTTTTATCATTATTAGGGTTTTCTTTATCAGGGTTAGTTATGTTGCTTTTGTGTTACATCAATTTTTGTTATTGTGTTACGATAAATATCTCTTTCTCTCTGGTTGGTATGGGCTCTTTAAGATAGAGCCTAGCTAGTACATCAGGCTGCAGGGTACTAGGTATGATTTATTGTTGAACCACATTTTCCAGAGAGAAAAACTAAAATCTGGTCAGTGCTTCCTCCTCTCATAGTCCTCCTCCTCACTGATAAGATATTCTGTTCTGTGTAGGAGGCTTCTCAACACTCATCTTTTGGTGTTTTGAGTTAAAAATTAGATGGCTTATATAATAAAAAAGGCATGGTTTGGAATATAATTGGCTATTTTCAGAAATGAGGACTTGAATGCATTGATATGATCAGAGCTGATTTTAGCTGTCATTGGAGTTCTTGCATTGGATTTACTATTCTGTGACAAATATATAATGAATGTGCACAATTCAAGATTTTCACCTATTTTAATGGCTTATGTGACCCAAATATGAACTAGAATGATCATGCTTACCTCACACACACACATATGTATGTATATATGTATATATACACACACACACACACACACACACATGTGTATATACATACACACATATATACACACACACACACACACACATATATATATAAATATATATATATATCATCAACTACTATTTATGCCACAGCTGTCCTAAATGAACAGCATTGGTGATTACCAAAATAATTTTGAAAGATTATTTTTTGATAAATACACCAGTATTTTGGTTTTGACTAATTTTTGCCTTCTCAGAGAAGACCAATGAGCAAGCTCAATTGGATATAAAAAGGTGAGTTCAGTTTGAAATTCCTCATTCCTGTTCACACTGTTTGTCCAGAGACAATAACATTTTTAGTTTCAAACAAGTTTTTGGAAGATTTCTGAAATATTTATGTTTTCTTGTTTTTATGACAAGGGGCTCTAATTTCGTAGACCAGGCACAGGCGCAGGTGTGCCGCCCCTGCGCCGCACCAATGGGGTGTGTCCAGGGCATTTTGCAATTTTCCTGCACTGCGCAGCGAGGCGCACCCAAGCCTCCGTCCCTCCCACCATCGCAAGTGGCAGTGAGGGAGGAGAGAAGATGTGAGTGGGTTTAACACAGCTGAGCCTTCACCAATCAAATGAATGCCTCTCCTCGCCTTTGAATGAGCTGCGTGGCGCAGTGACAGTTTCACCTCATCATGGGCGATGACAGCAGCAGCTCCAGGCGGCCAAACTTCTCCAAGGAGTACACTGATGTGCTGGTCTGAGGGGTCCAAGCTCGCGGTACCAGAATATATGGTAATGTGAACAGACCTCCATGGGCTGATGATGCAAAAACAGCCTGGGAGGAAGTTATTAATATTGTCAATCAAGTTTGCCCACATATTCTGAGAACCGCAGCCTAATGTAAAAAACAGTTCAATAATGTAAGGAGAAGAGGCAAACAAAAGCTCTAAGATCAAAGGAGGCACACGGTGGCCATGTGGGGCGGCCCCTCCACCAGCCTCACTTTGAGCTCAGCGGAGGAGATTGCGTCCTCCATGCTCTCCCAGATAAGTATTGAGGGCTGTGGTGGGACAGAAGTTGGGATTACGGGTAAGGCAAAAATATTTTTCTACTAATGAAGACACTCACATTTAGTAACTTATATTTAAACCACACATAATAAAGATGAGTGGTGTGGACAGACCACAACATGAATGAATTGCGTAATGGCAATGAAATCAGAAGCACCTGTACTGAAATGTTGCATTTTCATGTTTTGCATGTGAAATTAACTTGTTTTACCCGATTGAATCATGATCGTTTTGGCATGTAACTCCTGATTACACAAAACCAAAGATGTGAATACATTCGATTAACTGTTTATTGGCTGAACCGACAGTGGTCTGACTGATCCCCGCCACCGGTGTGCTGGAAAGAAGGTCAGAGCCGCTGTCACTTTTACAGCAACTGGGAGAGCGCAGGGCTGCGCATTGGAGGCCATGATGCCTGTCATCATGTGGACCACCTCACGGGAAAGATGTAATCTGTTCCTGTGTCTTTATGGACCTTGCTTTGTGCACTGGTGCACAGTCATATTGGAAGAGGAAGGGGCCAGCTCCAAACTGTTCCCACAAAGTTGGGTGCATGGAATTGTCCAAAATGTCTTGGTATGCTGAAGCATTCAGAGTTCCTTTCACTGGAACTAAGGGGCCAAGCCCAGCTCCTGAAAAACAACCCCACACCGTAATCCCCCCTCCACCAAACTTTACACTTGGCACAGTGCAGTCCAACAAGTATCGTTCTCCTGGCAACCGCCAAACCCAGACTCGTCCATCAGATTGCCCGATGGTGAAGCGCGATTCGTCACTCCAGAGAACGCGTCTTCACTGCTCTAGAGTCCAGTGGCGGCATGCTTTGCATTACACTTAGTGATGTATGGCTTGGATGCATCTGCTCGGCCATGGAAGCCCATTCCATGAAGCTCTCTGCGCACTGTTCTTGAGCTAATCTGAAGGCCACATGAAGTCTGGAGGTCTGTAGTGATTGACTCTGCAGAAAGTTGGCGACCTCTTTGCATTATGCGCCTCAGCATCCGCTGATCCCGCTCTGTCAGTTTACGTGGCCTACCACTTCGTGGCTGAGTTGCTGTTGTTCCCAAACACTTCCACGTTCTTATAATACAGCTGACAGTTGACTGTGGAATATTTTGGAGCGAAGAAATTACACAACTGGATTTGTTGCACAGGTGGCATCTTATCACAGTTCCACGCTGGAATTCACTGAGCTCCTGAGAGCGACCCATTCTTTCACAAATGTTTGTAAAAGCAGTCTGCATGCCTAGGTGCTTGATTTTATACCCCTGTAGCCATGGATGTGATTGGAACACCTGATTCTGATTATTTGGATGGGTGAGCGAATACTTTTGGCAATAAGATAAGGTAAGATAAGATAAGATATTCCTTTATTAGGCCCACAGGGGGAAATTCCAAGGTATACAGCAGCTGCAGGATACAAGAGAAATATAAGAAAGAAGCATTATACTGAAAATAAGGTAATTACAAATCCAATACAGTAATGTAAAAATAGAAAGAAAAAATGTAAAAAGTATAAAGAAAGTATATACTATATAGTAAGTGGCATTATTTACAGTCCTTATGTACATGTTTGTTGTTTAACAGATGGTTATGTACATGTTGATATTTTACAGGTTGAGATTTGAGATATAATATAGATATGGTGGCTATGTACATGTTTGGTATTTTGCAGTAAAACATTTTAGGTATCACATATAAATATGGTTTATTGCACACCGGAGAGGTTTTTGTTATAAAGTCTGACAGCTGCAGGAAGGAAGGACTTGCGATACCTCTCCGCCACACACTTCGGGTGGAGCATCCTGTCGCTCACGGAGCTCCTTAGTGCAGTGAGTGTGTGTTGGGGGGGTGGGAGTCTTTGTCCATCATGGAGGACAGCTTGGCTGTAGTCCTCCTCTCCACAACCTCCTCCACCGGTTCCAGAGGGCATCCCAGGTGTTGCGATTATTTTTCTGGATATTAATTAACATTAATTAAAGAAATTAATATTCATTTAATATCTCATTTGCTCTTGTTAATTAAAAGGGCACCATCCTTTTTATACAAAAAAGGCAAAATTTAATTCAATAATTGATTTATTAATTATTTTAAATTTAAAATCAGATAAATCAATTAAATCAGAATTTATTAATTTCGTCAGTCTCAAGTATAAAGACAGGATTCTCATGCAGTGATGTCAGTCTTCCAAATAGAATACCAACAGACAGAACTTTAAATTTAAGGGTGATTTATTAAAAGCATATGATGAATATATAAGACAAAATAAAATAAAATAAAACACTTAAGAAGGAAGAAATGTCAGAGTCATACTAATCAATGATGCTGTGAATAAGGAAAGAAGTTATGAACCCTCACGAGACATTTGAGTATATTGAGTGGTTATAGAAGATTAATTTAACAAATTAATCTACTTTAGAAAGATCAAATCAGGGGTAACTAATGGGGAATTAAACCAAGACACTCAAGCCCATCTGTAGGAGTTCAGAACCGCAGTCTTACTATGGCGTTGCTTCTGGTGTCGGATCTCAAACTGGTCCAGGAGTTACTGGAGAGCCTTGTAGGACTGTTCTGGTTTGGAGTTGTCCCAAAGGGAGGCTGAGAAGTCCACACTCAATCCAGCACGAAGGGGATCCAGAAAGGGGATTTTGCCGACATGAGCTGGTCCCGTAGCTTTCACGGGAGAGAGGTGCCGTCTTAGATTGGACTAGCGGGTTCTGTTAAAGGTGAAGCTGGAGCTGGAGCTTGAAGGTCTTGATTAGATGAAAAACGATTCGTAATTAATTCAAAAACTAATTATTCGTTGGCCTGACGAAAATTATTCCGAAATAAATAACAAAAGTCCATTTACTATGAAACAAATCTTTGTAGTCTAATAGTTTACTGGCTTATCAAGAAAACCGGCGGGCGTGTTATGTTACTTAGACAAAACCTAGAAAAAGATACAGGAGAGGATATAGAAGAACTAGGAGAACTAGAAGAAGATATTGGAGAGCTATTGGAGAGCTATTGGAGAGCCGTGTTGACAAAAAGAAAAACGGATCAGACCGTCGAAGAAGACGTAAAAACAAAGTGTAGGGATGAAAAGTCAAAGAAGAAGAGCGTCAAAGAAGAAGAGAGTCAAAAGAAGAAAAGAGTGAGAGGAATGTGTCTCTCTGGTTTTGACTGGTGAGGAGGGTCTTACAGGAGGAGGGCCTTAGACGAGTAACAAAGACTTTATCAACTTACATTTGGCCAAAATGTTAAGTTGTACTTTGATAACCACCCAATATAAACACTCCAACTGAGTAGAAAATCTTACGACAATTGATTTGATACCAAATAGTCCATATCTAAAAGATAAGAAAGAATAAAACATGAAATTCTTCTTAAAAATACAACCAAACAAAATATATGTGGTTAAAACTTAGATATATAAGTTTGTATGTCTTTGAGATGTTATGCGACCAAAACTTAATGTATAGAAAACGTATAATAAACATTTAATCAATAGAAACAGGCAATAATGCAGATGTAACAGATACATTCCTGGATAAAGTTCTCTCCTCAGTCTTCCACTGAGGGGCGGTCTTGGTTTTTCGCTTCAGAGGAGGCTTTAAGGAGGTTAATGCATTATATTCATAACTTGGGCATTTGTAAGGTTAGAGAAACAGAAATCGCATCATCAGAATGCATTTTTCATGACAGAATCAAATATCACATTGTTAGATGTGTCCATTGTTTCATTAAAGAGTTTATAAGGTTGTGGTTTTCTGTTGGCTGAAAAAAACATCTGTTCTCTAATCTTGGGCAGCAATGAGGGGTCCACTACCCAGGAGGTCAAAAGTCATCTTAGGTGTCACAGAAGAATCCTCTGAGAGTAGAACAGAATTATTTAAGTCTCTGGGAACGTAGTCTGTTCGAACACCTTATCAGGTCTCGGCCAATCATTGTTTAGGCCAGGAAGTTCAGGGTAATAAATACATCTTTAGTGTCAACAAAGTTGTCTGTTGGTCGTAGATGGCAGGAAATAAAGAGACTTTATGGCTCCACATGTCTCTAGTAAGTTACAACCAGGCCTTAGAGAGAGGAGAAAGGAAGGAAGGCATTCTTGGCCCTTTGGAGGAGTTGATCTTGCTAGACAGGACTGAGCTGGCCTTCTTTATCAGTTTATCCAGTCTCTTCCTGTCAGCTGCTGTGATGCTGCTGCCCCAGCAGACCACTCCATAGAAGACTGCAGAGGCCACAACAGAGTCATAGAAGGTCTTCAGGAGTGCCCCCTGCACCCCAAAAGACCTCAGCCTCCTCAGCAGATAGAGTCTGCTCCATCCTGTTTTATAAAGTGCGGTGGTGTTATGAGTCCAGTCCAGTTTATTGTTTAGATGAGCACCCAGGTACTTATAAGATGTCACCATCTCAATGTCCCTTCCCTGGATGTGCACTGATGATAGGGGGGAGTGGGGGCGCCTGCGGAAGTCCACAACCAGCTCCTTGGTCTTTCCAGAGTTGATGAGCAGGTGGTTCTGCTGGCACCAGTCCACAAAGTCCTGGATGAGTTCCCTGTATGACAGGTCGTCCCCATCTGTGATGAGGCCGATGATGGCAGAGTCGTCAGAGAATTTCTGGAGGTGGCAGGTGGGTGACAGGTGGGAAAAGTCCGCAGTATAGAGGGTGAAGAGGAATGGTGCCAGCACCGTTCCCTGAGGCCCTGTCATGGACCAAGCAGTAAAGGCTCAAGACACTTAATTTAAAGAAAAATGGGTTTTTATTTTACCCAAAGAAATTTGGTCAAAATTACAAACCAAAATGTTAAGAGTTAGGCCTATAAAAGAGGTCAACTTAATATAACACTAAATAAACTAAAACAATAAGTGTCAACTCAACAAACAGACCTGACAAAATGAGACAAAGGGAGCACATATATAGGGGTTTGGCCAAACCACAGGAAACAAAGGGGGTAAACAAAATGGCTGCCACATTAAACTAAACACAAATCAAAACTAACTTAACCCAAATCCCCCCCATGATGTCAGCAGAGTTGGTCCATCCCAATGAGCTGGCTCCAGCATAAAAGTCCTTGGCCACGCCTTTTGCCTCTGAACCAGGAAGTTCTCCTCCCCCAACATCCAGGTAACTCAAAGAAAAGAGACCAGAATTAATAACAGAAAATTGATCTAAATCTTACAATGAGTAAATTGTGTGCACTAAATTTAAACAGTGTAACACATAAAGCAACTAATAAACTAATATTAAATCAAAATAATGTGTAGATGTGTTCTTTTAACTGCAAAACATGTGTCAAACTTATGAGGTGAGCAACTGATGGTGAGGTGAGGGTGAACATTACCCATGTGTGGCTGTGGCCATCACAGGCCCCTATACTACAGAGGACAGTCTCTAACACACAGTCCCGGATCCTCACATACTGTGGGCGGTTGGTGAGGTAGTCCACAATCCAGCATGTGAGGTGTTGGTTCACACCAGAGAGCTCCAGCTTGTCCCTCAGGATGGCTGGCCTGATGGTGTTGAAAGCGCTGCTGAGGTCCAGGAAAAGGACCCGAACAGAGCTCCCAGGCGACTCCAGGTGGGAAAGAGCTCGATGGAGGAGGAAAATGATGGCGTCATCCACTCCGATGCCAGTCTGGTACGCAAACTGCATGCAGTGGGTCCATGGACGAGCTCACCAGGGGGCGCAGGTTGGCAAGGACCAGCCGCTCCAGGGCCTTCATGAGGTGGGATGTGAGGGCCACCGGTCTGTAACAGCTAGGGTCCTTGGAATGGGGGGTCTTTGGCATCAGTACCACGCAGGATGTCTTCCAGAGGCGTTGTACCCTTCACAGTTTCAGGCTCAGGTTGAACAGATGTCCAACAATCCCACTCAGCTGGTCTGAGCAGGACCTGAGCAGTCTGGGACTGAGGCCGTCTGGTCCTGCAGCCTTCCTGGTCTTAATCCTCCTGAGCTGATTCCTCACCTGGAGAGGTGTAAGGGACAGGGTGGAGCAGGGGGGCTGTGTGTCCTGGGGTGTGGATGTGGGGCTGGATACTGGAGGGGGGGGGGGATCTGGTGATGGTCTCCTCGGTACTGTGGGGGGGGAGGGGGAGGTGAGGGGGGGCTGGTGGTGGTGAGCTGGGTACTGTAGCGGGGGAGGTGAGGGGGTGGGGGGGAGAACTTGGGCAGAGTGCTGGGAGAGCGGTGGACGGGGGCTGCTGCAGGGCTGTCACTGCTGGGGGAGGGGCAGACACTTCCTCAAACCTACAGAAGTAGGTGTTCAGTTCATCTGCCCACTTCTGGTCCCCAGCTGTCTGGGAGTTGGACCCCTGGTGGCCCGAGATGGTTTTTAGGCCTTCCCAGACTCCCTTGGTGTTTTTCTCCTGCAGCTGTTCCTCCATCTTCTTCCTGTAACTGTCCTTCTCCTCCCTGATTTTCCTCCTGTGCTGTGTTACGCAGGGCCAACAGCTGATCCCTACTGTAAACAATGGGAGCCATTGCCGCTCACGGACCCAGAGACGCGAGGAAAAGTTGCAGAAAAAAAGTGTTTAAAGTAGCACCAGATGATCCGAGCTCGGTGTCTCTGGTGCACCAGGGTTTCACACACCCACAAAACGATAGATGAGGAAAAAGGACGTACAATAAACATTAAGAAAGAGAAAACTCTGTAGAGTTCGCAGAGCTGCTGTAAGAGGCTGCCATTCGTTCAGCGCCGGAAGTGAAAACATTGTGTGTGTATATATATATATATATATACGTATATATATACACACACACACACACACACCTATATACACACACACACAAACATATATATATATAAATAAATAAATAAATATATATATATATATACATATATATTTATATATATATTTATATATGCACACACACACATATATATATACATACACAAACATATATATATATATAAATAAATAAATAAATATATATATATATATACATATATATTTATATATACACACACACACACACACATTTAACTTTTTGTCTTTTTTTTTAAATATTAATTATTTATTAAAGTATTTACTCTAGTAATATTTTTACTTTTGAACTAATTAGGTTATTGTCAATCTGAATCTCAATTTCTGATTTTCCCCATAGACCCTCTGAGGCAGTCTGATTCCTGACTTTAAGCTGTATTTGAGACTCAGCCCCCAGACTTCATCACGGCTCATTGGTTGCACTCATCAACCACATTTTCTTCTCAATCCTGTTCATCCACCCATTCATCAACCCCCACAAAGCATGCCTGATATATATATGTGTGTGCTTGATACGTGGGTGTGTGTATGTGTGCATGTGCCTGTGTCTGTGTGTCTATTGGAGGCTAGAGAGAGCAGAGAAAGAGGTCACAGTGGTAATAGGAAGCTCTGAGAGACTGACAGGAGTGTGCATGTGTACATAATCTATTAATTAAAGGCAAAGCAGCAAAACGAATGGGGAACCTTTTCCTGTGTGATATCTCCATCCCCCACCCATCTCCTCCATCCCCCTCCCCACTCTGCTCCTCCTTCTCACCCACTCACACTCTCCAGGTAGGCAGAGAAAACACACATTGAGACGTTTATCGGGAGATTAAAACCAAATCTTTGAGATTGCCATATAAAAAGGTAATTTACAATATTAAACTGGCTTTTATCTATATGCAAATGACTCCCCCTCCCACAACCTATTTAAATAATTTACGTAAGCTTTTTTTTTTTCCTTTTTTTTGAGGGGGGGGGGGAGTCAAGTGACTGTCTTTTCCATTCCATCTGAAATAACTTGGTTACGCTATAAAGGAGACTATTAACTTCTTTCTTCTTTTACCTCCATCTTCCATTTCATTTCCCTCCTCATCCCAGAGTTTATTTCTCTCAATCACGCCAATAGTTTTCGCTTCAGGTAGAGCATTGATGAGAACTAACACTGCTTATTGCACTGCTTCCTGGTTTTTCTTCATCCCTCCAGCGTTTCCCTCTTCCTTTCTTTCCTTTTTAGCCGTCGAGTGCGGTGACGATTGGGTGCCGCAGGATCCTTCAGGCTTCGTCTTCGCTGAATGTCATACATTTAGACATCAGGCTGCTCATGGTAATTTCTTCTCCTTCACTGGCCTGTTTGTGTCTTTTCTTGCATCTTATCAGCTCTGACTTGCATCTTCAACACCTGAGCTGTCAGTCAGCTGTTGGTTGATCTGAATGAGAAAAGCTTGCCTGTCTGGTGTTAAGATCTCTCGCCTCTGTCCCCTATCCTGAGGTTGGAGGTGTACCAGCTGTTAACTACGCTGACACATGATGGCCACCACACGTCCCCTATGTTGGTCGTGCTTGTCATTTAAAATGAGAGTGGCAAAGATTCAGCCTGCAGTCTATACGTCACCAGCAGGATCAGTGTCAAGGCAGAGTGGATAAGACGGCGTCAACACATCAGCAAAAATGACGATGACAGAAAGTTTAAAAGACAAACTGATAAATCAAGTCCACAAACATACCTGTTCATCTGGCTGAGGATGGATTCTCTTTGATATTGTGGGGAATAAGGACATTAGTTTGTGCAATGGTTTGACCAGTGGCTGTGTAAATTAATGACTTTGAGATTGACTTGAGTTGACACCAGCACCAACATCCTCCATGGATGTGATTGTGTTAGCTTAATCTCTTTAGCTGTGTTTCCTCACACATAAACCACTGATTAGTACTTTAGACACAATACAACTCAGACCTAAAGTTAATAAATAAAAATTTCATCTCTATGATGGAGTCTTTTGACACTTCTGTAAATTCTGCTTGGGATAAACACCCTAACACCCCTAATTGGTGAAAGTTTTTGTACAGAGCTGTACCTCACCTTGAGCTTTGTGGAGAAACATGAATGATGAGTGGATATTTGAAGATCTCACAAAATTTAAAATTCCATATCAAACCCACATTGACTTTTACAGAAGTCTCACCCCGGCATGGTCAATAACCAAATAACCAATCAGAGTGTATCATTTTGGATTGGTAAATGGAATGGCCAAAGTCCCAGGGACCCCAGGCCATGACCCTGTCACTCCCCTACACGAAGCCACACACCCTTTGGGGATCACATCCTACTATTGGAGGAACACTGCACTACCACAAACAAAACTGGACTTTGGGGGTGAAATGTGCTTGAGTACAGTACAAAATGCCTTGTGTCGATGTACCCTAAAAGGGAAAGACCTGGACATGGTATAATGATCATCACACACATATGCTCTGATCATCATTGTTTTGGCCACAGCACATACATCTGACTAACTCTCAGATTCAAAGGGACTTTACAGAAACCAGGAGTTTGAAAAAGTGATATAGATAGTAAATTAGCAATAATGATGCTGACTGTTTTACAAAATTCTTACTTTGCTTTAAATGGAGCCTGAGTGCAAAAGCAAAAAATCTCCCCCATCAACCCCCCTCCCCTGTCTCTTCCCTTTCACAGAACAAATACATAAAGCAACCGTGGCTAAATGGGATTACAAGGACAAACTCCCTCCATCAGGCTTTATTTCTGTACAAATCAAGCTTGTTTCGGCTGAACACAAAAGAAAGTGATTTGAATGGGACCTTAAAAGTCCAATGATAGACTTGTGATGATATTTAAAGCTTAACTATGCACGGTACATGACCTCAGTCAGTATTCAGCATATTTTTACATGCTGGGGTAAGTTTTTTAAGGAAGAAAAATGATCTCTGTATTTTGTTCAACAATTTATTTTATTAATATAATCATTTAGGTCCAATAAAATTCTCATGTCTCTGAGAGGGCTGAAAGGCTAATGACAGTGACACGCTGTTTATGGAATATGTACAAAATTTTTTGACATATTCTTAAGAATTGGTTAGAAAGCTATCAATTCATGTCATCCTTTTTGTTTTGTTCACTTGGAGTTGTCTTTCTTTGTCTTAAACGATGTATTTGTTTTTGCTTTGGCATTTATAAATATATATATATATACACTATATTGCCAAAAGTATTCGCTCACCCATCCAAAGAATCAGGTGTTCCAATCACTTCCATGGCCACAGGTGTATAAAATCAAGCACCTAGGCATGCAGACTGCTTTTACAAACATTTGTGAACGAATGGGTCGCTCTCAGGAGCTCAGTGAATTCCAGCATCGAACTGTGACAGGATGCCACCTGTGCAACAAATCCAGTTGTGTAATTTCTTCGCTCCTGAATATTCCACAGTCAACTGTCAGCTATATTATAAGAACGTGGAAGTGTTTGGGAACGACAGCAACTCAGCCACGAAGTGGTAGGCCACGTAAACTGATGGAGCAGGGTTAGCAGATGCTGAGGCACGTAGGCCGAAGAGGTCGCCAACTTTCTGCAGTCAATCGCTACAGACCTCCAAACTTTATGTGGCCTTCAGATTAGCTCAAGAACAGTGCGCAGAGAGCTTCATGGAATGGGTTTCCATGGCTGAGCAGCTGCATCCAAACCATACATCACCAAATGCACCAAATGTTTTTCAGGAGCTGGGCTTGGCCCCTTAGTTCCAGTGAAAGGAACTCTGAATGCTTCAGCATACCAAGACATTTTGGACAATTCCATGCTCCCAACTTTGTGGGAACAGTTTGGAGCTGGCCCCTTCCTATTCCAAAATGACTGTGCACTAGTGCACAAAGCAAGGTCCATAAAGACATGGATGACCGAGTCTGGTGTGGATGAACTTGACTGGCCTGCACAGGGTCCTGACCTCAACCCAATAGAACACCTTTGGGGTGAATTAGAGCGGAGACTGAGAGCCAGGCCTTCCAACATCAGTGTGTGACCTCACAAATGCGCTTCTGGAAGAATGGTCAAAAATTCCCATAAACACTCCTAAACCTTGTGGACAGCCTTCCCAGAAGAGTTAAAGCTGTTATAGCTGCAAAGGGTGGACACCGTCATATTGAACCCTATGGATTAGGAATGGGATGTCAGTTAAGTTCATATGTGAGTCAAGGCAGGTGAGCGAATATTTTGGCTATATATATATATATTTATATATCTATATCTTTATATATATATATGTATATATATATATATATATATATATATATATATATATATATATATATATATATATATATATATATATATATATATATATATATATATATATATATATATATGTGTATATATATATATATATATATATATATATATATATATATATATATATATATGACTATAAATGGCATTACATAATAGCAATGACAACGATGGTTGCAAAAAATATATATTTTTTTAATGATTCATATAATGAAAAACACATTTTCCTTTCCATTTCACAAAAACAATGGTCAGTCTAGCAGCCCTGAGAATATGTGGGTTTAAAAGACCCTGCAATTTGCGTGAGGCTCCAATGTTCAAAATAAGTAATTCTGATACATTTCACTTCTTCATTCAAACAGTTTGCAGCCTATTGTCTGTATGTTAATCTGTTTGTAGAGTCATTCCTTCTCCTGTGAAACACCGCCTCGAGCGCTAGTCTGGTAGTCTAGTATTAAAGGCAAATAGGCTAACTGCTCTGCTGTTAAAAAAAACAAACAAGCAAACAGAAAACCCCCTCAAAACAGAAATTAAAGTGTTGAAAACCGACTCAGTAATGAGTGGCTCTACCGTTCTTGTTGATCACGTCAAAAATGTGTTTAGGCATACTTGATGCAAATGTTTACGGGAGGCTAGTGGGAACTTTGCGCCAAGTGGTGAAGATGGCTTCACAAAGAGCATTCACTGTCTGGAACTAATGTCCATTTTTGTAAACTTCCCTTGCCCCCCATCTCCAAATGTTCTCAGTTTGATTTAGATCAGGGGAACACGCAGGATGGTGTATATATGGATGTATATATATATATATATATATATATATATATATATATATATATATATGTATTCATACACACATACGGGGAGAGCTTTCTACATCACAAACTATGAGACCAGTTGAAATAACTGCAGGTCGATAGTGTTTCTACAAAAATTACAGGGTTGTGGAGCTGTTAGTCAAACAAACTCTACCATATTCACACAATCCTGAGACGAAGTCTCAACAAGAGCTGTTTTACTAACACTTATGGGTTTCCGGGGCCTAAAAGTCATTGGAGTGCTGTCCTGGCTGTTTTCATTCATTTTCATTGGCAGTTTATGGTTTGCTCTGAAAGAATTTAAATCTCTTGTTCGAGCCACATTGTTTAAGGCACAATTGGAGAGGAGTGAAATGTTGCCTTTCCCCCTAATGGCTTTAGGAACTTGAGTTTTGGTAAGATTCATTTCCTTTTGATGGTTCTTGAATGAGGTTTAGGAGTTGTGTCTGAGCACTGAACAAACTCCAAAGCTTTTGTTTTGATTCTGGATTAATTGCAATATTTCATATTTTAAATCTTCATTGTGAGAAGAAAATTATTTACTCATTCACTTGAACTTTGCTGCATTTACCACTTAATGTGTTTTGTGGTTTATAATTTAACACAATGGGGCTCATTTCCTTTAAAACAAAACAACACAAAAAAAACAGATTGGGTCACTGTATGCCAGCTGCAAGTCTCACATTTTTTACACCATTTGTCGAGCTGGATGGACCTTCATCCTTGTCTTCTACATCTTCGGACAACACAGTCTTGGTATGTTATTTACATAGTTTTATTATGACCCGTGATAGGACATGATTTGATGTTCGCCAACAGGTTAGCATATCTTAAACCTCCCGTGTTTGTGTGTGCATGTCCTCTGGCTCAATTGCATAAACCATCTCCATAGAATATGTTATGTTTTAACAAATTAAGCAAATCAGTTGGGAATGGTTAAAAAAATATTCCATTAATATATATTCCTTTAATTTCTTGATTACCTTCCATTTTCCTCAATTTTCCTCACCTTTCATTTTGTTTTCCCCTCAACTTTCCTCCATGTTTGTTTGCCACCATTTTCTTTTTCCCTCCGTTTTGTTTCAAGTATTTTCCTGCTTCCCCTGTTTCCACCATTTTTGTGTTTTTGCTCTGTTTTGTGCTGCAGGAGTGACGTGTTTTTGTAGGCGAACCCCAAATTTAGCCATTAAACTGAGTAAAAGCCTGTGGGGTTTTTCACTGTGTGCTTGAATCATGACTGATAAGGTCTGTGGTGAACAAAAATTTATAGAACTTTCACGTTTTGTGTACCATGGAAATCTCTATAAACAAACCTAACTTTCATATTTTTTTTAGGCTTAAGCGGGGTACACACATAAAGATTATCAGGCTGTTTTTGTCCCGACTTTCCCCCTTCCCTACCAAGGACGGCAAATGCCCTATTATCTTATGTCTTATAAGATTATCCTATCAGATTATCCTGTGGTCCTATATATAAATATTAAACTTGTTCAATATTTACGACCAAAAATCTTCATGTGTGGAGGGAAAGCCGACGACTCCCGAGTCATGACTCCATGGATTGTGACGTGGAACAGAATGTAGCCAATCAAGAAGTGAGCTGACTGAGAAACAAGGAAGCAAGCGTAAATAAAAACAAGCACAGCCGACCTGAAACATAAACATAAAGTTTGGTGGACCTAAGAAACGGAGGACCAGCTCATGTGTTCACGCAGTCTCCAGGATTTTTCCACAGTCTTTTCTTTTATTTAGTTCCCGATTTTCCGTCAAAAATAGTCCCAAGACCACCATCATTCTCTCTTCTCCTATGTGTTTTCCGGTTGTTGCCATAGACAACATTTATGGTTGTTGCTATGCTTCTTCTTAATTTTGGTAGATTGCGTTTGATCACACGAGATTTCTGTCTTTGAGGACTAGATACTAGATCAGTGGTGGGACAGAATGGTTATGTGTGTGGTGTGCTGTGTTAAGATTATTGGAGCACACCACACACAGTACGATCCTGATTTTTTATCTTCATGTGTGGGGTATCTAACAGATAAAACATCTCTTCAGGTTTAGAAAATCCTTATGTGTGTACCAGGTTTTAGACATAATTGGTAAGCATAAACAGCTATTATAAGCTGTTATGGAACTACAACAATGTGTTCTAATTAGAAGCAGCTACCACACTACCAGTTTTTAAGGCTATGTTGTTGAAGAAATGCCTCTTAATAGAATGACATGATAGAGTTGATGCCAGTGCCTATGGTGTATGGTGTATGCATTACCAGTTATTAGAAAAAGTTAAGTAATGAGAGTCCCTGTCCATTTTTGTAGTACTTGTTAGCAGTATGTTAGCAGCCATCCCCTTTAAACATCAATGCTTTAAAATTCAAAACCAGGGCAACTTCAGATGCATTTCTTATAGCAAAATGAAACTTTCAAAACTTGTTTTCACTCTGTGGTTACAAGTGAGCACACAGGAGTTGTGGCTGTCCAGCGACCCTGATTTGAACCATCCAGATCCAAAGTTCAGTAAGTCTGAAAGTTGCCATCATGGTAGCACTGGCATAACTTTCTTTTTGTCTGGACATATTTTCCTAATTTTCCCAAATTAGTTATCATACAAGTAGGCTGGTTTATTCTCTGTTAGTTTGCTGCTCTATGATATGTCACCCCTGGTTCACACTGCCTCTTGAAACCCCTCTCCTTGCTCTGTCTTTGTACCTGTAGGGGCTCTGAGTGTCAGTCAGGTAGGTGATATTGCAAAATTCATGAGAAGCACTGAAACAACAATCTGTATTCTGTGTTTTGATTACAGGTCAAATTCCTTGACCTTTCATGATCAAGTGGGTGGTATTTTTTGGGCTGAAGAACCATTACAGAAAAGAAGTATATTTTTTAAAAAATAATTTAAAAAAAAGGTTGGATGCAGTGCTTTAGTTATTGCTTCCCTCAATAGTTAGCACTTTGTAAATGTTTGACAAGTTCTTTGTCTAATGTTAAATTCAAGATTGTGAGTTCTTTGTTCTTATTTGGTTCTTTTTACCACTGGTTTATACTCATGCTATGTTGCCTAATTTTTAAGGTAAATGAAAAAAAAAGATTGTCTCTCTTTTTAGGCTGACTGAGAGCATTTGGGGCAGTGATCTTCAATAGTCTGAAAGCTACCAGTCTCTTGACAGAAAAAAATCTGCTTATTATTGTATTCCAAGCTTTTATTTATTGTTATCTATTATTCTGTTCAATGAGTGCTTTGTTTTATTAGTGTCTGATTTTCTTTACAGTGTTTCACTTTTCCTCGGCAAAACCCCTGTGTTTGGAACTATTTTGTGATGCCATATAGGGGCTATGTACAGTATACTTCCACCAGCTGCTTTGCTCTCATCAGATGTCCACGTCGTCCAAAACAAGAAACAACAGACATTAACAACCACCAGCTTTTCTAAACTGAACTGAAAAATGAGAGAGCTGGCACGAGAGGATATGTTCATGAACCGGAGTACACAGAGAAAGAACGGTTGCAAATGGAGTCACAGGTAGAAAGTGGGATGGGTGAAACTGTTGTGAAAACTGAGGAGCAGGACAGATTACAAGTCAAGTAGTGGTGCAGATACGTGACCTCTGAGCCCATGCCCTCAAACCTGGAGGCCCATTGCTGTTACAAGTGGGGCTGAGTTACAACACTTTTCCTAAAAACAGGCACTGCCAACAGCTGATGAGTGCAGAGCAGTGCATGGCTGGTGGAAGGATGCATCATTTCTGTAAGGACCGTACCTGATCATCCATTTCGGTAGTAAATATTGCCTAAGTGTTACTGACGAAACAATCTGTGGAGGAGGTAAAATTTTTACTCATTGGTAAAGATGATTTGTTATGTTAAGCAACACTTGTATGTTTTTGTTAAATGTGTCATGTGGCAGTATTTTGAAGGAAGGGGAGCTGGGGGCCTCTATGCTTCCTGTCTGCAAATCCACTGCATTTGCTCTTGAGGTAGATGTTAATGATTTTAATTTTTGCTGTCCTCTCAGGCTGATAGGAATCATCAAGGCTCAGTAGAATGCTACCAGCAGAATAACTGTACTTGTGGTGCATTAGTCTGACTTGGAGTGTTGAGGTCTGATGCTCCCTCTGATCACTGCTTCATTGGTAGGAAATGTTAATGATAGTATGTGGCTGTCACTCAGACAGCCACATACTACAAAAAATATGCAAAAGTAGGAAAATAAAATTTGAAATATTTGAGAATTTCAAAGTAAATACCTAAAAGCCTAATAATAAACATATTGCTTAAATGAAAGCAATCTTTATGACTTTAGTTTATTCTTTTTGTTGAAACTGTGCTTTTAATGCATTCTACTCCCTATAGAATCATCACCATGCCTGTAAGGTCAGACTGGTCACACTGATCAGGGCCAAGCAGGCCAAAAATCAGTCCTTCTAGTCTCAGCTGGTCAAATTGATGTACCTTTATATCTTGCATTTTGTAATTTCTGCTTTACATCCCTAAATTGTCCTTGCTGCTTTGAATTGAAACTTTTCTTTTTTATGGGGAAAGCGAGCAGAACAACCGTCTGCCCTCAAGGCCACTTTGTTACCTCCGCCAAGGAGGTTATGTTTTTGCCGGCGTTGGTTAGTTTGTCTGTTTGTTTTTCTGTTTCTTTGTGTTCAAGGTAACTTGAAAATTTATGGACGGATTTGGATAAAATTTTCAGGAAATGTGTGGAATGGGATAAGGAACAAATGATTAGATTTTGGGACTGATCTGGATCACCATCCGGATCCTGGAATTTTTTTAAAGGATTTTTTTAACATTGCCAGATAGGACCATTTTCGCCAAAGTGGACTGAAGCTACTTGGCGGAGGTCTGCGCTCTCTGAGTGCTTTTCTAGTTGTTTATCTTTCAGTTCAGATTTGAGTTCTTTCCAAACATTTTAACTAACTTTTTTTATTTGGAATGTATTTCATTTAACTTGGATTGAATAGGTACACCTCACTGTTCAGAATAGTACTCTTTTATCTTGTATTTTTAAGATTTTTTTGTCATCTGAACTCTACATTTAAAGTAGGCTACTTTATTAAAACAGCCCTGTGGCTTGTGTTGTTGTGCCTTTGTGTCTTAAGGAAAAGCAATTGCAAAATGTTACTCTCGGTTTAGCCAGATGGGGAGCTCAAGGGTTGACTGCTCTCAGTCTGAAAAGCTGCTGCTCTTCTTTGAGAGACTTCTCTGCGTGCATTTTGTTGTTTCTGTGTTTGTTAGACTTCTAAGCTTAAACTCACAGATACACAACAGTTTCATAGGGCAGGATTGTTGGTTTTATGTTAATCTTTTGTATTTTTATTGTGTTTTTTTGGATTTTATTCATGGCACAATAGTAATGACTTGTTTTTTTATTTGTCTTTGTTAATTACTGTAATTTCATCAACCTGTAGGAAAGAAATAAGTAGTTATGAGTGTTGCCTTAATGTCATTTCAGATTGTCTGCCCTTGTGTTTTTTTGTTTTTATATTTTAGGCAAGAGTACACAACAAGAGTTGCCACTGCAGCCACTGTACCCTAAACACGGCCCCACAGCTATGACTTCATGGCAAAAGACAGCAGTGGAGTCGACAATGCAGTGAGTGTGGCGATGAGGATGGAGCTGACGCCACATTAAAGCTTTGGATGCAGAATAGAGAGAGATGAAGACCAGAGAGCAGGGAGCACCCTGATGGCCACCCAGCAGCGGGAGAAAGAGGAGTGTTACAACCTGTAAACGTGTAGCACCAGCGAGGAACTCTGATGGGCTGTGTGAGTACTCCTTTGGGGAACTTTGTTTCATCCTGGTGCATGGTCACAGCTTTTGTCCTCTTTACTCTGCTGATTGCACACTGCTCTGATGGTTCCCCCCCCCACTCCCCCTTCCTCCACACACACACACACACACACACACACGCACACACCCCCCCCACACACAAAATAAATACTGATGTACTAGCTATTTATCACCTTGTTAAACATTCTTGAAAAATGCAGCCTAAACTTTTTATATTGACCACAGATCGTTTACATGTTTACCCCTCAAACAGAAATGCACGTCTGCATTATGTAAGTACATACTTTTGTCTTTAGTCAGCCTCTGAACACCGTGACTCTGTTGATCTGAACATTTATCGATGCTGTTTTTAAAATTGTTAGGAATTTAAGGGTATATACATGAACAATTTGGTTGGTTCAAATGTGATTTTCAGTTCTTATTCAGGTCTCAAAGTCAGCAAAGGCCTGATTATCTGATTATCTTGTGGTGTGAGATATGTCAAGAGTCGTTTTATCTTCCGAAATCGTCTCTGAAGGGGTTTGGGCTGCCCAGACCTAAAACTGTAACCTGTATGTTGTCACATGGAAGCCAGTCAGGGAGCAAGCTGGCTGAAGCGGGAGGCAAACATAGCCATAACAACAGCATTAAATGTACAGCCTAAAGTCTGACAGATGTCAGAGGTGGAGGACCAGCTTGTTAATTTGTGGCAAAACACAAGCATTTATGAAGCATGACTGTAATATATTAGTCAAACTGATAAGAGGGGGAGCTAGACAGGGGTTGCAACTGCCAGGAGTACTGAAGGAAGCTAACTACTGCCTGCATTTAGCTTCAATTCCTCCTGTTGTCGTCCACCATGTTTGTTTTCCAAGTGACCACGCAAGGTTACAAACTTTTTAACATGCCACACAATACAGAAACAAGACCATTAAATCTATCATTATGTTTCCTCATGTGTTATGTCTCTAACAATTTCAGTGACAGTTACAGTTTTAAAGATCTTCACATGTGTGCCAGGCCTTGGTTACATGTGCCAAGCCAGAGTCAGTTTGCAGCCATTAAGGACTCACAATGATTTTAACAAAGCTGTTGTGTTCTGTCTGATATGCATGAGAAGAGTGGCTAACGTGTTCAATGCAAAAAAAATTGTAGAGAGAACACTGAGTTTGAAATTAAAATCTCTTTAAAGCAGCCTGTGTCTGCTAACCATGACCTCCTGCCCCCTCTTCCACTCCTCATAATTTCATAATTGGATCATTAAAAAAACAAACTCAATCCAAGAAAGCCTCTTTTAATTCAAATGATCAAGCAGCGAGAAGATGCTGCACGCAGTTCATTTCATCGCTCAGTGTGAACCTCATGAACATGAAGCTGATGTTTCAATTCCCATTATTGCCCAGAGACTGGCTGTGATCATGAGTGAGTCACACTCCCCATAATGAGGCTCCAGCAGACTCTTAGAGGTTAGCAGAGGTGCCATCTCGACGCCAGTGGCTAATTGACGATTATGTACAGTACACGGTCTAGGCAAAATCATTCATTTTAATGGGGTGATTATTGGCAGGAAAGACATGTGGCCCAGGGGCCCCTACGGTGGCCTCTGATGGACAGTCTGACACCGGAGGGGTTTACATCAGTGAGTGAGATGAGTTCACCATGGTGATCTAATCTCGGAGCAGGAACTATCGAGGGGGGGAAAACAAGTTTAATTTCCTGTGTCTTAGAGTCAGGATATGTACCTTGATGTACTGAGAGGTGCTACTGAAACTACAAGGGAAAAAAAAACCAGGAAACAGCAGCCATACAGGCAGAAGCAGCTGATATTATCTCATTTTAATATTTCTCTCCATCGAACAGCAGCGCTCTTCTAATTGGATCCATAGCTACATTGTGGAGGATACCTGGAGCTTTATTATCTCTCTCTGTGGAGCATCAGATGCACAGGGCTGTATGCTCCAGGCTCATATCTTGTTATTCTGTGAACATGGGGTGAACAAAATTCTGATTTTGCAACACTTGTTGGCTGTGAAGCTCCAACAAGGCACATGCATTTATACATTTGACCATTAGTTAGTTGTGAAACTTTTCCAGTTCTGGCCTAATTAAGACTGGGAAATTTATTCTGTTTAAAGCAGTTCCACTGAAAGTGTTATTTCACACTAGAGTTTTGACCTTTAGAGGACATGTGCTTTACATTTAAACTATTTGATAGTTTAAATTAGATTATTTTCAGTAATGTGAATGCATGGATTGATTTTCTTCTTACACTACGTGAATGTCAGAGGGTACTTGTGTCAAATTAGCTTAAAAAACAATTGAACTAAAAGAAAAACAAAGAAATGGTAACACTTTATAATTAGTACACACTATATTATAAACATGTCTATAAAGCATGTTTCTGACTTCAATACTGATAAGTATGTACTTTATAAACAGAGTTATAAATGTTTCATCATTTATAAGCACGTTAGTTAAGGATTAACTAATTAACTGAATCTATCATTTATGAAGTGTGTTTCTGACATAAGTACTCAGTAGTGTGCCCTTTATAAACACAGTTCTTCATTGTTAAGTTCATACATAACTTGCTCAATGTTTTCATACTTTATCCAAGATGGATTTAGTGTTTCTAATTAGTTATTAGATCATTTACAAGCCAGTCATGTCAGTTGTTTGTAAGATCATTTAGAAAGTGTATGCAAATGATTAACGGAGTATTTAGCTACACATTAATGCATGCACTCACGCGTAATTCAGACATGCTAATGGCTAGTGAGTGTGTTAGTAGATGTTTTATAAAATTTATGTATAAATATTTCAAGAAAATGTCTTTCAAACACTTTTTAACACAGAAGTTCATAATTCAGGTAGTTAAAAAGTGCTAACTTCTCATAATTAAGTATTTTGTGTGGTCTTATCTAAAGTGAGCAATGTCCATGTCTTATAAGCTCATTTAGGAATGAGATTTAAAGGCTGGCAATGCCTCAAGACTCATAAAAGTCCCAATTATCTTAACAGACAAAGCAAGACAACACAAAGGGAAAATGAATGTAATAAATTGATATTTATTGCATCTTATCAACATATTGTGGCAGTACAACTGCACTGTTTATGTAAAATTATGCACAAGGGTGAGCATGGGAGAATAAAAACCCACCAACACCAACAGTGGATCACAAAAGATTCAAGTTCTACAATAAAATCTTTGATTTTAAATAATAATAATAATAATAATAATAATAATAATGATAATCTCTCAGCATCAAAAAAATAAAGTCAGAAAATATTCCAGTGGCATAATTCAACAAAATTCCAAGTTTATGCTAAATCCATTATTGATAAAGTATGTAAATGCAATCATTAAGCATGTTATGGATGAGCTTATTAATGGAAAGCAAATATTTAGAACTGTGTTTATTAAATACATAACAATGAGTATTCATGCCAGAAACATGTTTTTAAATTATTAATTCTGTATTTACCTATCCCTAATTAATGTGCTTATTAACAATGGTAAAACATTTATAACTATGTCTATAAACTTAATACTAATAAGTATTCATTTCAGAAACATGCTTTATGAATGACAATTTCAGTGTTTTTAATGATTAACTGATGCTGTACAGTGTGCACTTATTATAAAGTGTTAACCAAGTGATTGATTTTCAGTATTTACTATTAAGTGTCTTTTAAAATACAATCACTGTGTTATACTACTACATCGTCATGGTTTCACTCCAAAATTGCACAATTCTAATTATAATGATTCCCTTTTTTCAGAGAAAATAATACTCTGACTCCATGTCACAACGAAAAGAAAAAAAAAAAACATCTTTGATGTTTAAACTGTTAAAAAGCATTCCCATCAGTTCATGTACTCATCAGGCTATGAATTATCATTTATATGCTATTACCTTTAGCTGCCACTACTTAAACTGAATTTGTGGTAAATTCACACTTTGGTCTATGTTGTTAAGGACTCTTTTTATCATCCCAACAATAATTATGTTGTAAAGCGCCTATAGATACACTACTGGTTAAAAGTTTAAGAAAACCCCATTTTTTCCAGTTTTTTTTTTTAAACGAAAATAATTCAGTTTAATGTCTCGTTGCCCTCTGAAATGAAAGCATAGTACAAAATAAGCAATTGGAGTAAAAAAAGAGATCATGAAATCAATTTATAGACCAAAATGCATTCTAAACTCTTGACTCATCAAAGTAACCACCTTTGGCAGATATAACAGGAGAACACACTCGAGGCATTCTTTCTACAATAGAAATCAAGTATTCTTCAAAACATTCTTCCCACGTCTGTTGCAGAAGTTCCCATAAATATGTGGCACTTGTGGGTTGCTTTGCTTTTACTCTTCTGTCAGTCAATCAATCACTCAATCAATCAATCTTTATTTGTATAGCACCAATTCATAACAAGTGTTATCTCAAGACACTTTACAATAGAGCACAAAGCTCTTCATATTATGGATACACATATATGCATAGATACATATATACATATATAAAATACACATATACATATATATACAAATATATACATCCAACACCCAACATGAATCCATATAGCCAATCATGAATCCCTCCATCATGGTGGCAAGAAAAAACCTTCTGTTAAGCAGCAGGAAATCTTGAATGTGGACCCCAGTCTCATGATGAACAGCAAATCCACACGATGCTGTGTTGGGTGTGTGGGCAAAGGGAGGGAGGTAAGTGGAGACAAGTGGACTAAAGTAAGAACTAAAGCTAGTGACAGATCAAAGGACCAATCATAGACCTGTCGTCATCAAATTTGTTTCTGCTGGAAACAAATTTATTAGAGGTTAGCCTCTTGAGATGCTACAACTTGTTTTCAGGAGGGTCCTCATGTCTGTGTGATTGTGGTGATAATTTTATAGAAGTATAATCAATAAAAGTCTTACTGAAAAACTCAGAAAAAGGAGGAGCCATTCTGTCCAGTTCATGCCAAACCAGCTCGATGGGGTTCAAGTCTGGAGACTGGGCTGGCCACTCCATGTTATCAAGCTTACCATCTTGTTCTTTTTTCCTGAGGTAGTTCTGGCATAGCTTGGACTTATGTTTTGGGTCATTACCTTGCTGTAGGATGAACCCCTGACCAATTAGGTACATACCAGAGGATATTGCATGGCGCTGCAGAATGCTGTGGAAGCCGTTTTGGTTCAGGGTGCCTCTCACTTTGTCCAAGTCACCAACCCTGGATCCAGCAAAACAGCCCCAAACCATCACACTTCCTCCTCCATGTTTGACAGTTGATGTCACATCCTGTTGAACCATCCTTTCACCTACTTGATGACGTACAAAGATCCTGCGTGATGAACTGAATATTTCAAATTTTGATTTATCAGTCCATAATACCTTCTTCCAGTCTTCAGTAGTTCAATGGCGGTGTTTCATGGCCCAGGCAAGCCTCTTTGTCTCATTCTGACATCTTAGCAATGGCTTTTTTGCTGCAACTCATCCTGTCAAACCCTCAGCTAACATTTCAGCTATTCATTGGACTTGCACGACTTGAGTTGCAATAAATAACTGGAAAAATTGGGGTGTTCTAAAACTTTTGACCGGTAGTGTATGTTGGCCAAAGCCAAGCTTACTCTTCTTCAACTTTTGGTGTTGTTTCTTCTGTGCACACTGCACGCTGTAGGCCCTCTGTTTCTGACCTTGTTTGCCCATGTCTTAACAAGGTCTCCTTGGCAAAAGAATCCAAACAAAGCATTGGCCTAATTGGCCCTGGTTAATAAGTTTATATTAAGCACATTCCTCCACGCCTTCATTGTGTCTCAGAGGGGTCTTGAATTCTCCAAGGGCTATTGTGAGAAATTAAATAAAGAATACATTGTGCTAATGAAGCTGCAAAGGAATTATTGCAGCAAAGGAGGATATAGTCCTTTTCAAAGGTTATTGTACATGGTGGGACTTGATTTCAGTGTTCTGCAACCTAGGACTTACCTCCCATTTTTAATCCAAGGAATTCATATATTTTGTTCTTTAATGTACTTAGTCACATTGAGCATTTTTTATGTCCCGTGTAATGAAAGAGTGTTTGAAAGTTATTAAATGGTCCCTATCAATAATCATTAGAGCCATTTAATTTTCACCTCACTAGTATTTGTCATGTTTGTAGAAATCTTTATTAAGTGCAAATTCAAATCTAAAACACAATCAAAACAGTCAATTTTCATTTGTGGATCTAGACACAGACTGGCTAATTTGCTAATAGAGTATAACATTACCTCTTTAAATCTGCTTTCTCAGAGAGAGATAGAGGTAAGTCAGAACAGAGGAACGTACAGGGGAAGACAAATATGCAGACCAAGGATGCTGTCACACCTAAAATTTGGAGGACTCAGCTCAGTTCGGGGGAAAAGTTACAACATTGTTTTATTTTTCACTTGGTTTGGTTTGCTTTCACACTGCACAAAGTCAGGTGGATCACAGCCTGTCAAATGTTGTGTAGCTTAGCCTTCTGCCACTAGTTGGGACTGTAGCTGTGGTCTTTGTCTCTGCCGTCCAGCCTGTTGCTGCATCATGAGCCAGAAATACATGACCGGCTCCAAGTAATAACAATGTTTAACTCAGGGCAGTTTGGAAGTATTCTGTGGTGGACCAGCTTGGTTCTTTGGTCTGCACTAGAGTTTGTGTGGGCTTTCACAACAGCCTAAATAAACTTTCCAAAATAGTGCACCAGAGCTTGTTTAGTTGGGTAAATATAAAAATATACTCACATTTTCCACCCAGCCCTTATATATCATACCCAGGATAGCTAAAACATTCTGACCAATAATCAAAAACAAAAAAATTCCCTTTAACACATGCAACTCTGATGTTTCCTAGAAAATATTAGGTGTAACCTACCCAGAAAAAAAATTATCTAACCTTGTTTTTTGCACTTGGCCCTTACAGCAGGAAGTTTCCCAGCAGTTTTAATGACCTGTAAGATACTGTAGCTGATGAGAAGGGCATGAAGGTCTGTCTGGGTGTGTCTTACCACCCCCCCACCCCCAACTTTGACATTTCAGTAGATGCACCAGATCCAAATCTCAATTGTGAGCCACTTTTAAAATAAGATTTGCTCCAGGAAGAAGTTGCCTTATCCTTAAATCAAAGTGGAAAAGGTGCAAAGAAATGAAAAGAGAGCAAAAGACAGGACGTGATTTTTTATTGACTAGAGAAGTATAAGATGTCGTCTCTATGGTTGAAAAAAACTCCCACAAAGTGACACAGAAAAAGCCCCGTGATAAGAGTCATTAAATGTGAGATATTAAATGTTCTTAGAAATCCAAAGTAAGAGAAGGAATTCTACAAGAGCATTTGATGTATTACTCTCTAAAGGTTGAGTCTGTGCTTCCTATGATAAAACCCTCCCTCCAGTCAAGTGGAACAAAAGCTGAAATTATAAAAACTCATATTCTTAAAATAAGATATTAAAAGGGTACTTTGTAGTGAACAAAAGGATTTCAGGCTCTGCTCTGTGACTTTAATAGCGTGTGATTGTTAGCTTGCTGAGGAGATCCTCATTATACATCAGGTTAGACTTCAGAGCAGAGTACACAGTCGCTGAAAGATGTGAGAATGTTCAAAATGTTCCAGCTAAGATAAAAATTCAGATCCCTATATGGAGTCACAAAGGTGTGGAAAACACAATCATTAAATATGTATCTGTTGGAAATTCATTCAGTCTGGAATCAAAGACTCTTGAAAGAAGGAAAGTGTTGTTTTTTTAAGGAACACAAGCGTTGCTGCACAGTCTGATTCATTTAATCTGGCCCTCCTGCTGGGAGCATGTTCCCAAGAGACACCGTCTGGGGTTTGTTGGCTAATTGGGATGATTTAACCAGAGAAATCTGTATGGGGGAAAGAGTCTGGCTCACTCTCTCTGCTGCGCTGGAAGGAAACCAAACATTTACATGCTCATTATCATCCGTCAGAGCTCTAAAAATAACATGTGGCCATCACAGGGTTATGGAAGTGTTTCCTGAGATGAGCCGCAACTCTTTCATGTTCTTTCATCCATCCATGTTTGCATCTGAATATGACACGAGAGACTTTAGAAGAAAATCTCCTAATAAATGAGATTGTACGATGAAGCTAATAAGTGAATTAATCAAACCGGTGTTGGAAAATTAGAACAAAAATGACAAAGAATCAGAGAGCTCCCCAAGGATTTTTTATTTATTTTTTGCCTGTCTGTCTTTTGATTTAACATTAAGATATTGGACACTTAAAGCCCCACTACGTAAGAATCAGGCCTTCTGCTCTCTAGGGGCCTCTATGGTCCTTGAGTGTAACTGCACTGTCGTAACACAGAGCGCCTCACACTAACGTGCATTTGTTGACATACAGAGGGAGGAGAAGCGAGCTGACAGGATGTCCCGAGAGACAAATAAGTCATGTGGACTGATAAGGTACAGTCTGATCATGTTTCTTTCCGAATAAATCGTTTTTCAAGAGTCAGCAGTCAGTCGTTAGCTCAGCATTTGCGTGTGTATGCTGTAACTTTGACCATAGCGCTTAGCCTGTGGCTAATGGCTAATGGCTACTCCTGAGGGAATCGTTTGTTTGTTACTCGCTGGTAGAGAAAACTTTACGTGTTACAAATTTCTAAGCTAAGTTGAAGACCGACCCTCTGAGACATGACTGTGGTAGGATGACTAATATGCTCTCGGAAAAGCTGCTAAATGTGAGACAAAGAAGACGCTGATAAGGACGGAGCAGAGTGATAAGACACAGCAGGTATAGAACATCATCTGTGGAGAAACGCGTAACGAATAAACTCCATCAGCTGTGAAAACTTATAACACCTACGACTTACAGTGAAGACATCTGGCGAAAAGTTATGTTGTAACGTTACGTCTGTTCTTTGTGTAATTTTCTCCTTTCATGTGTATGTTAGATACAGGACTGAGCCTCCACCTTAGCCCCTGAGAAGATAGAGGATCAGGACAGTCGTTAAGTTCTGAGGGGAAGAATCAGACATGTGTGAGCTCTGGAGGAGCAGCAGTGTTTTGGTCAGAGAAAGATCCAACTGACCAGAAGAGACCTTCTGATGTGTTTCTGTACTGATGTGCAATACTCACAGGCTTAATATTGTGTAACTCATTTTTATTTATAATATTAAAGCTATTTTCACATATTTCAAGGTTTAAGTGTCCGTTGTGGTGAAGAATAAAACTGCAAACCATCTCAATTCAATAAAAAAAACTTTGGCCACAAAAGCAATTCATATATCCTGAGCAAGTTGGTGCAGGACATTGAATATCAAAAGTTATTAGGAAATAGGATAAATACACTGAAAAGCAAATAGAAAACTTGACACCGAAGTATTCAGTGGTATGTTATTAATTTAAGCACAGATAAATGTTTTAATTTAGTTCAAATATTCTGAGTATTTACTCACATGATTAAAAAGCAATACTTTCCTGTATATGTCTTAGTGTTTGCTATTGTGCAAAATAAAACTACTTACCATTGTACAATGATTTAGTACAAAACACAGAAAAATGTAGGAGATAATAAAACTGAATGTAAGGCTAAAATAATACAACAGAGGTAAAGATCGAATTGGCAAATATAAAAATGCTTGAAAGGCAATCTCTGTCTAATTTACTGTAATATACAGAGAAAGAGCCCAAGTGGAAATGAGAGAACTGGCAGTAGGTTTCTGGGATCAGTGGAAGGCCTGGTCCATTTTGAATCCTCATAAGAACAACGGCTTCCTGAAGGTCTTGGATGTAAACCGTATTCTTTTGTGTCGATAAAAGTCTACAAACTCTGGCTCTGGGATATTTTTGATTGTAGTCCCATTGATACCTTGAAGGAGAAAAGCAATTTATTTACAGTTGTTCATTTCACATCTGTTTAGTTTGTAGTTGTGACAATCTGTCTCATTGAAGGGCAGCGAATGAAGCAAATACTAAAATACTGTGAAATGTATAGAAACAATGGCCATGTTTTACCCAAGAAAAAGTAGCTCTGAATGATTCCTTCAGTAAAATGAGTAAGTTCTGCAAATAAAATGTAGTCAAATACCAAGTATTTTGAGTACACTTTCTGGTGTATAAATATTAGATGGATTGTAATGAGTAAACCTGTTTGTTATTTCAGAAGAATAAACTCATTAACAATTTCATCCAAAAAAGAGAATTGAGGGGCTCTTTGTTCTTATAAATATGACACGTATAGAAGAGATATCAGAAATAATATACTTTGTACACGATTTGATTTATAGTTTTACATAAGCACACTGCATTGTACCAAGTTATCATTGAATACAGACCATAATCTTCACACAAAAATAAACAAGAGTACTAACACTGTTTTTTTTTTAAAACTATTTGGATAGAACAAGCACACAATGGCTAATTAATGACAGTAAATAGTGAAACTATTATCAGAAACTTTCAGCCCTGCAGACACTTCAGAAAACATGCCTGCTGTTGTCTGACTCCTGTAGTGGTGTTAGTATTGCCCGTCTGGAGTTGATGTTGATCACCTTAGCTGATATCTGAAATAAATACTGAAGTCAGTGCTGCAGTGAACTGTACAGAATATATAATTGTCATCTCATACACCAGGACAGTAAGTTTTATGTGTTATATCTCCAGTGTTACAGAGTAACAGGACATGAGCTAACTTCAGACCAATTGATTGTTGGTCGATTAGCATGTGTGGCTAACACACATGCTAACAGTAACTGTGTATTTCTAATGTTCGGCTGTGTCAGCGTGATGCCTGTTGAGAGGCTGAATTGAATTTTGATGAACAGCAAAGCCACAGAATAAAACCCCAGCAGCCCAAATGAAGAAGCAAACGTTTACAGACTTCTTTACTCACCCTCTGACAGCAGCAGAACAGCTCAGAGTCTGACTTCAGCCTGTTGATTCTCAAAGTTTAAACCAACACTAAAGGCCCGTCAAGGCTTCTCTCTGGTCCGGCTTCTTGCTCGGCTTTTCCTCCTCTTTCTTTCCAGTCCTCATCCGTCACAGTCCTCTTTCGTATCACAGCCTCAGCTTTCATAAACCAGGAACACGCATACGTGATTATACTATTCATATCGGCCATGTTTTCAAAACGCTGAACTCACGTTCGTGCCTTAAAGCAGTTTGTACTTCTCGCGAGATGTCTGTTGATTGACCGCAGCTCGCAGTTAACAGTTACATAGTGCCAGGGGAGATCTTCCGGCTGCACAGAGAGAGAGAGGGAGAGACTATTCATTTTGTATACAGACTCCCCACTATTAGATGGACTTGAAAACAGTTATGGTAAATTGTAAAAGTTACGTATTGTTGCTTTAAATCCTTTTTTATTTCTAACACATAAAAATCACCATGTGCTTTGTTTCATTTTTAACTTGCAGCGCGTTTCTGCTTTTGCAGGTTTTTCCTCTTATTGAACTGTTTCAAGACCTTCAGGCCATTTGCCCACGTCAGTCATCATAAATGACTGATCTGGGTAATGGGTAGAAAGAAAGTATTACAAAGAAGCAAGATAATTTTTTCTTAACAGAGGTGGAAAACTGAGCTTTAACTTTGGCCAAGGCCCAAAACACAGCTCACAGTAAAAAATAGGCAAGCCTCCTATTCATGTGATCTCAGGTGCGTTAAAATGCCTGGGAGACTTGTAGCTCCCACTGGCAGTCTGAAAGCTCTGATTTAATCACATGCTGATAAAATAAAAACATGCACCGCTGCCATCACAGAAGTGAATTGCAAACAGCCCTAATTTTATGGACCTAACTTCTTGGCATCACTAGTGCCTCCTGACCAAATCACATATTGTTTACTTATGTACTCCTCAAAAAATGGAAATGTTATTTCGGTCAATTATCTATTCCTTTTAATATTACCAGTTGCTGTCTCATTATACAGTATATTGTTGGAAAGCCTGGTTAGTCAACTTTACTACAAGGTCAAACTTTTAAGGATTATGCAGTCATGGAGAGCGCTACACAGCTAAATGTGAGTCAAAATCCCCTGCAACTGGAAGCTGGTGTTCTGGTGCACAGAATTGCAGCATTATTTGCTGGTACTAATTCCAAACTCAGGAGCAAGTCCTGTTGAACTGATGAAGTCAAAGACAGACCACGAAGTGGGTGTCCCAGGACAACACCCCAAAAGGTTAGATTCCATGTCCTTGCTTCACTGAGGAATTGTAGGCTGTTGTCCAGGGGAGAGGGAAATTTAGCCAATTTTTTGGGGGACACTACCCACGTTTAGCTGTGTTGCACATTCCATGAATGCTCAGTTCCTACAATTTGTACCTCATACTAAAGGGAACTAATCAGGCTTTCCAATGATATAAATTACAATACCAAATTGTATTATTAAAGAGGAAAAATAATCGACTGAAATAACATTTCCAGATGTTTTTATGAAACATTTTTCCAAATGTTTTATTGAGGAGTATAGATGATTATATACTTGAGGAGTATACAATGATCTTCATGAAGACAGCTGTGTTTGGAAGCTTAACCCTTTCCCAAACTTGAGAGCTCCAGAGAGTTTTTAATCAACCCATCATGTGCAGTGTTTTTAGAGATGTGGCGTCTGTAAAACATGTATACCTCCCTTTTATTTTCCCTTAGCTATACAAACTATCAGAAGTCTTTGCAAAATACCAGATTCAGCTTGTGGTCAAAGTAAATTTTGTATTTGTTTACCAACATTTTTTCAATATCATCTCCCCAGCATTTAGTGCAGCATGAAATTCAGCTGTTCCATTTACTGAAGGAAGATTTCATTTTCTTAACAGGTAGGGGCTGAAACCCACAGGGCTGAAAATGTTTTTAAAGATTTTTCTCCCTCTTCTTCATTTGTCTCCCCACGGCTCAGCCCAACGGAAGCATTCCCTCTAAATACCTAATGTTAGAGCAATCATGTTTGATAAATAACTTTCTAATACCCATCACTACAGAAAAAAACAATTAACCTACTCAGCCAGATGGTGACATTTAGAAATGAAACTTTTTCAGCTCGACAGTTTGCCACCATTCATTGATCCTTTTTTATACATAATTTCTCTCTGATGAAGAGGAAACACATTTTTTGCCTCCCACCACCACATTAACATCCACACCTGGGTGACTTAAATGTGTTGCATGTGATTATAATACATTGATTTTTAAGCTCTTCAAAGGTCTCCTCACAGTGCATCAGATTTTTTTCACTAGTGTTTCTAACCTTCTTTGAATTCTTTGAAAAAAAGGCAGTGGAGTTGAAAAAGGAGTGAGCGAATGGTGAAGACATTTGGCAAAGAGTTCTTTCTATGAGGTGCGGTGGCCAACCCCTCAGCTATCAGCAGTCCAGCTATCAGTTTGTTTTGTGTGTCTGTGGGTTGAAACCTCCTCCAGTTTGTTAAAGACAACAAAAAAGATGCCCTAGTCGAGGCACTTTACCCGGGCCTTGTTTCCTC